>ONZH01024971.1:0-483417 GCA_900303285.1 Rhinella marina
TATCAGAAATGAGCGAGATGTTAAGCGGGTAGTATACCCATGCAATAATCAGCAATATAACTGCATAAAAAACAACAGAGACATAAGACGAGACAAAGGACAAACATAGGGAAAGAGGTGTGGGGTAGGAAAGGGGAAGAGAGGTGAATGAGTAGTGGGGGGGGGGGGGTGGAGGAGAAAATCGAGATCGAGAGACCTAAGATCACTGATCATGGCAGCAGCACATAGCAGCAGGAACATCCTGGAGGAGGGGGGGGGGATTAAGAAAATAGACCTTGGGGTCCAACGCCACATGGGTCATAAATAGGGATTGAATGACCTCCCTGACATCCTCCCAAAACTGGACAATGAGAGGGCACGTCCAGAAAATGTGGTACAGAGCCAACATCCTTCAGGCAACGCCAGCAGACTGATGGGATAGATGAATTTAGAGAGTGCAAAAGGGCAGGAGTGTGATACCAGTGCATGAGCAATTTGTATTGAGTTTCTTTATAAGTGGTGCATATATAGTGCCTTGCGAAAGTATTCGGCCCCCTGGAACTTTTCAACCTTTTGCCACATTTCAGGCTTCAAACAAAAAGATATAACATTTTACATTTTTGATGAAGAATCAACAACAAGTGGGTCACAATTGTGAAGTGGAACGAAATTTATTGGATCATTTAAACTTTTTTTGTAATAATAAAACTGAAAAGTGGGGCGTGAAAAATTATTCGGCCCCCTTGCATTAATACTTTGTTGCGCCATCTTTTGCTGCGATTACAGCTGCAAGTCGCTTGGGGTATGTTTCTATCAGTTTTGCACATCTAGAGACTGAAATTCTTGCCCATTCTTCCTTGCAAAAAAGCTCAAGCTCTTTGAGGTTGGATGGAGAGCGTTTGTGAACAGCAGTTTTCAGCTCTTTCCACATATTCTCAATTGGATTCAGGTCTGGACTTTGACTTGGCCATTCTAAGACCTGGATACGTTTATTTTTGACCCCTCATCTGCAAAAATATATGATATTTTACTGTGCAAGCCTTCTACAAAATCATTGATAAATATATTGAAGAGAATAGGGCCCAATACTGACCCCTGTGGTACCCCACTAGTGACAGTGACCAAATTGAGTGTGTACCGTTAATAACCACTGGCTATGCCTTCTATTAAAAGTAACATAGTAACATACACTCACCGGCCACTTTATTAGGTACACCATGCTAGTAACGGGTTGGACCCCCTTTTGCCTTCAGAACTGCCTCAATTCTTCGTGGCATAGATTCAACAAGGTGCTGGAAGCATTCCTCAGAGATTTTGGTCCATATTGACATGATGACATCACACAGTTGCCGCAGATTTGTCGGCTGCACATCCATGATGCGAATCTCCCGTTCCACCACATCCCAAAGATGCTCTATTGGATTGAGATCTGGTGACTGTGGAGGCCATTTGAGTACAGTGAACTCATTGTCATGTTTCAAGAAACCAGTCTGAGATGATTCCAGCTTTATGACATGGCGCATTATCCTGCTGAAAGTAGCCATCAGATGTTGGGTACATTGTGGTCATAAAGGGATGGACATGGTCAGCAACAATACTCAGGTAGGCTGTGGCGTTGCAACGATGCTCAATTGGTACCAAGGGCCCAAAGAGTGCCAAGAAAATATTCCCCACACCATGACACCACCACCACCAGCTTGAACCGTTGATACAAGGCAGGATGGATCCATGCTTTCATGTTGTTGACGCCAAATTCTGACCCTACCATCCGAATGTCGCAGCAGAAATCGAGACTCATCAGACCAGGCAACGTTTTTCCAATCTTCTTACTGTCCAATTTCGATGAGCTTGTGCAAATTGTAGCCTCAGTTTCCTGTTCTTAGCTGAAAGGAGTGGCACCCGGTGTGGTCTTCTGCTGCTGTAGCCCATCTGCCTCAAAGTTCGACGTACTGTGCGTTCAGAGATGCTCTTCTGCCTACCTTGGTTGTAACGGGTGGCAATTTGAGTCACTGTTGCCTTTCTATCAGCTCGAACCAGTCTGCCCATTCTCCTCTGACCTCTGGCATCAACAAGGCATTTCCGCCCACAGAACTGCCGCTCACTGGATGTTTTTTCTTTTTCGGACCATTCTCTGTAAACCCTAGAGATGGTTGTGTGTGAAAATCCCAGTAGATCAGCAGTTTCTGAAATACTCAGACCAGCCCTTCTGGCACCAACAACCATGCCACGTTCAAAGGCACTCAAATCACCTTTCTTCCCCATACTGATGCTTGGTTTGAACTGCAGGAGATTGTCTTGACCATGTCTACATGCCTAAATGCACTGAGTTGCCGCCATGTGATTGGCTGATTAGAAATTAAGTGTTAACGAGCAGTTGGACAGGTGTACCTAATAAAGTGGCCGGTGAGTGTAGTTTATAAGGCCGAAAAAAGACATTTGGCCCAGTGGAAGGCAAAAAATCCCTGTGAGGTAGAAGCCAATTTTCCCCACTTTAGGGGGAAAAAAATCCTTCTCGACTCCAATCAGGCAATCAGAATAACTCCATGGATCAATGACCCCTCTCTAGTAGCTATAACCTGTAATATTATTACCCTCCAGAAATACATCCAGGCCCCTCTTGAACTCTTTTAGTGAACTCACCATAACCACCTCCTCAGGCAGAGAGTTCCATAGTCTTACTGCTCTTACCATAAAAAATCCTCTTCTATGTTTGTGTACAAACCTTCTTTCCTCCAGACACAGAGGATGTCCCCTCGTCACAGTCACAGTCCTGGGGATAAACAGATCATGGGAGAGATCTCTGTACTGACCTCTGATATATTTATACATAGTTATTAGATCTCCCCTCAGTTGTCTTTTTTCTAAAGTGAATAAGCCTAATTTTGATAATCTTTCTGGGTACTGTAGTCCACCCAGTTATTACTTTAGTTGCCCTCCTCTGCTATGACATAGCTCTGCTATGTCTGCCTTGTTCACAGGAGCCCAGAACTGTACACAGTACTCCATGTGTGGTCTGACTAGTGATTTGTAAAGTGGCAGGACTATGTTCTCATCACGGGCATCTATGCCCCTATTGATGCAACCCATTATCTTACTGGCCTTGGCAGCAGCTGTCTGACACTGGTTTCTACAGCTTAGTTTGCTGTTCACTAAAATTCCTAGGTCCTTTTCCATGTCAGCGTTACTCAGTGTTTTACCATTTAGTATGTACTGGTGACTTGCATTATTCCTTCCTATGTGCATAACCTTACAATTGTCAGTGTTAAACCTCAGGAGGACGGAAGCGGCTGCCTGCGCCCATGCGAGCGCAGGGGAGCCGAGCGGTACAGTGCTCGTTTCGAGCACGTTCGCTCATCTCTAATACTAACCTTTTATGTGGTACAGTGTCAAATGTTTTGAAGAAGTCCAGATATACGACATCCATTGATTCACCGCGGTCAAGTCTAGAACTTACCTCCTCATAGAAACTGCTTAAATTAGTTTGACATGACTGATCCCTCATGAATCCATGCTGATATGGTGTTATTTGCTTATTGACATAGAAGTAGTCCAAGATAGTTTGTCTTAGAAAACCTTCAAACAGTTTACCTACGACAGATGTTAAACTTACCGCCTATAGTTTCCAGGCTGTTTTTGGACCCTTTTTACAGGTGAAGTACAGGTGCACTTCAAAAGCAGCTACCTGCAAACAAATACTTTCATTTTGTTTCCCCATTTTTACGGAAATCCTTTTTTTTGTGGGGTTCAATATAATTAAGCAGTATATATATTTTCTGCAGCAATACCCACGGTGTGGCAAACACAATTATAGGTACCAGAGGTCTATTGCAGCACATGAGGCGGCATCACCAGATCCCTTGGGAAAATACAACTGGCCAGCATTCCCAATCAAAACAACTTTGTCCTTCCTCTCCTGGTCCTCTTTGTGGCAGCCAACGCACATCACCAAGCAGTATGGCATCTTTGTCATCATCATCATCATCACCTTCTTCTTCTCCTGTTAAGACAACTCCTTGTCCTTGACTACATCGTGAGACATCAACAGAACATTTGGTCATGAAAATTTTTTTCTCCGCCAGCAATTAGCTTGTCTACAAGCTAAACCCCCACTTGGCCACATTGCTGGTGCAGTCAGTGTAGTATCATTGTAGAAGACAATTTTACTCTCATGTTACAGAGAATGCGGGCCACTCCTTGTGATTCTCACTGTGCATGAAGCTACATTCCATGGAGGACACACTTGGTTTGGTGTGATGACATTCCAAAACAGACCAAGTTGTCCTCCGCCAGTGACCAAAACATCACTTTATTCTAAATGAACCAAGCCTGAATTCAGGAGGATTTTCACACTCCTCAAGCTGATTCCAATGTATAGACCTTACCCACCTCGTCTTCCTAGTGTTTTTCCATCTTGCCACTGTTGCTGTCTGTCTACAGTCATGGCCAAAAGTTTTGAAAATGATACAAATATTAATTTTTACAAAGTCTACTGCTTGAGTTTTTATAATGGCAATTTGCATATACTCCAGAATGTTATAAAGAGTGATCAGCTTAACAGCAATTACTTGCAAAGTCAATATTTGCCTAGAAAATGAACTTTATCCCCCAAAGCACATTTCAACATCATTGCAGCCCTGCCTTAAAAGGACCAGCTAACATCGTTTCAGTGATTGCTCCATTAACACAGGTGTGGGTGTTGATGAGGACAGGGCTGGAGATCAATCTGTCATGATTAAGTAAGAATGACACCACTGGACACTTTAAAAGGAGGCTGGTGCTTAGTATCATTGTTTCTCTTCTGTTAACCATGGTTATCTCTAAAGAAACACGTCCAGTCATCATTGCACTGCACAAAAATGGCCTAACAGGGAAGAGTATCGCAGCTAGAAAGATTGCACCTCAGTCAACAATCTATCGCATCATCAAGAACTTCAAGGAGAGAGGTTCCATTGTTGCCAAAAAGGCTCCAGGGCGCCCAAGAAAGACCAGCAAGCGCCAGGACCGTCTCTTAAAAGTGTTTCAGCTGCGGGATCGGGCTACCAGCAGTGCAGAGCTTGCTCAGGAATGGCAGCAGGCAGGTGTGAGTACATCTGCACGCACTGTGAGGCGGAGACTCTTGGAGCAAGGCCTGGTCTCAAGGAGGGCAGCAAAGAAGCCACTTCTCTCCAGAAAAAACATCAGGGACAGACTGATATTCTGCAAAAGGTACAGGGAGTGGACTGCTGAGGACTGGGGTAAAGTCATTTTCTCTGATGAATCCCCTTTTCGATTGTTTGGGACATCAGCTTAAAACAGCTTATTCGGAGAAGACGAGATGAGCGCTACCACCAGTCTTGTCTCATGCCAACTGTAAAGCAACCTGAAACCATTCATGTGTGGGGTTGCTTCTCAGCCAAGGGAATCGGCTCTCTCACAGTCTTGCCTAAAAACACAGCCATGAATAAAGAATGGTACCAGAATGTCCTCCGAGAGCAACTTCTCCCAACCGTCCAAGAGCAGTTTGGCGATCAACAATGCCTTTTCCAGCATGATGGAGCACCTTGCCATAAAGCAAAGGTGATAACTAAATGGCTCAGGGAACAAAACATAGAGATTTTGGGTCCATGGCCTGGAAACTCCCCAGATCTTAATCCCATTGAGAACTTGTGGTCAATCATCAAGAGACGGGTGGACAAACAAAAACCCACAAATTCTGACAAAATGCAAGCATTGATTGTGCAAGAATGGACTGCTATCAGTCAGGATTTGGTCCAGAAGTTGATTGAGAGCATGCCCGGGAGAATTGCAGAGGTCCTGAAGAAGAAGGGTCAACACTGCAAATATTTACTTGCTGCATTAACTCATTCTAACTGTCAATATAAGCTTTTGTTACTCATAATATGATTGCAATTATATTTCTGAATGTGATAAAAACATCTGACAAACACACATAAAAACCAGAGGGCAGCAGATCATGTGAAAATATAATATTTGTGTCATTCTCAAAACTTTTGGCCATGACTGTATTATCACTTTCTGTATGGCTGCTGCTGCTGAAGCCTGCATCATGCTACTAATGCCTCTCAGTCTTCAGTTTACATGTATTCAGTTTCCACATTGATGTTAAGCTACCACAAATCAGATAGTGTTTTCCTTTCCTGAAGCATCCATTTTTCTCTGACTCATTTGTGCTACTGTGGAGGAAGTCACGATGAGTGGCTCAGACATATATGGTGTCATTTATCAAACTGGTGTAAATTAGAATTGGCTTAGTGGCCCATAGCAACCAATCAGATTCCACCTTTTTTCTGAGGTAGCAGTCAAAAATGAAAAGTTAAATCTGATTAGTTGCTATGGGCAACTAAGCAAGTTCTACTTTACACCAGTTTCATAAATGACCCCAATAGTCTGTGAAGAGAGGTCTAAGATATACTGAGGGTTTTAAACCACTGGTATTTTTTTCTGTCCAGGCACCTTGTGTTAAACATGAGGTAGTGCTTCTTTTTGAAAAGTTTTTTGAAAAGTTTTACCCAAAGTTTCACACAGAATGTATGTTTCTCATTCCTGTCTGGGCCTTCCTTTTATCAGATTCCGCCTGAAGAACCCTGATGAAAAACCCACAAGGTAATTTGTCATTGTGATGGAAACAAAAGTTTGCTTTTACTTGTTGTCTGGGGTGTTACTTGATCTTTGCTTTTTCTTTTTGCTTTTTCCCAATTGATGTGCCGATGCTTTTATATGTAATAACTGTATCTACTTTATACAATCCAAAACAAATACATTTAAATATTGTCTAAACAAAATCAGCAGGGAAAACATGTCTTTAATGCTAAAGCAATTTAGGTATCTGCTTCCAAAAGACATCATGCTGTGCACTTTCCATTCTTCTCAAACACAGAATAACTTATTCATTGCAGTAAAAACCTTTCCAAACCCTTACACTGTCCACATGCTAGGAAGGATTATGCCTAATATTCCTATTGTATTATGTATAACCAGAAACCAGATGCTCTACATTTTGAAAAATGTGGAATTGTTTCTATTGTTATTTTTATAGACAAGTTTAAAATGTCTCTGAATATACCAGAGGCTGCATTGATAGATGTATTTTGACTCATTATTTTGTGCATTTTTTCATAGGTACAGCTAAGGCTACTTTCACACTTGCGTCTGCAGGATCCGTTTGTGAGATCCGTCACAGGCTCTCACAAATGACCCTGAACTGATCAGTTTTGTCCTAATGCATTCTGAATGGAAAAGGATCCGTTCAGAATGCATCAGTTTTGCTTCAGTTTGCTTCAGATCAGTCTGCATTCCGTTTTGGAGACAGACACTAAAACTCTGCTTGCTGTGTTTTGGTGTCCGCATGAAGAAACTGATGCAAACGGATCCGTCATGACTCACAATGTAAGTCAATGGGGGCGGATCTGTTTTGTCTGACACAATAGAAAACGGATCCGTCCTCCATTGACTTTCAGTGGAGTTCAAGACGGATCCGTCTTTGCTATGTTAAAGATAATACAAACGGATCTGTTTAGAACAGATGCAAATGGTTGTATTATCATGACGGATCCATTTGTGAGAGCCTGGACGGATCTCACAAACGCATCCTGCAAACGCAAGTGTGAAAGTAGCCTAAATTGTAAATTAGCTCAGTTCCATAAAAGTGCAGTGTGGGGATGACCTGGATGACTGTGTCCGAAGAATCAATAGCAGGCACAAGCTGTCATATTCAGCAAAAACCCCATGTAATGACAGGGATCGGAGTTAAGTTCTATGATGGTTGTTTTAGATGCTGTGGTCTTCTATGTGGTTAGAAAGAGGACAGAGGCTCCCTCATCCTGTTGGTGCCTCCCAAAAGTTGCTATGGAAGCTGAGGAAGCTGAAGGGGTGACAGAGGGAACCTAACAGGTTCTTAATGAGAGAGTAGAGGACAGCACTATGGACATGACTGCTATGTAGAGTGGGTAGTGACACAAAATGGCCACTCACCTATCGCTGTTATGCTGAGCTAAAAAGACGTATAATAAAGTTGCCTCAGTTGTTGTATGCTGTTCTGTCACAGTCCGGAGTGTACAGAGGGTTGTATTAAAAGAATAGGAGCTTCTGGCAGCACTATGAGGAAGAACAATCCAATGAAGGATTAAAAGAACATTTTATTAGAGGAGATAAACATTTCGGGATGGTACTGATGCCTTTATCAGGTAAGACACGCCAGCAGCAAGAGGCTGCCTGTCAGTGTAAAACTACCAGGCAGAGTCCATTGCAGTACATTATTATTTGAATGCAGTGAAAGTCCCTAGTGGGAAAAAATGTATTTAATATAATACAAAGTAAAAAAAAGTTCATAAAACCCCTTTTTTCACAAACATAATTTTATTAGACATATAAAAAATCATCTATCATTTATCATGCTATTTATGTCACATGGTAAAAGGCATTTCAAAAATCCCTAATTATATGTACCCCAAAATAACAACAGTGCAACTTGCTCTGCAAAAAAACAAAACAAAACAAAACAAAAAACCTCATGTGGCTTAAATGGGTATTCCCATCTCACAAATGTAGTTTGTATAGTTAGATATAGCCATACCAATATTATTACTAATAGAATGTATTTATGCATTGTCCCACACACATCAGTCAGGCCATTGCCCGTGGTTACAGCCACCGAGGCCATGTAGTAGTGGTAACCGGCTCCTTTTCAAACCCGCTCTGAGGTAACTGCTGTATTGTGAATGCACATTGCATGAGCATGCGGAGAAACATCTTAGGGAACTTTCACATTTGCGTTTTGGACGCTACCAGTCCAAAACGCAATGGTCAGGATCCGTCCAAAACGCAGACTTTATAAACGGTTCCTGCTCCATAGAGATGAATTGATCTTGGAACTGGATCCGTTTTTCTGTGTTTTGGAAGCGCAGACAAAAATGCTGCAACCCTAAGACGTGTCTCCGCATGCTCATGCAATGTGCGGTCACAATACAGCAGTTACCTCAGAGAGGGTTTGAACAAGAGCAAGCCTGCCACCACTACTACTACATGGCGGCGGTGGCCGTAACTAGGGGCAACGGCCTGACTGATGTGTGTGGGACAATGGAAATACAAATAGGCAAATCTTCTAAACGGTACATTTTATATAATTACATTCTATTACTAATAAGATTGGTATGGCTATATCTAACTATACAAACTACATTTGTCAGATGGGAATACCCCTTTAAGTATTTACGTTGATATGTCTTATTAATAACTATATAATTGCAGGTTCTGATATCACAATGGCCGAGTTATATACATCCAGGAACATGATGATGAACAAGCAGATTTTCCCATCTCCACTAACAGCTTTACACCAGTGTTTCCCAACAAGTGTTAAGGTTTTTTTTTGTCCTTTTATATTGATGTTTTAGCTCGCCCCCACTGATCAGATATTCTGCAACAGCTTAATATACTTTAATACAATCACCACTCAGTAGAAAAAGTATGGGGACGGCACTGCCATCAACGGGTCCGCACCAGGGCACATATAATGGGTCTTCCAGGACAATCAGTAGACCTTCGTGGTGCTCTGTCCTATATACAGTCTATGTAATCCTCAATATAGAAAGAAGCAAATAAGGACGGCACTCACTAGTCTTCTTAAATCTTCCATACCTTTATTGCAAAAGCACACATAATAGGGGGACAGAGGCAAATGCTTCACTTGCAAGCAAAACCTAAGCGGCGACGCCACTACGCGCGCACGGACAAGTATAGGCATTTTCAATGGGGCCGCACGGCGTGTGTTAGGAGCGCTGCGGAACACACGCCGGGCGGCCCCGTATATTTGCGGGTCCGCAGTAATGCAGGCCCGCAAATATACGGTCGTGTGAATGGGGCCTTATATTGTGGATTGAATTTACAGTAGGAGCATCCCCCACAGTGATGGTTCCCTGGGGATGCTAGTTCTCTCAACCAGTGGCCAGGTCCTTCTCTGTGAAACGGCTCCTGACAATCCTGTACTTTATTGTATGACTTCTTCTAAATGTTATACGTGGTTTACTTCCCGTAATCATACCCAAGGACGTATCTTTTTCCAGAATATCCCAATTATTCAGGACTGCCTTCCGAATCACACTTGCCATCGGGCTAAATTTAAAAGATAAAGTAAATTGCTTCTTATTAATACTACCTTCTTCTAAAGTCAACCCTTTTTTACCCTTTTTTGACAACAGATCCTCTTGAGTAAGAGCAGCCGCTCTGCTCATTGCCACATCTATCACCTTTTCTGGATAAGCTCTCTCCAGCAATCTCTGCTTCAAATCCAGGGCTTGAATTTTAAAACCTTCATCCGTGTCATTTATTCGCCTAAGCCTGACAAATTGGCCATAAGGGACCGCCCTCTTCACACTTTCTGGATGAAAGCTGCCGTAGTTTAGCAAGGAGTTGGTCACAGTGGGCTTTCTATAGCCCACCGTGACCAACGCATCGCCTCTCACCAGGATAGCCACATCCAGAAACTCCATTGTTTGTCCTCTGTATTTATATGTGAAACTCATGTTCATATCATTAGTCTCATTCAGAAATCTAGCAAATTCCTGGGCTTGTCCCTGACCATACGATAAAAATATTGTCGATATAGCATAAAAATGTGTTGATGATGTTGATACGGATTATTGATTGAGTAAATGTATTTATCCTCAAATTTGGTCAAATAAATATTTGCAGACGTGCAAGACACTGGTGTGCCCATGGCCGTGCTATGCTTTTGCCTATACCATTGGCTCCCAAACTTAAATGCATTGTTAGTAAGGATAAACTGTAAAGCTTCACTGACAAAATCTATATAATCCCCTCTCTTTCCAGTAGTACTCAGTACATTTCTGGCTGCTCCTATTCCCGCTCCGTGCGGGATCTGGGTGTACATGCTCTTCACATCTAGAGACAACAAACTGAAACCCTCCTGACACTGAACAGACTTCAGCGCCTGGAGAAAATCGTTTGTGTCTCTTAGGAGAGCCGGCACACCACCTAAGACCGGTCTAAGGAGCCAGTCTACATACTTTGACAAAGGTTCAGTCACCGAGCCGATCCCCATGACAATAGGACGTCCAGGGGGTTGGCTCAGTGACTTATGCACCTTCGGGAGAAAATACCAAGATGGCTTGGTGGGGAATATTGGTATCAACTTCTCCGCTCTCTTTTTGGAGATGCAATCCAATTGTACATATTTATTTAACAAGCTACGCAAACGGGTCTGGATGTATAAAGTGGGGTCCGCCGACTGCTTTTCATAAACTGAAACATCATTGAGTTGCCTGTTGGCTTCTGCTATGTAATATTCCCTAGTCATTAACACTATATTTCCCCCCTTGTACGCTGGTTTCACAACAATGTCTGTATTTGCCCTAAGCCACTCTAAAGCCTTACTCTCACCAGGTGTCACATTTTTTCCCATAACTGGATACACTAATGACTTAACTTCCCTGACCACCTGGTGAAAGAAGACATCAATGCTACTTCCAGTGGCCAAGGGGGGACAAAAAGTGGACTTGGAGATAGGCATAGGCTCCTACTTCAAAGAGAAGCCAGGTGGATCTAATGCATTAGGAGCGTTAGGCTTGAATGACAGAAACAAAAGTGTCTTCATAGGTGACTAATATGTGCTTCAGACCTGTGTTAATGTTGTTTTTATATTATTTTGTATTATGCTGATATGTAATGGTAGTTACCTGCTGAGGGTTTGTTACATTGTGTCCGGATTTGCAGAGGTATAAGAACGTGTGACGCACCAGCATCATGACCTAGTGGCCCGAGGAAGCGCGCTAGCGCGAAACGGCCGTCGCCTCTTAGGTTTTGCCTGCGAGTGAAGCATCTGCCTCTGTCCCCCTATTATGTGTGCTTTCGCAATAAAGGTATGGAAGATTTAAGAAGACTGGTGAGTGCCGTCCTTATTTGCTTCTTTCTATATTGAGGATACTTTAATACAATTATTACGATATATAAATGTGACTCTGACATATACTGTATATTTATTACTAGAGATGACACAAACCTACAAAATGCACAGAAAGTCTCAACACCACTAGGCTAAAGCAATGACATAATCTTTATTATGAATATATAACACAGATACATATAAAAGAATAAGTTAAAAAAAATTCAGCGGCGGGAATAGCATAAATAAAGCAGAAACACTGGTATCAAAGGATTAAAGCCACAGCACAACATATGACCGCATTGCTATACATAGTAAAGTGCATAGTGCAAAGACATACAAACAATGTGATGTCAGTCACAAGGAGCCTGGTGCAAACAAAGCACCATAGATCCAGATGAACCAAACACCATACAAGTCAATAAGCAGATAGAAGTATACCAACCAGTGAGACCGCGTATGATCACCCCAACGTACGTTTCGCCACAGTTGCTTCCTCAGGGAGTGTGCTCCACACTCCCTGAGGAAGCAACTGTGCGAAACGTACGTTGGGGTGATCATACGCGGTCTCACTGGTTGGTATACTTCTATCTGCTTATTGACTTGTATGGTGTTTGGTTCATCTGGATCTATGGTGCTTTGTTTGCACCAGGCTCCTTGTGACTGACATCACATTGTTTGTATGTCTTTGCACTATGCACTTTACTATGTATAGCAATGCGGTCATATGTTGTGCTGTGGCTTTAATCCTTTGATACCAGTGTTTCTGCTTTATTTATGCTATTCCCGCCGCTGAATTTTTTTTAACTTATTCTTTTATATGTATCTGTGTTATATATTCATAATAAAGATTATGTCATTGCTTTAGCCTAGTGGTGTTGAGACTTTCTGTGCATTTTGTAGGTTTGTGCTTTGTTTCTCAACACACCAATTTGGTGTTTACTAGAGATGAGCAAGATTTTAAAAATTCCATTCAGCAGCTTTGCCGAAGTTCCACAAGAAATCTGATTTGTTATAAATTAATTTGTCATGAATCGCTATAAATCAGGTATACCCAGTCCACTCTGCCTTAGGGTCAAGCCACATGGAGCGGCCATGCTGCAGGCGGGTTACGGCTATGCTGCGGTGAACAACTGCGTGACCAATTAGCCGACACCTGCCTTTTCATTTAATAATGAGGACCGCACTGTATAGTCGGTCTTAATTATTAATGGCCGTGTGGCACCTTTACTGCACTTTTAAATAGGGGCTGTACCCACTTCTCCAACCCCAGCGTTCTCCAGCCCTACAGGTGGGAGCCCTTGTTCTGTCATCTGCTTTTCCGCCTTTTCCACATGATCTAATATCATTGAGAATATGTCATCAGGAACATCCAGCTCCTCCTGTCTCTGCATCTTGCTGACTTTTCTAGAAAATGGAGACTTTGAAGGATGATTTGGAAGAAGTAAAGCCATCATTAAGACTTGGTCCCCCTAAGGGGTGCAGACTAGATGGTATTGGTTGGCACGCTGACACCGGAACAATAAAGGCTTCCATTTTATTGGTATTAAATTACATTTAAAGGGGTTGTCCCACGAAAAATATTCTACAGTTTTCAAACCAGCACCTGGATCTGAATACTTTTGTAATTGCATGTCATTAAAAATTTTGTATAGCTACTGAGCTATTTAATAAAATGTATCTGTATAGGACCACTTAATTTCTTATTTCTTTGACCTGCTCACTGAGAAGGCCGCACATGCTCAGTTTCAACTTTTAACTGTCTCCTGAGCTGTGATAGGCAGAGCTGAGACACGCCCCCTTAGCTGCAGCAGAAAAGACACTCCCTTGAGCTGTCAGCTTAACATAAATCTAGCAGAGCAATGAATGGGGAGATCTCTGGACCCATGTGAGGTACTGGGCTGATTCTAGCTTTGTTCGAAAGAGATTGTCATGTACTATATGATGTCTGATTTTCATTTTTTACATTATTCGTGGGATAACCCCTTTAAGGCTGATGCAGGAATAAGTAAATATAGGAATAAATAAATAAAACGGATGCAGCATAACTCCCCCTGCACTCTCCCTGGCCAATATTCTTTTATTAATCATTTTCAGCAACACTGTCCCTAGCTCATGAGCACTTGCCACGTCTCTCCCTATGCTCAGCTCACAGGACAATGGCAGAGACCACACGGGACGAGGGTTTTACCGGGCTAGCTGCAGATTGGCTGGCTGCACGGCATTATGAGTGATCTTGCATTCCCAGGCTTGTCTCCTTTACGCTTAGTTTCGCTTTGTAACACGTGCATTCGCCATTTTAGAAAAACCTGATTCGTTACCACAAGCATGAGGAAATTCAGATTCATTGCAAACTGAAGTTTTCCTAAACTTCGGACCGAAATCTGCTTTGAATGCTTTGCTTCGCTCAACCCTATTTATTACCTTTTACATGATTTTTAGTATCTATGGTTAACACATTCTTCTCATATATTTTAATGTAATACTCTATTACACTTTACATTGCCTCTTCCCTGTTATCATTACCTCTGCAGTCGCTTCACACATAGAGCAGTCTGCCTGCAATAAAAATTCATTACTTCTTTTTTATTCAGCCTCTTTTTAGCTAAACAATACTTGCCTGTAAAATAGAAAGCAGCAAATACTTTTAGATAAAAAGTAAAGATATCATCCTACTTGGATGTGAGCTCTCTTCTCCCTCCTTTTGCTCCTTGTACTTTCTTATTATACACCACCAAGAAGCTCCCTCCTTGCCCCCGGCTTGTCTTCTGAAAAGAATTCAGCAGTTCCATGGCAGGAGGGGTAAGCGCAAGGCTAGTGTTCTTCCATTGGCTGGCATTGTGTAGAAGGCACTGTTCAGCTCAGTGGTGCTGAAAGACATCTGGACAAGGAAGACAAGATTCTGAAAATGTGAAGATACTGCAGTTTAAGAGAAATAAACAAAACAGATCATTTTTGACTATTTAAGGAATATTTTTGGTGTTTCTCTTTCATAGCAGTCGCCCAAATGTATTCAGAACTCTGCTTAGCAACAAAAGATGCTTTCTGCAGGTGACAGGAAGGATGTAATCCAGCATTTTAGTTCACACTGAGAGCACTGCTAGTAGTGCATATTGATATGTGCCAAGTACACTTCCAGTTAATGGAACCAGGAACTCTTCTGGGTATTTTTTTTAATTGTGCAGTTTTACAGAAGGGACTGACTGTGGGACTTCATCTCCCTGACAGACTTCCTTCTTAAGAAGATTACTGCATAAACAGACATATAACGCATAATATTTTGGGATTAAACTTATCTTGAACCCAAAGCATTATAACACAATTACATGTATATTTTAGGAAATGTTATAGTCCTACTTCTTTTAAGCAGGTTTTCTATATGAGATATTCACCTTGATCATGCATTATTGAGAACATATTGCAACTGAGCTGTAGATATCCTCCCTTATAAGCAATACTTCCAGGGGAGAGTACTTAAATAATGCAATGTCTTATTGAGTACGCCACATTTGTTTTTGTAGGAGTCAATTTGAATTTGACAGAAAACCTTAGTACACCTCCATATGAAATTATTGCCATGCGCAAGCAAATACCTCCCTCCTTATTACAAAGTTACTCTTTCCTGATTAAATATTACCTACAGTCAACAGAGCATCTAGGAATAGAAAATGGCAATTTTGCAAACTGTAAAATACAATGGTAATTTGTAAACCCTTCAGAATTTTCTAAATGTTTGCATAAATTGGAGCTACATCAGATGTTTACACAAGTCCTAAAAGTAGATAAAGATACCAAATCAAACAAATGAATCAAAAATATCAGACTTTATCATTTATTTATTGAGGAAAATGATCAAATATCACATGTATGTCTGTGGCAAAAGTATGTGAACCTTTAGTATAAGTTGAAGGTGAAATTAAAGTCAGATGTTTTTAATCAATGGGATGACAATCTGGTGTGAGTGGGGGACCTGTTTTATTTAAGGTACATGGATCTGTCAAAGTCTGATCTTCACAACACATTTGTTTGTGGAAGTGTATTTTGTCACAAACAAAAGAGATTTCTGAGGACCTCAGAAGAAGAGTTACTAATGCTCTTCAGGTTACAAAACCATCTCTGAAGAGTTTGGACTCCACCAATCCACAGTCAGATTTGTACAAATTCAGGAAATTCAAGACCATTATTACCTTCCCCAGAAGTGATTGACAAACAAAGATCATGCCAAGACTAAGGCGTGTAATAAGGCCTTTCTCACATTAGCTAATGTTAATGTTCATGAGTCCACCATCCTGAACAACAATGGTGTGTGCATGTAGGACTGCAAGAAGAAAACTGCTGCTCTCCAAAGAAGAAAAGATGGTTGCCAGTCTGCAGTTTGCCAAAGGTCAACTGAGTAAGCCAGAAAGCTACTGGAACAATGTTTTGTGGGCGGATGTTTAGAAAAAAGAAACCACTGCATACCAGCATATCTCATCCTATCTGTCAAACATGGTGGTGGTAGTATCATTGTTTGGTCCTGTTGTGCTGCATCTGGGCCAGGACGGCTTGCCATCATTGATAGAACAATGAATTCAGAATTATACCAGCAAATTCTTACTAAAAATATCAGGACATCTATCTGTCACCTGAATCTCATGAGATTATGGGTCATGCAGACAAGGATCCTAAGCACACAAGTCGTTCTACCTAAGAATGGTTAATAAAGTTAAAGTTTTGGAATGGCCAAGTCAAAGTCCTGATCTTAACCCCTTCAACCCCGGGCCTGTTTTCACCTTCCTGCCCAGGCCATTTTTTGCAAATCTGACATGTGTCACTTTATGGTAATAACTTTGGAACACTTTTACTTATCCAGGCCATTCTGAGATTGTTTTCTCATCACATATTGTGCTTCACGACAGTAGTAAATTTTTGGCAAAATATTTCATTTTTATTTATTAAAAAATACCAAATTTACCAAAAATTTGGAAAAATTTTTAAATTTCCAAATTTCAGTTTCTCTACTTTCAAAATACATAGTAATAGCTCCAAAACTAGTTATTATTTTACATTCCCCATATGTCTACTTTATGTTTGGATCATTTTGAAAATGACATTTTAGTTTTTTGGGACATTATAGGGCTTCGAAGTTTAAAAGCAAATCTTAAAATTTTAAGAAGATTTCCAAAGCCCATTTTTTTAAGGACCAGTTCAGTTATGAAGTCACTTTGTGGGGCTTACATAGTGGAAACTCCCCATAAATCACGCCATTTTAGAAACTACACCCTTCAAGCTATTCAAAACTGATTTTACTAACTTTGTTAACCCTTTATGTGATCAATGAGAATTGACGGAAAATCCCATTTTTTTTAGCAGATTTTAAGTTTTAATAAATTTTTCATGAAACACATCAGGGCTTAACAGCAAAACAAAACTCAAAATCTATTACCCCGATTCTGGAGTTTACAGAAACACTCCATATGTGCTTGTAGCCCAGTGTACTGGCGCACAGCAGGCTTCAGAGTGGAAGGAGCACCATATGGCTTTTGGAGAGTGGAATTAGCTGGAATAATAATTGGGAGCTATGTCACACATGAAGACGCCCTGAGCTGGCCCTACGGTGGATACCCCCCAAAAGTGACCACATTTTGGAAAGAGCACCCCTCAAGGAATCTTTCAAGGTGTGCGGTGAGCACTTTGAGCTCAAAGGTGTTTCCTAGAATTAGGATACACACGGAAGTGAAAATGAAAAATTCAAATTTTTTGACAAAAAAGTTGCTTAACACCCACATTTTCACTTTCACAAAGGGTAACGGGACAAAATGCACCCCACATTTTGGTCACCATTTCCCCCCGAATACGGCAACACCCCATATGTGCTTGTAGCCCAATGTACTGGCGCACAGCAGGCTTCAGAGTGGAAGGAGCACCATATGGCTTTTGGAGAGCGGAATTAGCTGGAATAATAATTGGGAGCTATGTCGCACATGAAAGCACCCTGAGCTGACCCTACAGTGGAAACCCCAAAAAAGTGACCCCATTTTGGAAAGAGCACCCCCGTATGAACATTTTAAGTGTTCGAAAGGGTACTTTTTAGCAAATTGGTGTCTCACAGAAGGCAGAAACACATGTAAAAGCATTTCAAAGCACACATTTGTGAAAATGAAAAATTATTAGCAGACCCCAATTTTTCATATTCACAAGGGGTTAAAGGAGAAAATTTTCTCCCCATTATAGCAACACCCCATATGTGCTTGTAGCTCGCTGTTTTGGCACACAGCAAGCAAGCTGCAAAATGTGAATTTTGCAGGCCTGAATGGAGAGAAATGGGTTTTACGTACCATTTGTCATTTAAAAATTTCTTGAGGTCCCCAGAAATTAAAAACCCCAAGAAGTGACCCCATTTTGGAAAGAGCACCCCCCGTACGAACATTTTAAGTGGCGGAAAGGGTACTTTTGACCTAACAGGTGTCTCACAGAAATGAATAGGTAGTGGTTGGTGAAAAGTGGATATGTAAGCTATTTGGAATATATCTGAGGTATAAAGTGAAAAAATTACAGGATACATCAAGGATGAAACTAATCCATGGATGAGTGGTAGATTCTGAAACAATCCTTGATGCACAGGCCAGGTTTTTCGGGGCAAGTTTCACAGTGGTAAATAGTGTCCTTCCTAATGCCCCTTTTTGAACATACCCTGCATCGTTTTTGGGTTCTTCCCTTCCTAGCTGTTTAGGGGACTTCACCAGGGAAATGTTGTCCTGGTACAACTTTGGCACCGTAACTTGCAGAAGTACTGGGACCCTCTTCAGCTTGGTTGGGAAAAATTAGGGCCTTGATCACTACTTCTTGAAAGTGAAGGAAAGTTCCTGTGTGTCCTGCAGATTTATATAGCCCATACTAGAGATGAGCGAATCATTCAAAATTTTATTCGCCAAGTATCTGACAAAATTCGTATTTACACGAACATATTCGTCGAATCTACGTAAAAAAAATTGTTGTTTTGCGAACATTCCTGCGGAAATTACGTACGTACAGTCAGCATAGTTAAAAGTACACAATACGAAAGCATTAGCGTACAAAAGTTAATAATTTAACTACTATTAACTACTAACGTACTATTGATGCGCGAATGTATCATATGCACGAGGCTAGGCCATGGCCTACAGTCTTTAGAGGTAGACTATATGAACTAGAAAAATAAGGTGCTCACTGCTGCTAGCTTTCAATAAGTTAATAATTTACTAAAAACATTGTACAATAAGTGCATAATAGGACACATTGCAGTACCAGAATAAGAATACACACAATGTGCTAAAGTGCTGAACCATTAAAAACAGTGTAGCTAAAATACAGCAAAGAAATATGTATGCAAACATTTTAGTGCAATCAATTTCACATTTGCAAGCATAAAAGGCTCAGATATGGCATTGGCAATGATAAAACAGTCTGTCCGGAACACATATTCCGAAATTCATAATCCACGTGAGGTAAAATTGTAATCCAAACAGGTAATGTGTAATCCACATGGATAATAGAGAATAGCAGCAAATAGAGAACCCTTTTTGCAAAAGGGGCTCCCAAATAACTTGAGAAGGGGGGAAAAAGGAAAATAGGCGCACTTCGGCGCAACAGGGAATTTAATGCAGAATGGGGGGAGTCCTGACAGCCATGCCCATCTGGGTGACAGTCAAACGGGGGCAACACAAACTAAACAAAAACAATTGCCAACTAGCAGCTCACCTGTCAGGTGCAGTCAATGGTGTGGCTCCCATAGGTCCTCCTGCAGTGTCCTTGACAGCCAGTAGTAGGTTCCTCAGATGAGGGATCTGAAATCCTCCTCGCTAGAGCTGCTGCTGAAGCTCATCAGAGGACGCTCCTGCCTCTTGTAGGCCATGCTCGCTGTGGTGGTGGAGCTCCAGTGCCCTCTTGTTCCTGAATTCGGACTTGACCGGGTCCGGGTGGTGGTCACGCCTTGTAAGCACTGCAGCCACTTGAGCTTTTCCGGATCCTCCTGCCCGGACAGCTGGGGTAAGAACTTCCGACTGCTGCGGTGGAGGCAAGGTTGCATCTAGGGAAGAAGGCCCAGCTTCCCCGGCTGCTGCTGGCTTCACCTTCCACGGCAGCTGGTACTGGTGGATGACCATTGATTGGAAGGTGAACGATGATGTGGTCAGCTGACCCAGCTGTAAGGACTGTGGTGGTGGTGGTGCTGGCAGTCCAGAAATCAGAGGCTCCGGCTGAGGCTCCAGCTTTTCCCTGAACTGGAGGATGCCATCTTGGAACTCCTGCAGGCAGCGCAAGCATCCTGGACCTGGTTGTTCATCTGGCCACACTTCGGGTTCTCTTGAAGGCACCAGAGGCTTTGACAGGAGGGCAACCCCAGTCGCAAATGGGCCTTTCAGGGACGCCATGGAGGTGTACTCCACCTGATCCCCTAAGTACAGGCTAGGCCGATGTTGTGGCAGGTACGGCCGTTTCACCAACCTGCGGCCCACGAAATATTCCTTCCCATCCTCGTCATCCTGCAGGAAGCCAGACCCTCTCCCAACCGAAAACCAAACCACAGTTCCCTTTCTGCGTTCCAGTGAAGGATCTCCCGGCCTAGGGTGGTCAAGAACTTGTATGACCCAGTCCTCCACTGTGGTTTTATACTCCCAGAGGGTCTGTGCATGGGCCGTCACAGATGCCAGAACAATGGGGTCCTGGGTGGCGAAGTGGACGCTCCAGCCACCTCCGCCGAACGAGCCATAGCAGACACTCCAGCCGCAGAAGTAAAAGCAGATGCTCCAGCCGCCTCTCAAGTCACAGCAGCAGTTGGTAAGGATGACCCAGGCACCGAAGCTGGGTTTCTCTTGATCTTGACTTGTGACTTCTTGATGTCTGAAGCGCGGGCTGGTTCTGGTAACTCGTTCCCAAAGACCATCTCGTTCCAGTTGGGACGCAGGTCACGCAGCTTTTTTTGAGCCATGCTTGCAGTTGCAAATACTTGCTCTCAGGTCAGCAGTCAGCACTGGTCTAAACTGGTTCAGAGTGACTCAGAGGAGGGTGGAGTACTGAGGGAGGAGTCTTCACTCCCTATACGTGCAAATAGTTAGTTCCCGGTGGGTTGGTTTTTTCCAGTTCTGAGGGGGGCATATCCTCACTTTCCCGCTCTTGCGTGCGCGTATCGTCATTGTCCCGCCTCACGAATAATGCGTACTTTTCATACGGTTTATACGTATCGTACGTATAGTTAGCGTGTAAAATTTTGCGTATATTTCTGAATAATACGAAGCGAATTCAAGGAAATTCGGATTCGCTTTGCAGCTTAAAATGTCCAAGATTCAATACGAATCAACGAATCGCTTCGCTCATCTCTAGCACATACGCATTGTACATTGCCGTCTGTACAATGTGTATGGCTACTTTTTTGTACCATACTTTTGTTTTTCGTGTGGCTCTGTAGGGCTTCAGAACTTGATCTGAAAGATCAACTCCTCCCATGTGCTTGTTGTAGGCCAGGATGCAGTCCGGTTTGGGGACAGGGGTAGTGGTACCACGTACTGCGGCAGGGGAGCTGGTGTTGAGGTGAATTTTGGTCAGTACAACAACGTCCCTCTTGTCCTTGTACTTAACCACCATCATGTTTTCATGGAGGAGAGCCCTACTTTCATCCTTTCTCAGTGCTTGCCCTACGAGGGATCTAGGGAGGCCTCTCTGATTTTTGCGTACTGTGTCGCAAGTCACAGTACGCCTGGCACTTAGGGACATGAGGGGTAAGCTGGTATAATAGTTATCCACATAGAAGTCCCACACTAGTTTCCCACTAACTCCTAGGCCAGGGGGCATTCTGGGGATTCTATCCGTGAATCTTTGCCTTCATAAACCTGGAACCTATAGGTGTACCCAGACCTACTCTCGCAGAGCTTGTACATTTTTATGCCATACCTTGCCTGCTTGCTGGGCAGGTACTGGCGGAATTTTACCCTCCCCTTGAAATGCACCAGGGACTCATCTATACAGATATTTTCATCTGGGGTGTACACTTCAGAAAACTTAGTGCTGAAGTGGTCAAGGATGGGTCTAATTTTGAAAAGCCAATCAAATGTTGGGTCACTTTGGGGAGGACACTGTGCATTATCATTGTAATGCAAAAATTTCAGAATCGACTCAAATCGATTCTGGGCCATGGCATTGCTAAATATTGGAGTGTGGTGCAAGCCATCCGCACTCCAATACTGTCTCATTTCTGTTTTTTTAACAAGCCCCATGTGCAGCACAAGTCCCTAGAAGATTTTCATTTCTGCTGCTGTTACTGCGGTCCAACCAAAGTGTCTTGCGTATAGTGATGTGGGGTTCTGGGTAATGAACTGCTGGGCGTACAAATTTGTTTGGGCCACGATAAAATTTACTAAATCGTCACTAAAAAAGATTTTGAAAAAATCAATTTCTGTGAAGCCTGAGCAGTCAATTTGAATTCCAGAGTTTCCCACAAACTCTGGAATTTGGGGCTGATAAACATCAGGGGGTGGGGTCCATATGGGCTCACTCTGGGGGGCTGCCTCAGCTGTCGTTCTGGGGCGCCTCCTAGAGGGTCCCTCATCAACGGATGATGATGATGAGCAGGGATCTCAAACTTGTGGCCCTCCAGCTGTTGAAAAACTACAACTCCCAGCGTGCCCCAATAGCTGTAGGCTCTCCTGGCATGATGGAAGTTGTAGTTTTACAACAGCTGTAGGGCCACGAGTTTGAGATCTCTGATGATGAGTAGAGGAAAGTGGCATCCTCTTCTCCTTCACTGGCCGTCTCGGTGTCAGAAGCAAGGATGGCGTATGCCTCTTCTGCCGAGTACACTTGTTGGGATGGTTGGCACATTTTTATTTTATTGGGGTGTGATGGGTGAAACGTGTAAAACTTTATTTAGTGTGAGGGGTGTGTATGTAGTGTTTTCACATGTGAAGGGGTTTTTTAAAGTTTTGAAATTGCAAAAAAAAAAACAAAAGGGGGGAGGGGAATTAAAAAAAAGGTCTTTTCTGTAAAAAAAAAAAGTCTTCTGTAAAAAAAAAAGTATTTACTGCAGAAAAAAGGCTTTACTGCACACAAAAAAAGTGCAGTGCAAAATGAGCAGACGCGATCAGTAATGGACACTACTGATCGGTGCTCAGTGGTTACAAAATACACGCAGATGATGCGTTCGTGCAAATTCCTAAACTGATACTAACTGAAATCTAACTACCACTACCTGTGGTTCTTTTTTCACAAGATATGTAAAAAAAAAAAAAAAAGATGTGCAGATGCTGCTGATACACTACACTACTACAGATCATGTGTGCGTGCAGAAACTGTAGTGAAAAAAATTCACTACAGTCCTCTGCAAACTGCACGTACGCAGATACAGTGCGTTCGTGCAAAAACCTAAACTGACACTAACTGAAATGTATCTATCTATCTAACTACCACTAACTGCGTTTTTTTTTCACACTAGATATGTACAAAAATAAATAAATATGCAGATGCTGCTGATACAGGACACATGCACACAGATTGTGTGTACGTGCAAAAACTGTAGTGTAAGAATTCACTACAGTCCTCTGCAAACAGCACGTACGAAGATACAGTGCGCTCGTGCAAAATCCTACACTGACACTAACTGAAATTTATATATACATATATATATATATAGATATATTTTTATATATATCTATATGATATATATCTGTCACTAAGTGGAGTTCTCACAGCTCGCACGCAGAAAAAATGGTGCAGAGCTGAAAAATTGTTTAAAAAGAGCAAAAAACGCACGGACCAAGTGACGTCCGTAAAAAAAGGACTGGGGGGGACGGGACAGGGACGGAGGGTGGGTTAGGGATCTGGAACTGCTTCTTCTTCTTTTCTTCCTCTTTTCTTCTTCTTTTCAGCAGGAAAAACGCAGGTCGCAGTGGTGGTGCACCACAAGTCCTAGCAAGCCAACAGCAGCACAGAAAAGAACAGTACCTCTCTGCATGCAGTCACAAACTAGAATGGCATGCAGGAAGATTCTGCCTCTTCCTGTGCAGCTGTAGCGCTCCCAAACACTGGAGTCCCCTGCCTAACCTCTGGGAAGACAGGTGCTGACTTGTTCAGCACCTGTCACCTTGCGATGAAGCCCCCCCCCCCCCCCCGCAGCTCTGATTCACTTCCTGAAGCTGCGATGGGCCGGTCTATGGAAACCGGCCAATCGCAGCCACCAGAGCTGCAGGGGGACGGAAATACCGCGCCCCTGCCCTTAGCTAACATGGCACTGCCGGGCAGTGCAGGGCACTGCAATTACGCCTGGGGGCCAGGAAACAACCAACATACTAGAGTTACAGGATATGGACAGCTTTGGAGGTATTTTTTTCATTATTAGTGCATTGTACTCATTTTTATCTAAAAATATTTTTTTTCAGTTGGTCTTAATTGAAATTCTCAGCCCCTTTCTCTGTACAGCATTGTGATTCTCTAGTACCAGGCTCTGTGTATATAATGTATCCCATCAGGCAGCTCAGGTGATGACTCCTTATCTCTGATCTCCTGACCTCTAAACACTTATTATAGATCAATTTCAATCTTACTGATATGGCATAAATATGTGTTTCTGAGCTGTTAGTTCAAAGATAAGGGATATACACAGCCAGCAGATAACCTCAAAGTAAAAGTAAAGTTGGATTTAGACGCAACAATAATCGTCCAGATCAACGGGAACGACTGTTCCTGTTAACGGTCGTTCTCCATCATCTGGCTATCTAAATGTGCCACTGATCACCTGATGAATGAGCAAAACACTTGTCCATCGGGTGATTGTGTCGTTTATGCAGGAACTACAGATTATGGCTTCTGAGCAGCAGATCGTGTGGTCTAAACAGCGATCTGCTGCTCAAAAGCCATGATTCTGTATGAGGATGAGGGATCCCCTTCCTTCCTTCCTTCCCGACAATTGGCTGCTCAGTCGGCCCATCTAAATCCACCTTAAAAGTAAGATACTCACAGCTAGACAAGGAGTTAATCCTTTTTGACAAACACCATGGAAAGTTTTTTAATAAAGACCAACTGAAAAAAATTTTTTTGCCCAAAATGAGTAAAATGCAATGATAATGATATTGCCTCCGAAGTTGTTCATGGCCTTTAAAGCCTTTCTGTATGAATAAATTCAAAGGGGTGTGTGTATGGGGGGGGGGGGGTGTGTCACACCAGGTGCTGACAGCAAAGGTTCATATACTTTTGCCTCCATTGATCCATCCATTTGCCTCCTTTGATCCATATTGGATCATTTTCCTGAATAAATAAAAAACAAGTCTAATATTTTTGATTCTTTTGTTTGATTTAGTTCTTTTTATCACAACTGGAGAAGCAGAGTTTCAAGTGTTCAGATACATGGGACAATGTGTCTATGTAGCTACATCTGGGCATATATTTCTGTATTTTGTCACTAATAATTTCCCTATCTGTATATCTATCCTTCTACACATCTGTTCTTTTTCACGTCTGGTCTACCACTCCCAGTATTGGGAGCAACTTTGCTCTAGCTGCAATGAAAAGCCCCATTATGTCACATTCTATCAGAGAAAACTACAAGTGGTGCTTATATGTGACACACCAGTGTCTTCCTCAAAGGACATTTTTAGCCTTTGATGCTTGTTTTCAAGAGATTTAGATTCCTGATATATCAATATACAGTAACAACAGTGAAGATTTGTATATCCTTTAGAGATGAGCGAATGTGCTCGTAACGAGCACTGTACCGCTCGGCTCCCCTGCGCTCGCATGGGCGCAGGCAGCCGCTTCCGTCCTCCTCACCCGACGGAAGCGGCTGCCTGCGCCCATGCGAGCGCAGGGGAGCCGAGTGGTACAGTGCTCGTTACGAGCACGTTCGCTCATCTCTAATATCCTTTATTTTTTTTGAACAGCCACATATAAGACCACTTAGGTGTCCAGCTACCTGTTTCAGTATGATATACACTGATCATACATAAACAATAAACATACGTGTCAAGGGATAGACTATATTATGCAGTAAGTGAACATTCATTTCCTGAAGCTGTATTGGAAGCATGAAAATAGGCAAGTGAGTAACTTTGACATGGACCAAATTGTGAAGGCTAGATTACTGGGTTACAAAACTTCAGGCCTCCTACTAGTTTGGTGAGGTATGCTGTTTTTAATACCCACTAAAAGTGGCTTACGGAAAGACAATCAGCTTACTAGCGACAGTTATAAACTCCAACGGCTCACTGCTGGCCTGAAGGCTAGCTTGTCCAGTCAAATCCCATAGAAGAGCTATTGTAGCACAAATTGCTGAAAGGGGTAATGCAGGTTATAACATCCTTATGTCAGAACATAGAGTGCATTGTGGTTTGAGCCTGTATATGAAGCGCAATGGTCAGCATGCCCACACAGACCCCTGCCCATTACCGAACGTACCTACAATGGGCAAAAGAGGATAAGAACTGTACCACAGAAACAATGGAAAAAAGTGACCTGGTCTGATTAAGCATGTGGATGGCCAGGTACAGGGACATTACCTAGAAAAGAGATATCACAAGGATGCACTAGAAAGAAGGCAATCTTGAGAAAGCAGTGTGGTGCTTTGGGGCAATTTTCTTAGAAAACTCTGGGTCCTGTTAATCATTTGGATGTTACTTTGATACATACCATCTACCTAAATGTTGTTGCAGACCAAGTGCACGCCTTCACGGTAATGGTATTCCTTAATTTCAGTGGCCTCTAATATGACCTGAGACACTTCAAACAATTTTGTAGATTGGCTTGAGGCACATGACACAAATTCAAGGTGTTGACTTGCCTTACAAATTTTCTGGCCAATTAAGTGTCTGTGGGATGTGCTACAAATACAAGTCCAATCCACTGAGGTCCTACCTCGCAACTTATTATTGTAACATACCACAGGAGAGCTTTAGAGGTTATGCAAAGTCCATGCCTTGATATGTCAGACCTATTTTGGTGTCATAAATATGGCATAATATTAGGCAGTTTTAATGTTCAAGGGGTTTTCCTGGATTACTGTTTAACAGATATGCTGATGTAGTTGCTTACCTCAAGTACATCTTCCCCATACTCTTTCTTTTTCAGTTTGGACTCTCCACATTTTTAATGTGGTTTGATACCATCCTGTATGTAGAACTTCCTGTTGCTGTATCCAACCAAACCCATGATACACTTCTCCTTTTGCTGCTACAACTCCAGCACCGCCCCTTACAAAGTCCAGCTACTTTATAGCTCCTCCCACCCAGCTAGTTATATAGACACTCCTATCACTACTCCTAACAACACCCAGCTAGCTTATAGCCCCTCCCACTCAGCTAGTTATATAGACATTCCCTTATCACTGCCCCTAACAACACCCAGCTAGTTTATAGCTCCTCCCACCCAGCTAGTTATATAGATACTCCACTATCACTGCTCCTAACACCCAGCTAATTTACAGCTCCTCCCACCCAGCTAGTCACATAGACATTCCCCTATTACTGCCCCTAACAGCACCCAACTAGTTTATAGCTCCTCCCACCCAGCTAGTTACATAGACACTCCCCTATCACTGCCCCTGTTGCTGCTTTGACAACCCCATGGACATAACATCACAGGAAATAAGAAAGAGGTGCATGGACATGGTCATGTGACCACAGTCCAAAATGGATGATAGGAGCAATAAAAGTAAAAGAAATACATTAGAAAATTACAGCAAACCGGAAAACCTCTTTAAGACTGATTGTGTATACAGGATATAATCATAACAAACATATTACAGTATATATATTGACATATAACAAATTATATACATTGACACAGTTATAATAAATAGATAAATATGGTTATTCTGTAATATTTGCAGACTGATAATTCAATTTTGTTTTACTAAACAACAGTTATAAACTTGTCTCAGTATTAACAAGAAATAGATGTCCTGGGGATTCACCATAGAAACATCTTGCATTGTGTATATGTTGTTTCCATGTATTGTGTTTTTGAAAACAGCATGCTATATTAGAAGTGGTTTATAATAATGAAAATTATACTGTAAATACATGTTCTATTAGTATTCATCTGCATAGTTCTGCACAGCTCTCTGTCTTTTTTCTAGAGCCACACAGAAATCATTGTCAGGTAGAACTTTTTTCATTATACAGATATGAACACAGTGTACCATCAGTCATGTTGTCTTATAAAGCTGTGCAGTGTCAGGACTTTCTTACATTCTTGACTTTAATGTAAAGGGTCTAATTCATTTCCGCTATCAGTTTGCCTACCTCTTGTCTTCCGTCTGTGTACGCTTCAATCCTCAACTATAATTCATCCATATGTTGACCAAGAAATCAATTTATTGTAAATGATGTAGATGGTTTATCTTCATTTTCTTCTGAGTCGCGCTGACAAGCTAACCCCTACAAATTATAAGTATGTATACATATTTAAAAATTATGGAATCATATGAAGGCACTGCAGGGAGAATTTATGAAAAGGGTTTTCCATCTTCAGAGACCTTTTGAGCAGAGCCCCCTCATGGCTAGACCTGCAGAGCAAAGCATATTTGTCATATGCTTATCACAGGTTTCTGGCTTCTTCGCTCCCCCACTTGCACTGCCATGGTCCTCGCATGCCAACATCCGGTTTGACAGCCGCTGCAGCCAATTGATATTACGTCAATGGGTCAAATGACGTAAGTGACTGGAGAGAGCAGCTGTCAAGCCACACGTTGACATGTGGAGACTGGGGTGTGGTAGCAGTGGCAGAGGAGCGAAGGAGCCAGAATCCATCAGAGGTGAGTAGGTAAGTATGTATCTCTCGTAAGTTTGACCATGCTGGGTGGTCTGCTCAAAGGCCCCCAAAGATGGAAGACTCCTTAAGACTGACATTTTTGATGCCAGTATTAATTATAAAACTGTTTTGAGTATGATACACCAGAATTATTGATAGGCACATGCTTGTTAATCATTTTGGCACATCCCTGAAAAGGTCAATTTTTCAAGAAAAAAAAGAGACCTATGCTAGGAGGCTGCTGGTGTGGATTTCAGTGCAGATTAAATTTGTCAGGTTGCAGAGGTGCTACCTGTGGCCCACACCATTCGCCCCTGGGTGGTGGAAAATGGTAAAAAATAGCCTTTTCTACAGAAGATAGAAACTCTCCCCTGCTTTTCAGTTCATCCTTTGTTCAAATTATTGATTCTGCATTTTTGCCAATCTGATGCTGTGAGGTTATCCAAGCTGCTTAAAAAAATCTGTCATCATGGATTGCTGTGCATTATAGATGCATTACAGTTAATAGGATACTGGAATAGACAGCAAGTCGTGTCCCAGAAGTTCAGCTGTGTGGTGGACCTGGCAGAGTTGAAGATAAGGAACAGCCAGAGGGTTTTACATAGTCTACAGTGGATTATCTGTAATGTATGGGATATGTAATTAGAATTAATCTTCCAAGTGCTGTGTAGAGCACAAATTAAGTGCCTATCATCCATGCACAAGAAAGCTAGGGCCGCATGTAAAGTAGATGACCACATGCAGTTTGGCCAAATAATAACGAAAGCAATACAGAACTGTATTGTGGACTGCTTTATGGTTACTGAACTGTTCCATATTGGATGCCATATCTCAGACTGCGATCCCCTTCCCCAATCATACAGTCTGAACTATGGCATCTGATGGAGCAAGCTGTGTGATAGGTTTTATTTTATGCATATTTCACATAAACCAAACTTCATTCTCTGTTAAGAAAAAAACACATTTCCAAATGTTAGAACTAATGTTCTTTTTTGTAAAGGAAATTCCCACACACCCAAAAGTGACGGGAACCCGCCGTTTCTCTATAGCCATATGTCGCTATCACTTTGAAATGACTAATGTTGTCTACGCGTTAAAGAGCTTGAATGGGATTGTATACAGTCTTAGGAGTCCCCAGAGTGTTATACACAACTTTCAGGGCAACTATCAGACCAGACTGAATCTGACAGCTGAACTGATTGAATCAGGATCGAACAATTTCATGAAATTCGCTCATCTGTCGAAATTAGTACATAATATATATTGTTTTTACTTCAAAGTCAGTTTACCTTCTTTTATTATAGTATGCACAACTTTTTCATAAACATTAGTGGATTTGTCTCATGTGGACACATGCACTTTGACTAGTGTTGAGCGAATTGAACCTGACAAAGTGGAATTGGCTCAGAATTTCAGTGAAATTATGATGCGGCGCGAAGCTGAATTTTCTTGTGCTTTGTGGTAACGAATCGATTTTCCCTGGATAGCGGTAAAAACAAACAAAAAAAAATCATACTTACCTCATCTGTTTTAGCGAGAAGAGTCATCTTGATTGAAAATCTCGCACGAAATCCCGTGCACGTTGACGTATGACATGACCACACCGGCAAATGTGATGATGGGCCGCACAAGATTTCGTACTGGATCTTCAATCAAGATGGCGGCGGCCGGCTCTTCGTGATCCAATGGATGAGGATAAGTATGATTTTATGAATTTTTTTTACAGTGTTAGTATTTATTATTGGTATTGAGCGAACCCGAACTGTAAAGTTCAGGTTCGTACCGAACTTTGCGAGTTCAGGCACCCGGACCCGAACTATGAAGAAAAAGTCCGGTTTCGAGTTCGGGCGTTTAATAAAGCTTGTTGAAAGGCTGCAGGGCAGCCAATCAACAAGCTTCTAAGCTGTAGGCACTTAGAAGCCATCACAGCCATGGCTAGTAATGGCATGGCTGTGATTGGCCGGTGCATCATGTGACCCACCTTCTATATAAGCTGGATCACATGTAGCACTGCCCATCAGCTCTGAGAAGTGCAGGGACAGGAAGCAGGCAGCTGAAGTGAAAGAAAGTGTTAGGAATCTGGCTATTTATTCTGTGGGTGACCTACAGTATATATAGTGATTATTTGTGGGTGCAATACACCAGCTTTGCACCCCTGACACAGAAATATAATATTTAATCTGGATGTTAATTCTGTGGGAGACCTATAGAGATTTTTGTGGGTGCAATGCATCATCTTTGTACCCCTGACACAGAAATTTAATAAGTAATCTGGCTGTTAATTCTGTGGGGGACCTATAGTGAATTTTTGTTGGTGCAATGTACCATTTTTGTACCCCTGACACAAAAATATAACAGTTAATCCATCTGTTAATCCAGTGGGTGACATATTCACGTTTTTGGTTAGAGGTACACCTGCACTGCATACGTGACAGGGAAATAAATACAGTTAATCTGTCTGCTAGTCCCGTTGGTGACATATTCACGTTTTTGCAAACAGATTACACCGGTACTGCATACATGACAGGGAAATAAATACAGTTAATCCGTCTGCTAATCCGGCAGGTGACATATTCACATTTTTGCTAAGACATACAGTTGTACTGCATATGTGACAGGAAAATTAATACAGTTAATCCGTCTACTAATACGGCAGGTAACATATTCACGTTTTTGCAAACAGATTATACCTCTACTGCATACGTGACAGGGAAATAAATACAGTTAATCCGTCTGCTAGTCCGGCAGGTGACATATTCACGTTTTTGCAAACAGATTACTGTACACCGGTACTGCATACGTGACAGAGAAATAAATACAGTTAATTCGTCTGTTAATCCGGCAGGTGACATATTCACGTTTTTGCAAACAGATTACACCTCTACGGCATACGTGACAGAGAAATAAATACAGTTAATCCGTCTTCTAGTCTGGCAGGTGACATATTCACATTTTTGCTAAGACATACAGTTGTACTGCATACGTGACAGGGAAATAAATACAGTTAATCCGTCTGCTAATCCGGCAGGTGACATATTCACGTTTTTGCAAACAGATTACACCTCTACTGCATACGTGACATATTCTAACCAGTGCTGATTACTAGGTGGCCACGCCTGCTGGATCTCCGCTACAAGGACAATGTGCTGTCCTTAATTCCGTCACTGGAGCGTGATCGGAAGATGCACGAGTACAAGCGCACGTTGGTAGACTCGCTGCTAAGGTCATTCACACCAGACAGTGGGGGCTCAGTGAAAGCACCATGCGAAGGCAGAGGAGGAGGAGGAAGTCGCCAACGCAGCTGGGGTACCGTCAGCACCTCAGAACGGAGGGTTAGCATGGCCGAAATGTGGAAAAGCTTTGTCAGTACGCCACAACAACCAGCACCACTAGCTGATACGGAACGTCTTAGCAGGAGACAGCATTTCAGCAACATGGTGGAACAGTACATGTGCACATGCCTACACGTACTGACTGATGGGTCTGCCCCATTCAACTTCTGAGTCTCCAAATTGGGCACATGGCCTGTTCTCTCCCTTTACGCCTTGGAGGTGCTGGCCTGCCCTGCAGCAAGTGTATTGTCTGAAAGTGTGTTTAGCATGGCAGGGGGGGTAATCACAGGCAAGCGCAGACGTCTGTCCACAGCCAATGTGGGCAAGCTCACGTTAATTAAAATGAACCAGGAATGGATCCCACAGGACTTGTCCGTACTTTGTGCTGAGTAGACAAGTATACTGGCCGTACCCAGCCATTGTTATACTGCAGGGCACGTTATCTTTGCATTCTCTTTTTTTATATTTCCCTGTTTTGGGGTCTTCCCAAATTAAAAAATAAATAAAATTAAATTAAATTAAAAAAAAAATGAAAAAAAACGACAAAAACAGTGTTGGCTACCTCCTCCTCCTCCATCACCACTTCTACCTACACCGCCACACCGCCACGTCCACTGCCTCCTCAACCTCCTACTCCACTTTGACCTCCATCTCCTACTTCAAGATTATTATTTTTTATTTTTTTCTATTCTATGTTATTTTAAGTCATTTACCTATCCACATTTGTTTGCAGGGCAACTGTCTAGCTCTTACCCCCATTTTGCAGCCCTCTAGCCCTTACTACGACTATTTTGCAGCTATTTTAGTGCACCCAAGTTCAGGTCCCTATTGACTTCAATGGGGTTCGGGAACTTTGACCTGAAGTTCGGCCGAACCCGGCGAACCCGAACTTCCACGGGTTCGCTCATCCCTATTTATTATTAAGTATTACTATTATTGTCAGATGCCGCAATCAGCTATGAACACGGCATCTGAGGGGTACAATGATGGGGGGCGGTGCCATCGCCATTCCCTGTCATTGCACCCACTACTTAATAAGAAATGCGTTTCATGACAAAGTAATTAAATTCGGCGATGCAGCCGAATCAAATTTTCTAATACTTCGCTCATCTCTAAATATGAATCTAAAGCCTGTCATGTAATATTACCTTTCAGCCAAAAGCAACTTCCTGGCCAACTTAGCTTTTGCTGGGGGTCTCAGGATACTGTAACTAACTTATAGAGATACCTTTAAATTAGCTATAAAGTGTGCTTTTATTAGTCATCATTAGAAAGTAATGAGTGGTGACATTTTTAATTATTTCACTTGACGTTTGAAAAGATCACTTCAAAAGTTGATAAGTAAGTATGTTATATAACTTATCAAATGTGTTAGTTTGTTAAAATGAATGCTGAGAATGTATATATTTGTTACAGCTACTATGTCTTTTCTGAGCAATAACCTTGATCACTGAAGCTAAAAAGGTCAGTACACAAGAAAGTATAATGAAAGAGATATAATTACTATTGTACTGCTGTTATTGAGATTAGTATAATTACATACACTTTGACAATAAATGTCAACCATTCATATTTAACTGCACAACATATTTTTAGATATACATGTGAACAGCAGATTTACAATCTTGTGCTGTACTAGAGCTTTTAATTATTTAGATCTCCACATACTTATTTGCTTATCAGACATATTTTAGGAAGAAAGAAAAATTAGGCAAAGGACAGATGAAGGGGCTTCTGACAGATGTTGAAGGCCTGACACTGGCTGCTTTCTTCTGTGTAGTCAATTACTATTAATTATGCTGATTGCTTGGAGGCCAAGAGCATCTTGAGGACTAAGATTACTCACCCGCCTCCCTCATTCCAGCCAGTTTTAAATCCCAGTGGAAAGTTATTCACAAACATTCTTCCCATCATCCTCTTTGCATGATGGCACAGTCTACTGATCACTGAATGTAACTGAGCAAAGTAGAGTGGATATGTAAATTAAATGTCATGAAAATAAAAAATATACATGGTTCATGATTATTAGATATTCTAGTACATGTACAAGTCAGGAATGAAGCCAGAGGTCATCAGTGGGAGAGTGGTCAGGATGAGAGAAATTCATAATCAGAAGACAGACTGAGGTCAAAACCAGGAGGTTGGACTACAAGAAGCTTGCACTGCACTCTAGTGCACTATTTAATGTGGGACTCTGATTTTAAATGTAACAAATGCATTCAATGAAGAATGTTTTCCAGATTACTGTATTTGGCTCCACAATTTCAAATGATTAAAGACATCAGGGTAGATTTACTATTGATAACGTGCCATAATTCTGTAGCAATTTGAGCCAAAAAACAGATGTACATGCCTTTCACCACATTTATTACCGTACAGTAAGTGTTTTAGACACTTTTTCCATCTCTTCTGACAAGGGAGCGTGACTTTGTGTGGAAAGGAGTATGGCTTAAAAATCGACCATCCAGTAGCAGAAAATGTGCAAAATCTTTGGTGCAATTTTGGTTTACACTAAGCTAAACAATAAGTGGTATAAACTAGGGCTGAAACGATTACTCAAATCAATCAAGTAACTTGACACAAAAAATTCTTGATGCAATTTTTTTGCATCAAGGATTCGTTTGTTCCATGTTACCACGGAGCATGAGTAAAGCGCTGGCTATTACTCATCGCTCCATGGTCTCCTGCTGGCATGCACCGCGCTGCACTGGATCCTGACGTACACACATCATCAGGATGTAGTGCATGTAAGCGTGCACTATGCCCTGACGCTGTGACCTGTGACGTCAGGTTCCAGTACATCGCATGAAGAGGACGGTGGAAGGGTTGTAGAGTGTAGGTGGCACACCAGCTGGAAAGGTAAGTATTGGATTTGACTGGCGCTGGGAACTTATGGCCTGGGGGAGTTCATGGCACTGGGGGCAGCTGGTGGCACTGATGCCACTGGGGGGAACTGATGGCACTGGGGAGGACTGATAGAACCCCGGGGGGGGGGAACTGATGGCACTAGGGGGTAACTGATGGCACTTGAAGGGGAACTGATGACACTGGGGGAGAACTGATGGCACAGATGGAATTGATGGTGCTAAGGACTGATGGCATGGGGGGGAAACTGATGGCAGGGGGAGGGGACTGATGACAAAGGGGTCTGATGATGGCATGGGGGGGCTGATGAGTTTTTATAAAAAACGTTCTTTTAATTAGACTTTTCTTACTAGATTATTCGGTAAATAATTGGATTAATCAGTAGAATACTTGATTGCTAAAATAATCGATGGCTGCAGCCCTAGTATAAACTTAGACTTGACAGTGTAAAGATGTGCCAGATTTATCACCTGGCAACTTCCAGTGTGATAAATCTGGCAAAATTTAAATTGTAATTGTCATTTCATTCATTTATATAATGTGTAGGTGGAGTGAATATAAGTGTTTTTCCAATAAGCGAGGGAATTCTGCAAACTTTTAGTACAAAACTGAATATAATCTGTTCCCTTAGCGACATAGTGTTGCTAAGCAAATTCCCTCTTCATCTACTGAATGCAAAAAGTGGCTACTTTCTCAGCCTGCCTCTTCTCTCCTTGAGCCAGCAGCTGCCTCTTTCACCCAGCCAGGGGCGGATTGGCCATAGACCCTAGAGAGAAATTTCCTGGTGGGCCGATGCTCAGGGGGCCGCCTAGGCCCTCCTCATGGCTGGTCAATGGAAGTTTTTGGGGATGTATTTTATGCTGCTGGCAGTATTTTATGATAGACTGTGGTATTTGGCTCTGCTGGGGTGGTTTAATGTGCCACAATATGGTATTGCTGGCCCTGCCTTCCATCAATTTGGACACAACTACAAAACGGGGCCACTTTTAGTGTTTTTTCCAGGGCCACTTTAAATTCCCATTCTGTCCCTGCACCCAGCCCCTTGCCTCTCTACATGTAAAATATGTTACTGAACATGATTTTCTAAGTATCCTTGCATGTTTGATCAGTTGCTGGTAGGTCCCATGAAAATGACAATTATGGAAAACTAAGAAAGAAAACAGTTCACTGACTTCAAAATCACACCATTGACAGCTTTATAGAGGATATTCTACCATTCAATGTAATCTTGCATCTGATGATAATGGGATGACTGCTAAACCTGTCCCGCATGTACATAACACAAGCTAAAAAGTGACCTCTACAATGTGAAAACTGCCATTTTTCAGGATTTAGTTTCACATAGATAGTAATATAGAGGATACAGTATTACAGTATTATAGTTGGAAATCACTTCCTTTTTTTGGTGTAAAATCCTGTCATAGACATTATGCAACTGGATAAACACACAGAACACATGGGGTTCCTACTGCTGTATGTCATTGTATCACTGAGCTGTAGGAGGGACAGAACTAACAATAGTTTCCTCTTCCCTCCCATTGTTAAGATAAGAAAAAGAAAGTTTCCTCATCCTCTGTCTCATACTGATATTTAGTAGCTATTCCTTTCACAAACCAGTCCACTTTATTACCTTGCTTATGAATGTGGTTCCGTGTCCATTGTTTCCATTTATGTTTTTTTTTCTTCTCAAAATATCTTCTTTTTTTCCCATTTCTCTTTCTCCTTTTAAAGATTCTTCCTGTCCCCTAGTAACAGTGACTCTTCCTTGGCAACGGAGATCCTCCACGTAACACCTCCCTACAAACCAAACAGGCAGAAAATAGCTTCAATTTATGACGTACGGAGCTTGTGTGCTGTTTGTATAATGTTTCTAGCCCGGGTTAACCCTTCTTTTATGAACGAATTGCATTATTGTACAGTGACTAACAGCAGCATAATTTACACAAGCTGTGAGGAAGCTGATGCCACTTTCGTAATAAATGTTCTTCAGATCTAAAACAGGGACTTGTCGGTGAAGCAGACACCCAACAACTTTATAACTGCCCTTCCATCAGACACACTATCACTGAATGTCTTAGGTTATGTCCACATACGAACTTTTAATTCCAGAACAGAATACCGGAATTACCATATCTGGCATATGTTGGCCACTGCCTCCGCCTGATGGATCACATTTACTGTAATGGGATCTGCCGTGTGTCTGGCATGAATATCGGCATTCTGCCAGCCGATATAGTCTTGCATGAATTCATGCCAGACTTCCGGATCTCATTACAGTGAATGGGATCTGTCAGGCACTGGTGGTGTCCAGCATTTGCCAAATACTCATAGCTCAGGCTCGTAGGCCAGACACACATGAGCGTGTTGAATACTAGGAACTTGAGTCGTGTCAGTGAGAGGTCCTGTTCTGACCTCTGCTCCTCTGACAGGATCACACAGCCTTAGGGCTCATGCACACGACCTTATGTATTTTGCAGTCCATAAAAAAATGGATTCGCAAAAAAATACGGATGATGTCCGTGTGCATTCTGTATTGTGTGGAACGGAACAGCTGGCCCCTAATAGAACAGTAATATCCTTCTCCGTAATGCGGACAATAATAGGACATGTTCTATTTTTTTTCGGAACGGACATGGAGTAACTTCCGTTTTTTTGTGTACCCATAGAAATTAATGGTTCCGCATACGGTCCTCAAAAAAAACAACAACGGACACGGAAATAAAATATGTTCATGTGCATGAGCCCTTATAATGATTTATAATGCTGTGTGACCCTGAGAGTCCTGGCAATCTACTGAATTAGGCTACATTCACACAAACGTGGTGTTTTGCGGACCCGCATATTGCAATTTGAGAACTGCACTTGCCGCAGCTATCATAGGAAATGCCTATTCTTGTCCACAATTGCGGACAAGAATAGGACATGTTCTATTTTTTCTGCGGGGTCACGGAACGGAACCACAGATGCGGACAGCACACGGTGTACTGCATCTTTTGCGGCCCCATGGAAATGAATGGATCCGCACCCGTTGTGCAACATTCGTGTGAATGTAGCCTTACACTGACATAATGATGTCAGTGCAGCAGGGGTCAGAGGAACGGCCATGTGCATGAGGCCTTAGCCTCATTTACACGTCAGTGTTTTGGTCAGTGATTTCCATCAGTGATTTTGAGCCAAAACAAGGTGTGGCTCTAAACACAGAACAGGAGCAGATCTTTCCCTTATATCTTATGTCTGTGGGGGCTCCAATCCTGGTTTTGGTTCACAAACACTGATGGAAATCACTGACCAAAACACTGACATGTGAATGAGGCTTGACTCTAGGGTGGCTGCTCAAACTCTTAGGCCTAAGGCCTCTCACACAAGACCGTGGAACACGGTCCGGTACGGGCCGTGAAAGCCCAGACCGTGCTCCCTCTGAGGACGGGAGCGCACGGCGTCATTGGTTGCTATGACGCCGTGCGCTTCCTGAGGCCGCCGCTGTACGGTGAAACACTGTACACGCTCGTCTACATAACTTCACCAGGATTCACGATGCTTCCTCGGATGTTGACCAGAGTGAAATTCCAACATTCCCTGGTGTTGGTTTGGATCTGAGGCTGCATGGACGACCTGGTACTGCAGGCATTGCAATTTGGGAACTTTATGCAGACTTCTTCATCAGCCCCGAGGGGGCATTGCCATGGCAGATGGATGCAATTTGTGGCAGTGTTTGATATCTTCTGTGCTCTGTAGTTTTGTTTTTTTTAAAGACAGTTTATTATACTTCATATGTTAGTTAGTGTAGGGACTCGCAAGAGACTGAGGACCCTTCACGTGAGCTTGCGGGCTGAGGTGTTTTGGATAAGCAAAAATCAAGTGTCTTTAGAGATGTGTTATTTGCTTAGGAAACTATATGGTTTTTAAGCATCTCTTTAGACATTTGGGTTTGGTCCAAGATACCTTCTAATACCTCAGTAATATAATATTTATCACTCTGTATGACTAATAAATATTTTCTTAATAGATTAATTAATTTTGGTAACCTAATTTTAGATCACACATGCTAGGCAGTGATAGTGAACATTTTTCAATAAGCAAAACTAGAATTATGTTTGATGAAGAGTTTTGTTGAAGTTCCAAGAAGAGGCAACATTTTTTTTATGGCTTTTGAACATTAATGTTTGAATAGGCCAAGATTTTCCAGATTATCATTAAGGATGGGTTCCTTCATGACAATATGCTGATGAGTGTAGTAGTAGAGCACATCAGGATATATATGTCTTATGTTGAGTGGCAAATTTTGATCCAATTGATGTTCCTCAAAGTTGTTGAACTGATGCTGATTGTGTTTTGACAACACAATCTGCGACTGTAAATGTATTTTTTAAAACCATTTTTCAAATGTAGCATTTTTTACTTTAAAAAACTTTGAAATTTGTTGTTGTACAGTACAGACCAAAAGTTTGGACACACCATCTCATTCAAAGAGTTTTCTGTATTTTCATGACTATGAAAATTGTAGATTCAGACTGAAGGCATCAAAACTATGAATTAACACATGTGGAGTTATATACTTAACAAAAAAGTGTGAAACAACTGAAAATATGTCTTATATTCTAGGTTCTTCAAAGTAGCCACCTTTTGCTTTGATTACTGCTTTGCACACTCTTGGCATTCTCTTTATGAGCTTCAAGAGGTAGTCACCTGAAATGGTTTTCACTTCACAGGTGTGCCCTGTCAGGTTTAATAAGTGGGATTTCTTGCCTTATAAATGGGGTTGGGACCATGAGTTGTGTTGGGCAGAAGTCAGGTGGATACACAGCTGATAGTCCTACTGAATAGACTGTTAGAATTTGTATTATGGCAAGAAAAAAAGCAGCTAAGTAAAGAAAAACGAGTGGCCATCATTACTTTAAGAAATGAAGGTCAGTCAGTCCAAAAAATTGGGAAAACTTTGAAAGTGTCCCCAAGTGCAGTCGCAAAAACCATCAAGTCCTACAAAGAAACTGGCTGACATGAGGACAGGAAAGGAAGACCAAGAGTCACCTCTGCTGCAGAGGATAAGTTCATCCGAGTCACCAGCCTCAGAAATCGCAGGTTAACAGCAGCTCAGATTAGATACCAGGTCAATGCCACAGAGTTTTAGCAGCAGACACATCTCTACAACAGCTGTTAAGAGGAGACTGTGTGCAGCAGGCCTTCATGGTAAAATAGCTGCTAGGAAACCACTGCTAAGGACAGGCAACAAGCAGAAGAGGCTTGTTTGGGCTAAAGAACACAAGGAATGGACATTAGACCAGTGGAAATCTGTTCTTTAGTCTGATGAGTCCAAATTTGAGATCTTTGGTTCCAACCACCGTGTCTTTGTGCGACGCAGAAAAGGTGAACGGATGGACTCTACATGCCTGGTTCCCACCGTGAAGCAGGGAGGAGGAGGTGTGATGGTGTGGGGGTGCTTTGCTGGTGACACTGTTGGGGATTTATTCAAAATTGAAGGCATACTGAACCAGCAGCATCTTGCAGCGGCATGCTATTCCATCTGGTTTGCGTTTAGTCGGACCATCATTTATTTATCAACAGGACAATGACCCCAAACACACCTCCAGGCTGTGTAAGGGCTATTTGACCAAGAAGGAGAGTGATGGGGTGCTACGCCAGATGACCTATCCTCCACAGTCACCAGACCTGAACCCAATCGAGATGGTTTGGGGTGAGCTGGACCGCAGAGTGAAGGCAAAAGGGCCAACAAGTGCTAAGCATCTCTGGGAACTCCTTCAAGACTATTGGAATACCATTTCAGGTGACTACCTCTTGAAGCTCATCAAGAGAATGCCAAGAGTGTGCAAAGCAGTAATCAAAGCAAAAGGTGGCTACTTTGAAGAACCTAGAATATAAGATATATTTTCAGTTGTTTCACACTTTTTTGTTAAGTATATAATTCCACATGTGTTAATTCATAGTTTTGATGCCTTCAGTGTGAATCTACAATTTTCCTAGTCATAAAAATACAGAAAACTCTTTGAATGAGAAGGTGTGTCCAAACTTTTGGTCTGTACTGTACATACCACACCATATGTTTTGTAAAGATCGTCACTCGTAATGCAAATAGGCGACACACCTTTAGATTATTCCAATGCCAAACGCCTGTTATGCACACAATCATTTCTATAAGCAATGCGTACACATCGCTTTACCATGTTGAAAAATGTTTTATGGCAGATGATCGGCCTGCATTAACATTCATCAATGTCTTCCACAGACAATAATTTAATTGTTTGAGATGCCATTTAAATACATAATGTGCCTGTGCACTTTAAAAGTTTGTAATTAGGCCATGGCAAAGGCGTAATTTTTTGGTCTAATAAAAAAAAGGCCCCAAAAATTGATAATAAGCGTTGATGGTTACATGCGCAAATGTTTTCTTCATGCATGTTGACTGTGTTTTGGAAGGGGAGAAGTACATTATTTTACGCTGTAACCCTTCTTTACAAGATTATAACCTTAGGACGGTACGACAAAAAAAAAGGAGGGTAAACAAAAATATGTCTAAAAATAGGCATCAAAATGTGCCTACAAATTGTTACAAAGACGTGTAAGTTAAGGATCAAAACTCCACTAGGCCCACTGTTCTTACACAGAAAACCTATAGAGGGGTACGTGGCACATCAGATACAGTGTAATTCATCCTGGCCCAAACATTTTAGGGACCAGAAAAATGACTTCTAAGTGTTCAGACAGGCTTTTTAAAGAAGAACTCCTGCAAAATTTTTTATTCTCTGACCTGTTAGAAAGGTGCATGATATAATCTGTAGTGAATGTCATTTTCTTATCAGAGGCTGAAATTGAGAGTTTCCACTTTCTTCTTATTGTAGCTGGGTCATGTGACCAACTCCCTGACCTCCAACTGACCCAGGACTGGAAGCCAGTCACTGCTGTATTCATTCCTATGAGACTGAAAGTGAGGCTCCCATAGGAATGCATAGAAAATTAGACTTCCTGTCCACACTTAAGGTGCTGTGTGAGTTGGTGGGTCTAATTCCTAGTCACATGACACAGATAAGAAACTTCAGGATGATATAACTCAAAAATTCAGCTACTGGTAAGAAAATGACATTCACTACAGATCATATCATGTACATTTCTAGCAGGACATGGAATAAAAATATTTGCGGGAGTTCTTCTTTAATAATTTTTTCTAACGAAAGAAATTCTAGAAGTATTAAAATTGTTTTGGACCAGGGATCACGCAATAACAACATACCTAATAGGGTGATGTCCTGCCTCACCCTCTGTGTGTTGGTATTGCGTGATTGTTTCAGAGATAAATGCAATAACACTTAAAAGTCATTTTTCAGGCTCTTAAAATGTTTGGGCCAGGATGAACTCCACTGTATCTGATGTGCCACATACCCCTCTATTGGTATTCAGCGTAAGAACAGTGGCCCTACTGGATTATGGATCCTTAAATAACACTTCTTTGGAGCAATTTGTATGCCCATTTTGGTTCCTTTTTGCAAACATCTTTTTGTTTAACACAAAAAATTTTCGGACAAAAGTTCAATGGTTAACACACTCTGTATGTTTGTAAGACTACATCATAGGACCAAAATGTGTGAATAAATTAAATATATCATTTACTTATTGTAAGCCCTTTAAAGTGTCTGTGGGCCCACTTTGATGCAATTTTTTTGGCCAGGGACATGTTTAGTGCTGGATAAAATCCAATTTATGTGACATGTAACATAACCCCCTATATGTTGGAAGTGCAAAAGTAGTGTGAAACATCTAAATATTTACATTTTTGGACAAAACTTTAGCCCTGGAAAGTGGGAAACAATAATCTAGTGGAAGTTTGCACAGGTTTACTGTTTGTAAATGTTAAAGAAATTCACTGTAATAAACCAAGTGACCGTGCAAAGTCATGACAAACTAGGATTTTGCTAGCATGTCAATATGAACATACCTAGAAATAAAAAAAACATACAAAAGTATTAAAACGCACGGCCTCAAATCCAGAACCGGATGCAAAAAGTGCAGTTGATGGGTGTAAAGGTAGGGGCATTTTTTGGTCACCCCCTCGCCACTGCGTCTCATCTCCATCAACTCCCGCCTGTACTGGTTGCGGCAGCTAGCTCATCTTGTCTTCGTCTTCTTGACTGCATACATAAAAAAAAAACCAAAAAGGTATAAACCAAAAGCCATGATGCTGGGAAACAATAATAACAAGTATCCCTGGTCAGGCAGAAAACTCACATATTTAAGTGTGGACTACTACAACACATAACGGGCAAGGCATGTCACAGAATGAGCAGTGTGGTGGGAGATATTAATAGAATTAAGTGTAAGGATATGGTTAAAAGCCAGCAAAAATTTGGGACTATATTAAACATTAACATCAGCAACAACTCAAAAAATACATGAGAAGGTACTGTAACATATTGTAGGCTAAAATTGTGTGTATTGAGAACGGTGCACGGCTCCAAATAATAATAGTTTACTATGCTGCAGCAGTAGCAGTGTAAAGGGCATAATTCAAATAATGTATGTGAGAAGCAGAGAAAGCAGCAAGGTATTTTGGACAACGTGCCCATATATAATTCTGATGAAGGTCCCAAATGTCAAATTAAAAAACTATATGTATGCACATAGTGGACATAACTGCTGTTAAAGGGACTCAGTAAGGACAGTAAAATACTGTGTGGTGTGTGAAATTTAAACCCAAACAGACAACACACGAACAACAACAAAATATGATGCAATTCAGGACAGTACACCAAACACAACACTTGCACACGCGTAACATGGGTCACGACAGAAGTAACAAGATTTTAACTCATCTCAGCTCGACCATTTGAGTCAGTTTCCTCTATTCAGAAGGCCTCATGGCTTTGGTGACCTCTGCCCAGGATGCCTCCTTTTTCAGCCGGTCGTGATATAGGTCACTCCGGGTATCCCACAGTTCTGGGCGCTCTTCTATTTAGCGTAATTACATTTTCTACATCCCAACGGGACATTTTGAAGAAAATTTGGGACCAAAGTTTGCTCCTGAAGTTTGTGCTCTGTATATTGGCTAACTGCCAACAGACTTCCTGAACACTGTTTGAAAGGGTCACATGATTTTTCAAACAGGTGTCTTAGCAACAGATCCGCAAAAAATGCGGATAACATACGGATACTTTAGTTATACATCCGCATTTTTTGCGGACCCATTGACTTAAATAGGTCCGCAAAACGTGTTTTGTGGACAACACTAGGACATGTTGTATTTCCTTTGCGGATCACTCATATGGAACAACAGACGCGGAACTACAACGGTGTGCTGTCTGCATTTTGTGCGGCCCTATACAAATGAATGGGTCCGCATTTTATCCGCAAAATATGCACTCGGAGCCCGCAAAACATACTGTCGTGTGAAAGAAGCCTTAGTCTCAGATACACTTTAAAAAAACGTAGTATTTTTTTTTCTTCACTTGAGATATTTTTGGGCTCCGCACTATGATGTGGCTGTGACAATCATTGTCTTTTGCCCCTGCTTGAAAAAATGCATATCAATGTGTTTTGCGGTAGCGTTGTTTTTTTTCATTTATATAAATTATTGATTTTTTAGAAAGATCTACAGAGAAAGTGGCATTTTGAGAGGGCACATACTTTCCTGTTTAAAAGCACACTGCTTGCAATAAACACCACAAAAAATGCATGCACTAAAACACAGTGGGGCAGATTTACAAAGCCTGTGGATGGCATAAGCTTAGACAGGCTGTCTATACCTGTACCAGATTTATCACAGTGGCTCAGGCTGGATGATTAATCTGGAGCAGGGATAGACACTTTCATCTAGCTCTATACCAACTATTGGTGGCAGCATGCTTATTGTAGGTGGTAGGCTTTCCTGAAGAGGTGGGTTTTCAGGTTACTTTTGAAGGTTTGGATGTCAGGGGAGAGTGTGCTGGGTTCCAGAGTATTGAGGATGCATGTGAGAAATGCAATAGGAGAGAGTGTTAAAGACAGAGGATAGGTCAAGAAGGAGGAGTATAGAGTAATGACATTTAGCTTTGGCAGCTAGGAGATTGTTGGCGACTTTGGTTAGGGAGGTTTCAGTGGAGTGATTGGGCCGGAAGCCACACTGTAGAGGATCAAAAACTGAGGGGATGAGAGGCAGGAGGACAATTCAAGATGGACATGTTGTTCTAGCAGTTTTGATGCAAATGGGATTAGCAAGAAGGGGCGATAGCTAAATAAACAAGATGGGTCCAGGGAAGGCTCATTTTTTATGGGTGTGATGGTGCCATGTTTAAAAGATGAAATGGGGACACTTGTGATTTGTTATAGGTTGAAGAGGTGGGTTAGGGCAGGGGTAACTATAGTTTCTAGCTATAACTATAGTTGCTTGGAAGAACTGCTCCTCAATACTGGACTTCTGAAAGTGGCATCCAACCTCAAAACTCTGACTCAATCTATCCTTAAGGTCACAATAGGACAATTAATTATTTAACTATTGAGCTAATTATTAGCAGAGCGATAGAACCAGACATTTCTGCTGGAGTAACAGCACTATTCATATACAGCCCTGCACAAAGTATTTATCAGGGCAGGGGAGTCATTGTCTCTGTGCATACATTATGCAACGTATGTCACCCACACTAACCCCTTCAATAGTCCTTTCATTACCAGATAGTTTTCTGGTTGTTGTTTCTAGGTTTTAATGGAGATCAAATCATTCTTTCCCGTTGGGTTATTTTACACGTTAATATTGGTAACAAAAATTTTCTACCCATGTGAAAAGGCTACAACTCTGCACACCCCCACCCATCTGTAATTGGCCTAAATTGAGGAAAAACCCAATCCTCGATTAGACTACACACACAAGGCTATATCCATTTTGTGGTCCATGCGATGACCTGGACCATTCATAGTAAATGGAGGGTGAACACTTTCTTCCCTCAGGACACTCACTGACTTTCAGGGGCTCCTGCCTGATGGTAGTTGGGTGCCCTGGATGTTAGGTGATTGACAGCATTCAAGGTGGGAATACGGATGCAAGGCTGGTGGACGGATTGGGCTGGTGGACCCCATTGGTTTCAATAAATAAAGTCTTTCTTTACTAAATTTATGATGAGAGTTGCAGTACAAGCAGCAACAGTTCGTATAATTATGTGCTATATCACAGCTTACTTCTCCCCAATAGTTGTGTATGGGCAGTGGCAATGAAGGTTGTAGTAGTCCCACTCTAAATACACTTTGCAACTTTCCAAGATAACCACAGGCATGCCACTCTGTCCTTGTTAATTTCTCTGCAATTCCCAGGCTGAGAGGTGCAGAATATAGATTCAAATGGCCAGTTCATCTCAAAATGTGGTGGGTTTTGAGGCAATAAACCTTTTCCACAGCAGTAAAGTCTTTTTGCTATAAACTAGCAAATACCTTGCTGGCATTTTCTTGTTCGGCCTTAATGGTTCTGGACCTTCTAACATGGCTGGTCTCTTTCCTTCATGGGTACTTTGATGATAGTTGCTTCTTTGGCAGCTGTAGTCTCAAAGATAAAAGTTCTCTGGACTTGGGCCTAGTCTGCAGGAGCTAGCATATGTATGTCTTGTATGTAGCTCTTCTCAGTTAAAACTTCACTAACCAGGGAGCAGACTAAGTCTATCACCCTGGCAACCTAACCAAGTCTGCTAATGTTATCCATATATTGCCCATACATTATTATTAGGTATACACAGTCCATAAGGAAATAAGTACTTAAACAACAAATCAACATTTAACTCAGCAACATTAAATTAACCCTGTTAACAATAATTAACTCTTTGAAGTAGTCCTCTGGGGCATTCCATCCACATCTGCAAAAAGAATAACTTCTGTGTACATGGCGCAGTCTTCTCTCTCCCTTCACTAGAACTGGCTATTCTTGTCCGCAAAACAAGAATAGAACATGTTCTATATTTTGCAGAATGGCCATGTGGATACGGATAGCACACGGATGACATGTGGTCAAGTTCATGACTGCTTAGGGTGAAAAAATTACTTATATATCTGACTCTGCTCTACTGAAAGAGGGGCCCACACATGCTCACTTGTAATCATGAGACTTTGGAGAGTATTGGTTGCCATGTCTGTATGTGTGTTCTGTGCATATACATGGTTTCATAAAAAACTACTGGCAATCAAAGAAAGGCATCTCATACTGTAGGTCAAAACACTTTTATGTCACACATATATGATGTATAAAAAGTGAGACTTTCTTACATATCTGTGGGTGTGGCCTATGTTAGACTTGTAGGAGCTGGTAGAGATTCTCAGTTATAATTTACAACAATTTTTTGGCATAAGTAGTATAGTAAATGTGTCAGACCGTGGTGACCCTGCCCCTTACGCTAAGCTCTACCCACCCTTTTAGAAAGTGTCAAGTCCAGCAGAGAAACTCAAAAAGTGCCATGTGCACAAATATTTGCGACTTTTACACGCGTACATGTTTTGTAAAGGATGGAGGATACAACACACAGGGAAATATCAATTTCAAAGAATATCTAAGATAGCTAGCAACACAAACAGATGACAGATTCACATTAAGTGATGAAGGAAAAGGCACAATGGGAGAGATTTATCAATGCAATTACTGTTGAAAACTAGCAAAAAATCTGAAGCTAGAACATATAGGTCCTACCACAGACATCAATTGTATTTTGTGTCACAAAAAGGAATGCAGTCTCCATTTCTCTGACCATGTGAATTATTTATTACATTTAGTACATATAGAATACCACCATGTTCCCCAACAGGCATGTAAAGACCAAAGGTTCTTCTGAAGCTACTGTAGCTCTACCACAAGGGTATTAAACACCTTATGGCACTCTTTCTCATGCTCTCTGATATTGACTGTAGAACAATTTGGACCAACATGTCTTCTCTGTCTTGACCAATAAATGACTTCTAGTGTAGAATCTGGCAGATATGCAAATTTCTTGAGAAGGAAAAAACACCTAGGATTCTTGCAATACATGTGAAAAAAATTTGACCACGAAGAATATCAGACTGAGGACATCCTCTCTTACATACTCTTACGTGAAAATTGCATCATGCCCTTGCAAATGAGAAACACATCTAGGTGTGAGGAACGGAGAGAATCTCTGAAACTATTCAGTGTAAACTCCAAACTCTTATATTATGAATGCTTTACTTTCAATTTTGAATATATACATTTTTTCAACTTGTCTGTTTAGTTTTACCACTATACGGCCATATAGATACTGCTGTACAGGATCTGTGCACCCTGAAATGCAGGGGCTGTTCATTCTTTTGTGAAAAATGTTAAATCTGCAATGAAATCCTTTTGATTACAATAAAGAAGATATGGTAGCTGTTTTCTATAAAATGAGGATTTCTTACAATATGAATTATATATTTAGCAAAACTCTCAAAATTACAACTTTAGCTTTGGCCAGAATTATCAAGCTCTTCTTTCCCCCAGGGTTTCTGTTATGTGAACAGCACTCGCCTGGATCTTCTAGGCTGCAGCTGGAGCCTGTGCTGATCATGACCACTGGGAAGTACTGCCATGTGACCAGCTACCACTGCAGTCATCTGCAAAATATCTTCTACCAAATCCCTGAACTATAGGCCTCATGCACATGACCGTGTCCATTTTGCAGTCTGCAAAATACATATGCAGTCAGTGTACCGTCCGCATTTTTTTGCACATCCACTGGCTTCAATGGGTCCATGGTCCGCATTTTGCTAATATATTCTATCTTTTTGTGGAACGGACATACTAAGGTGAAAAGCATGGGGATAATCTGTGTGCTTTCCGCATCCATATGTCCTTTCTGCAAAGCTAGAACATGTCCTATACTTAGACGCAAAATACAGACCATGGACCCATTGAAGTCAATGGGTCCGCAAAAAATGTGGATGCAACATGGACAGTAAATACATTTGGTCATGTGCATGAGGCCATAGTCTGTCGTAATTTGAGCACTCATCACACAGAGAAGAGTGGGGCACAACTGTTCTTTTACATATGCTTATCCACAGAGCTTGAATGCCCCATAAAAATCTATGTACATTCACTTGTAGGGAAAACTGGTTTAGTTGCCCTGAGCAATCAATCAGATTCCAAAGTAGCTCTAATAAATGAAAGGTGGAATCTGATTGGTTGCTATGGGCAACTAAATCAGTTTTTCTTTACACTAGTTTTGATAACTCCCTCTAAATGTTAAGATTAAGATCCAAAAGTAGCGTTTCTCAGGTGCTACCTACAAGGGTTTTCCAGATAATAAATATTAATGACCTATCCTTAGGTTAGGTTAGCAAAATCAGATCAGTAGGGGGTTTGACACCCCGTCGATCGGCTATTTGCAGCAACTACCAGTGCCAGAACTAACACAGAGATCAGAACTGGTAGTAGCCATGTTGGGTTACTGTAGTTCAGTTCCCATTCAAGTGTCAGACTCCCACCAATCTCATATTGATGACCTATTAATATCTGTTATCCAGAAAACCCCTTTGAGAAGTTCAGCCTCATGCACATACAATAGAGCCATGTACAAGAAAGTTATACAAAGGCATGCCTAGTTTCTACAGAGTCTGAGACACTCTGTCTGCCACCGCACGATGTTCCTCATGGTAATATTTGTAGCAAATTAATGGCTCCTTGAGAAGAATTTGCTTCAAATATTATGGTGCAAACCACATTTTATAATTAAACCTATAAGGGCCTTTTGGATGTATAAAATACATAAAGTAGATCCTTATAGAAAAATGTACCTAAACTCCAGTCCTCAGGGCCCACCTATCGGTCATGATTTGAGAACATCCCACAGAATGAATACCTGTGATAAGTCCTGATGCACTGACACTAATTATATCACCTGCTCAATAAGGAAATCCTGAAAACACGGCCAGCAGGTGGGCGCTGAGGACTGGAGTTGAGGAACACTGTTATAGAAGACTATAGGCACCATAATATAAATATATAATACACTCCATGTTCACAATTCTCGATATTGCCCATCAGTGCTCAAAGTTGTTGCTTAGGCCAGGAATTAGGTCTAATATGGTTATGGGATTACTGGACAACCCAACTACCTGTTCAGTAATTGTACAGAAGGCTGCTGTAGCAGACATCTCACCAGACAGACCAGCCTTTCCATGTCACATGATACTATTTGTTCAGTTTAAGAGAAATATTGGGGCAGATTTACCAATCCTTTCTAAAATGTAGTACTGTTTCTCCTTCTGGAGAGTGCCTAATAGGTTTAAAGGTGTGTCCGGTAATAATTATTTTTTATCAAGAGCCCGCAGCCTGACGCCTGAAACAGAAGATCCATACTTACCTACTCCACACTGCTCTGGTCCTCTGCGCTGCCTCTTTTGTTTCCATCTTCCGATCACAATGTTGTTTACATCTGCTGAGCTATGGTCATGGACACATACAATGCTCCAGCCAATGACTGGCTTCAGTTGTGATGTGCTGCTTGTGGTTATATCACCGCTGAAGCCAGTCACTGGCTGGACTGATGCATGTGACCATGTCAATAGCCAACCAGATAACCAGAAGACCAGCATGGAGACCAGAAGATGGAGACAGCAGGGGAAGCGCAGAGGACTGGAGCGGCGTGGAGCAGGTAAGTATAAATCTTCCGTTTCAGGGGACATGTTGTGGGCACTTGATAAAAAATAATTATTAGAAGTCTTATAGGCCATGCAATGTTCCTCTAAGCTTTATTTAAAAAAAAAAGTATCAGTTTGGGTGGTAAGTTGCCATGTGAAGACATAATGAGATGGTCCTAAACTGATATAATATGCTGTGATCTCCTGGCTTGATAAAAACAACAATAAGAGAATTAGTGTCAGTGACTGCTGTGCTTCATCAAAATGTATGGTGATTTTCTTTGTAAAGTATTTCAAAAGGTTCCATCATTTTTGTGGTTGGGTGTGGATAGTACCGTACCCGTGCATTCATCTACAATAGGCACATGTATGGCTTAGCCTTTACAAAATGCGACCTGCTGCGATTACCGTATTTTTCGCCCTATAAGACGCACCGGCCCATAAGACGCACCTAAGTTTTAGTGTAGGAAAATAAGAAAAAAATATTTTTCATCAGATCCTCTTATCAGACTGCCCATAAATTTAAGGACATCACATCAGACCCCCATATCAGCCCCCTGTGCCCCCATACCATCTCACTGTGCCCCCACCAGACCTCAGATCAGCAGAATGTGCCCCCATCAGACCTCAGATCAGCAGAATGTGCCCCCATCAGACCTCAGATCAGCAGAATGTGCCCCCATCAGACCTCAGATCAGCAGAATGTGCCCCCATCATACCTCAGATCAGCAGAATGTGCCCCCATCAGACCTCAGATCAGCAGAATGTGCCCCCATCATACCTCAGATCAGCAGAATGTGCCCCCATCATACCTCAAATCAGCAGAATGTGCCCCCATAAGACCTCACATCAGCAGAATGTGCCCCCATCAGACCTCATATCATGCCCCCATCAGACCTCATATCATGCCCCCATCAGACCTCAGATCAGCAGAATGTGCCCCCATCAGACCTCAGATTAGCGTCTTGTGCCCCTATCAGACCTCAGATCAGCCCACCCAGCCACTGATAAAGACCATACTTACCGTACCTGTTCTGCGCTGCTGCTGCCGTCCGGTCCCACGCTCCGCGCTCCTCTCTCTTCCCTGCCGGCACGCACTATGACCTGACGCCGCAGCGTCAGGTCATAGTGCGTGCCGGCAGGGAAGAGAGAAGAGCGCGGAGCGTGGGACCGGACGGCAGCGCAGAACAGGTAAGTATGGTCTTTATCAGTGGCTGGGTGGGCTGATCTGAGGTCTGATGGGGGTCCCTACGTACAAGTGAGCGCTTCCTTATGGAAGCGCTCACTTGTATTCGCCCTATAAGACGCACAGCATTTTTCCCCCTACTTTTGGGGGAAAAAAGTGCGTCTTATAGGGCGAAAAATACGGTATATTTAGGTGCCCCCAGAGTTTGCACATTTTTAGTTTATAAAGTAGTGAGAGATAGGTGTGTTTCAGGACGAACCCCAAAACTTCTTTTGGGAAGGAGCAGAATTTTATTTGTGAACTAGAGGTCCATACAGTATATTATTATTAGGCCTCATGCATAACACGGACTGTGCTCCTGCTGATGAGTGCAGGAGCACACGGTGTCATTGGTTGCTATGATGCCGTGCGCTTCGTGCCGTGACACCGTGCGCACCTGCACTCAGCAGGAGCACAGTCTGGGTTTTTACGGACCGTGCTCCACGGATGTCTGCATGAGGCCTTATACTGGGATTGAGGGGCTGACACAGACAGTAGAGGCCCCTATGCAAAGAATGTGCTTGCTCCCCCTCCCCCCATCAAATTCTCAAGCTAACCTATTCCATCCTAACATTACATACAGCAACACAAAACATACAGGGTAAGGCTACTTTCACACCTGGGGGACTATGATCCTGCCACCTGATCCGGCAGAGAATGCAAGGAATCTGTTTGAAACAAACCGCAGCATGCAGCGGCTTGTGTCCCGCCAATTCTCGCCATTTTTTGCTAGATTGTGGAGGGACGTATGATGGACCCTAGGACCCTATTATAATTAATGGGGCCAGAGGGCATTTTATCTGCATCCAGCAGTACCGGAGCGGGTGAATTCCGGCAGGCTGTTCTCTGCTATGGAGGTAGCCTAATAGAGCGCTACATACCTCGTACATTCAGTGACGTCTCCTTTGATGTAGATGTTCTCTGTCCTCATCTTCTTCTTTCAGACCAGCCCGCCATGATGATTTCTTTCATCCATCTATTCTCTCTGGAGACTTTGACAGACAGACATCTTAGTTTCTTACTTTTCCATCATCCTCCAACCTTCTTAAGACCTCATCCTGCCACCCCCAATACTGTGCTCGCTGTGCTCCCCAAAAATATACTGCAGAAACAGTCACCCTGCAAATACTAGTTACACACAGATACTACCGCCTTCGGTAATTATTGGTACACAGTGCCCTAAAAAATAACGGCGCCCAGGAAACAGTGTAACCATAATGTTCCCCAAAAATAACTGTGCTAAGCTGATACTGTGCCAGGGTGCCCCCCAAAAGGCTCCCCAAAGTCCCACCAATAGAAATAATTATCTGCTAGAGTGCACTTAGTAGTAATAGTGCCCCTACAGTAATAATGTCCCCACTGTGACCCCGAAGTAATAATGCTCCCGTAATACCCATACTAGTATTCTGTTCCTCATAGTCCCCCAATTGTAATAAAGCCCACCATAATGCCCTCGGTAGTAATAATTCTCTTTATAATGTGTGAAAAAAATGCCCCCTTATAGTGTGTGCCAGTACATAAAAATGCCCTGTTGTGTGGCAGTATAAAAAATACCTCCTCTTAGTGCCCCCAGTTGAGCTAAGGTCCCCATAGTGCTCTATAATTTCTGCCAGTATAAAATACTCCTATACAATGCCCCCATAGTGCTCCTCCCCTGGTCCCCATGGTGCCTGACATAATGTGCCAGTATAAAATGCCCCCATAATGCTCCTCTCCTCCTTCCCCATAGTGCCCCATTATGTGTGCCAGTATAATGCCCCAATACTGCTCCTCTCCCCCACTTCTCCATAGAGCTCCCATGTGTGACAATCTATAATGCCCCCAGCAGATGCCCCATAGTTCTCCTCTCCCCCCTTCTCCACAGTGCCCCCATGTGTCCCAGTATATAATGTCCCCCAGTAGATGCCTCCATAGTGCTCCTCTCCCCCACATTTCCATAGTGCCCCCATGTATTCCAGTATATAATGCCCCATAGTGCTCCTCTCCCCCTTCTTCTCCATAGTGCCCCCCATGTGTGCCAGTATATAAGATAGGGTCCCCAGTAGATACCCCCATAATGCTCCTCTCCCCACTTCTCCATTGTGCCCCCCATGTATGCCAGAATATGATAGGGCCACCAGTACATGCCCCCATAGTGCTCCGCCCCCACTCCATAGTGTCCCCCATGTGTGCCAGTATATAAGATAAGGACCCCAGTAGATGCCCCCATAATGCTCCCCCCTTTGGCATAGTGCCCCCTATGTGTGCCAGTATATAAGATAGGGCCCAAGGTAGATGCCCCATTGTGCTCCTCCCCCCTTCCACATACTGGGCAACAGCATAGTGTAAATGAAAATACCAAACTCACATACTTACCTCAATGCCTCCTTTCATTACGAGCAAATGGGTACCAATGTTTTGAACTTTTGACTTTCAGGATCCATATCTCACAATCCAGTACAGCTTCCAACGAGAGACTACCATCATTTTATAGACAATCATCTTGGCTATCTCATACATAAATTGGACTTGCAACTATTTAGCATATGATTAGTTATGCAGATTCTTGTCATGTAACTGTTACTGTTTTGCTCCTAAAATTCTAAATTTTAACTTTTATTATTTTCTTAATCCACCTTTGGCTTTCAACACTGCCTGAATCCTTGTGGGCATGCTCTTGATCAGATTCAAGCATGTCTCGACCAAAATCTCTTCCCAGGTCTTCTACACGTTCCCAATGTTGGTGCATACTGGTCGACATATGCTTCGGTTCGCTGGAACACTATGTCATCATTTTCATACCCATAGTACTCGAGTGTACAAAGTAACTCGTCTTGTAGGATACTCATTAGAGTTGAGCGAATGTGCTCGTTACGAGCACTGTACTGCTCGGATCCCCTGCGCTCACATGGGCGCAGCCATCCGGATCCGTCCTCCTCACCCGACGGATCCGGATTCCTGCGCCCATGCGAGCGCAGGGGATCCGAGTAGTACAGTGCTCGTTACGAGCACATTCGCTCAACTCTAATACTCATATATAGCTCAGCATTGAGACCACCATTGATCCAGGTCCAGCTTTGGCTGTAAAACAGCCCCATATTGACACTTCTTTCAATTTCTTGATCTTAGTCCCCTTTTCCCTTCCAGACCGATTTGCACCCATCAGAGCCCATCACCTGTTTCCAATCTTCTACCGTACACTGTTGACATCTAGGCTTTTTCACATTTTTTTGGGCCACCATTCCATACTTGTGTAATGTGTTGTACGGTTCTTGCATGGATGTCTGTGATCTCACTATTATGAAGCATATAAGCTACCAGAACTGATAGACCTTGTGATAAGTTGTCTGGTTGACCCTGATATTTTGCCTGTTTCTCCTTTCTTGGGAAATCTTCTTCATGGCTGCTCCTGGATTTGGACCAGTAACCTTCCGCTTGAGAATTAACCTAGTAACACACTGAGCTATTAGGGAATGTGAGAACAAGCTGTAATTTGTAGTATACAAGAAGAAAAAGATTGTTCCACCATCAGGAGCAAAACAGTAACAATGCAGTTACATGACAAGAATCTGCATAACTAATCATATGCTAAATAGTTACAAGTCCAATTTATGTATGAGATAGCCAAGATGATTGCCTATAAAATGATGTTAGTCTCACGTTCGAAGCTGTAGTGGATGGTGAGATATGGAGCCTGAAAGTCAAAAGTTCAAAACATTGTGACCCTTTTGCGCGTCAGTGTAAGAAACTACATGAGCATATCTGTTAAAAACCATACTAATCCTGGAAAACCCCTTTAAAGGGAATCTATCCCCAGCGATCTCCCTATCAAAATGTTTGCATAGAAACAGAGCTGTGGTTAACCTGATTAAAACGCTGCTTTTCTTTTGTAGATACAAGGCTCCGTTCCCAAGTTATGATACTTTTTCCTAATATGCAAATATACAAATTAGGTACAATATACGGAGTCATCATTACTCTTGTTGCACCCAAGCTCCACTCCTTTCTGTGGCTGGCTCCTCCATCACTGCTTTGTTCCTGCTTGGTCCTGTCAATCAAAGCAGCCAGGGTGGGGCTGGCCACAGAAAGGAGCAGAGCCTGGGAGCAATGGTGATACTTTCAATGCACTAAAGGATTAATCTGCATATCAGGAAAACGTATCAATTAAAGGAGTTATCCCATGAATAATGTAAAAAATGAAAATTAAAAAAAAAAATCAAATCATCAAAGCCAGAACTAGCCCTGTACTTCACATGGATCCAGAGATCTCCTCATCCATTGCTGTGCTAGATTTATATCAAGCTGACAGCTCAAGGGGAGTGTCTTTTTGGCTGTAGCTAAGGGGGCGTGTCTCAGCTCTCCCTATCACAGCTCAGGAAATGAAGGATAAAACTGAGCATGTGTGGCCATCTCAGTGACCAGGACAAAGAAATAACAAAAAGAACAAACAGCAGGTGGCGCCATACAGATACATTTTATTGAATAACTTGGTGGCTATGCTAAATTTTATATGCAATCACAAAAGTATTCAGATCCAGGTGCTGGTTTGAAAACTGTAGAATATTTTTCGTGGGACAACCCCTTTAAAAGGTATTTTCTGCTTGTTGTGTATGAGCGTGGTTTAGCGATATATGAACACTCAGACTCTTTTTATGGCATTTTTCCCTCAATCTCAGGCAACACCTTTAATTATAATTCTCCATGCCATTTGTTATTAGATAAGCATGTAGTATTTTTTATGCTAAATAGTGTCAACCATTACTGCCTCCAGAGGTACGGCATTCCATAATTTGACTACTCTAAGGGTGCATTTACATGGTGCGGAAGGCAGGGAGAACTGGGGAACTGAAGAGGGGGCCATTTTACAAACTGGGAGAAATATGGTGGTTATTTTTTATACTGGGCATATACTGAGGGCACTGCAGGGTTGCGGTTAAATAAAAAAAAGCCAATGAAGTTCATCCACTTTACAGTCAATAAAAACAGATGCAAAATGGATGACAAGCGTACAATAAAAACGGATAGATGGCCAGAAAATGGACGCACACACTGATGAAAAATGGCCATGGTTCACTTAGCGGACCCGCTTGTGGCTGAATGGGCCCCAGCTGTGAACGGACAGCTGTGGCTTTAAGCGGCAAGAAGGGACATGTCTGTTCTTGACGTGGTCACAGAGTTAGGGTGCATTCACATCACCGTTTAGCTTTCCGTTCTTTCTGTTCCGTCAGAAGAAGAGAGAAAAAAACAACTGGATCCTGTAAAAAAACGGATCCTGTTGCATCAGTTGTCATCCGTTTGAGCCATTTCCGTCCGAGATCCATTTTTTAGATGGAAACAAAAGTACTGCATGCAGGACTATTTTCCCCATCTAAAAAACGGATCTCAGACTGGATCCTGTTTTTTTACTGGATCCTGTTTTTTTTTTTTCTCTCTCTCTCTTCTTCTGACGGATCAGAAGAACGGAAAGCTGAACGGTGATGTGAATGCACCCTCAAACCGCCATCTGAACTTCATGTGAATTTTGGTGCGGTGAGGGGGGGAGGTTGAGGGTGCAGTGCAAGACACAAGAATTGAAAGGACACAAAAAAGAGAAATTCTACGTCATGTGCTACCCATTTATTTAGATCCAACACTGGGAATAACTCTGTGTATCAGATTTTACAAAAAGTTACTGAAAATACTGAGGATTCTATTTAATTTAATGACTCCTGAAGAAGGGACCGATGTGGTCCTGAAATGCGTTGACCTCGTTCACACCTGTTAACTCCTAATAAAGTGCCAGACCTATTCTGTCCTGTTGAATATGTCCTATTTTCCAAGAAGAGCAGCGCCTGTGTATGCCCAGCTTTCCCACTACCCATCTACCCCTATGCATGGCTGATGAGGTGGGCATAGTCCATACAGAACATAAAAACGCATGCTATCCCATCTATAGAAAGCTACAGAGATCCAGCTATCCCAGCAATCCATTCCTGCTTTTATATCATCTCTTTCCAGTTTCCATAGGAAAGTTTGAGAAGCAGAGGATGGTCATGACAGGCGCGGGCCTGACTTATCTGCAGCAGAGGTATGTCCATGGTGGAGGATGGGTGTAACAGGTGCAGGGGCGGACGCGCTGTGTGAACTGGAGGTAAGGGATGCTCTCCCTCCAGCTGTTCCCTCGGATCCACCTTCCTTTGTTTCCGTCTCTCCCTCGCACTGTATCTCATAGACATAGACAGTGCTCCTGCCTGGCTTGACTAGGAGCCCAGCTATCCTGCACTGCAGCACAAACCCAGGTCTCCTCCCCTTCAGCCCCCCCACCCCCAGTACCTTGCAGCCCCCCTCCACCACCACCCAGGGGAAGAGACGCTCTGCCCAACTTTCTGCCCGTGCCTACCCCACGGGGTTCTCCCTGTGAAAAAAGGGAAGAAATAAAAATACCTTGCTACTGTCTGCCACGGAGAAGATGCCCCTCATCCCGGACCGGCAGGAGCTGGCTGCCTGAGGAGGTGAGTCTGTGGGCTCTGGGTGCTCTAGCGGCATAGTGCTGGGGGGCTCAGTAGTGCACCCCGACATCTTTCCGCCGGCACCACCTGGTATGTAGAGATGTATGCCGATGCTTCATTCCTCAGCAATGTGTTTTATTCTGCACGGCAGCTAGATGGTTAATGGGATACTGATGCGGAGAAATGGATGGTATTATAAGGGAGGGTAGACTGTGGCTGAGCCTGCCCTGCTGCATGGCAAGGAGGCATTGGACCCAGGAGTAACCCGGGGCAGAGGGACCCCTGCATGGCAGCAATGTCATGCCCCCAGTGCCCTCCTGGCAGGGCTCTCTTCATACTTACTGTATGCTGCCTCAGTGGGAGTCACACTTGTATATTTATATACATTCTGTGTGTGTGTGTGTGTGTGTATATATATATATATATATATATATATATATATATATATATATCTATCTATCTATCTATCTATTATCTATCTATCTATCTATCTATCTATCTATCTAATCTATCAATCATCTATCTTTCTGTCTATCCATATATGTTCTATCTAATATCTATCTATCTATCTATCTATCTATCTATCTATCTATCTATCTATCTATCCATCCATCCATCTTCTATCTGTCTATCTACCTGTAATTGTATTATAGGTAGGCAATCTGACTTGAAGCTTGCAGTCTATTTCTACATGAAAAATGGCACTTTGCTGCAGGGCTCCCATGCCCAGTATCCAGGGTAGACTGGTGGCTGGTTAGGACACTGGCTTTGATAGGGTGGCATTATATTGCAGACAGCTGACTTACTGCAGTGTTGACCAAGTTCTCCCACTACCGAGTAGGCTTCTAGTGATTGATGCAGACAGCACTTTTATTATAGAACTGATCAATACAAACAAAGTAAACCAGGTAAAAGTGTTAGAATTGGCAATGTGAAATTGTGGCATTCAAACAGTGGGCATGGTGCAATGGTACCATCCATCCTCATGCAAGTCTGGCAGTGCAGCTGTATGATACATGGTACAGTAAATGGATTTCTGTCTTCTCAGCATTAAGTATGCCCATCCTTCTGTCCTGTGCCTCTTGTCCTAGACTTAAGCTGCAAATGCCAGCTTATTCCCTATAGCGATGGTCCTGGCATTTCTGGTGCTGCCTGGGTTACAGTAGCTGTGCTAGAAAGTCATTTGAGGTGACAGCAGCTCTATGAATTCTCTGTGATATGGGATGGCAAAGTTTCCCCAGCTCGGTCTCTGATTTCTTTTCAGACAGCGGAGGGGGCACACTTACTGCCTCATGCCACCTGCATGCCTCAGTGACTTGTGTCACTCTCGGTGACATCCCTTGGTGTGGATGGATGCAGAGCACAGATTATATCTGTCTGACACTTTGTGTGATCTGTAGGCAGGTTCAGCCCTGGACTCTTGGTGGTATCAGGAATATATGAAGCAATCTGTATATAGTATCTATACGTCTGTATATGGAGGTAGGTGGTACCGTGATAACCAGTGTACGGACAGTAGGCAGCAAGTATGGCGCTGTTATGCCAGGCTACTCCTCATTTTGCTAGTGAGATCTATTTAAGTCCCTGCCACATGTTCTCACTTCTGTAGATGGATGTGTGTTACATTTCAGGACCATGTCATTATAGCAGTATTGATCTGGTTGTCGCCCTTTATTTGATGCTAGCAGTGACACGCTAGCGAAGGCGGCAGACGAGGAGCCACTGGATGGAAGGTGACAGATGTTGTGTTTTTCCCAGGGGATCCTGTAGATTTCACCCCCCTCCGCCATAGCTGTGCTGTCCGTCATTGCATACATGAATGAAGGCTGCCAGTAATATACTTGTCTGAATGCCCCATTCCATTGACTTTAAGGGTATATTCAAACACGTGTTGCAGAAAGGTCTGCACCTGAAAATTATTTCTATTCATCTTAACGGGGTTGTTTCGGCAGCGAGTAAATGGATTTCTCCAAACCCCATTAAGATGAATGGGGCAGTGTCAGAAATTTCTGTACCCTAACACGCAACAAGTTGTTGGGCATGATGGCAGAATCATTTTGTCAGAATGGTTTCTTAAATGTGATAGTACTGCTGAGATGAAGGAAGGAAGACTTAAAGTGCAACTCCACCTTCATTTACAGAGTGAAGGTTGTAGACCTTTGCTGCAACAATCCTTAAAGGGGTATTTCACGAAAAAACTTTTACTTGCTAACCAACTGTTACCCAAACTTTTACCCAAATACTATCTTTATGATGTACTCACATTACAAACACGTTTTTTTTCCAAAATGTCACCAGTGGTCATGTGACTTGGGCAGCCATGTGATAACATTACGCCTACCGGTCACATGGTCAAGAGCCTTCTAATCAATACCCCCTTGACAGTATTTCATCTATGATGTGCTGTTTCAGGCATGTGTAGAGGGGACAGATTGCAGGGAGATGAACAAGACCTGAGAGCAGGGAAAAAGAAGTGAGAGGTGGGTGGAGTGTGATACCCAGTCACGTAACTGTGCAGTACATGCTGGGAAATGTAGTTCAGCAGGAAGCTGAAACTACTGACACTCCTACAAGTGCAGCCTTGGGATGTCAACAAATAGTGTGAGGCAGGGAGGCGGCATGAACATCATTTTCAGGAGTAAAGGGTCTGGACATGTTTATTATCATGATCAGTCGTTATTTAACATAACATAGTTTAAAAGGCTGAAAAAAGACATCTGTCCATCCAGTTCAGCCTGTTATCCTGCAAGTTGATCCAGAGGAAGGCAAAAAACCCCCTGTGAGGTAGAAGTCAATTTTCATCATTTTAGGGGAAAAAAATTCCTTCCGACTTGAACTCTTTTAGGGAACTCACCACCATCACCACCATCCACCACCACCATCACCACCTCCTCAAGCCGAGAGTTCCATAGTCTCACTGCTCTTACAGTAAAGAATCCTCTTCTATGTTTGTGTACAAGCCTTCTTTCCTTCAGACGCAGAGGATGTCCCCTCGTCACAGTCCTAGGGATAAATAAATGATGGGAGAGATATCTGATAGTTATTAAATCTCCCCTCACTCGTCTTTTTCTAAAGTGAATAACCCTATTTTTTGTCATCTTTCTGGGTACTGTAGTCCACCCATTCCAGTTATTACTTTAGTTGCCCTCCTTTGAACCCTCTCCAGCTCTGCTATGTCTGCCTTGTTCACAGGAGCCCAGAACTGTACACAGTACTCCATGTGTGGTCTGACTAGTGATTTGTAAAGTGGCAGGACTATGTTCTCATCACGTTATCATCATGTGCCCTGCAACCCATTATCTTATTGGCCTTGACAGCAGCTGTCTGACACTGGTTTCTACAGCTTAGGCCTTGTTCACACTTCAGTTATTTGATCAGTTATTTCCATCAGTTATTGTGAGCCAAAGCCAGGTGCAGGTCAAAAACACAGAACAGGTGCAGATCTTTCCATTACACCTGATCTCTGTGTAGCCTCGACTCCTGGTTTTGGCTCACAATAACTGATGGAAATAACTGATCAAATAACTGATGTGTGAACAAGCCCTTAGGCTACTTTCACCCTAGCGTTTTTAAAGTCCGGTATTGGGTTCCGTCATAGGGGCTCAATACCGGAAAAAAACGCTTCAGTTTTGTCCCCATTCATTGTCAATGGGGAGAAAACTGAACTGAAGACAACGGAATGCTCCTGAAAGCATTCTGTTCCGTCTACAGACCGGAGAACAAACCGCAGCATGCTGTGGTTTTCTCTCCGGTCCATGCATCCGCACCAAGACGGATCCGGAATGACCCCCAATGCAATTCAATGGGGACGGATCCGTCTGGTGTGACCACAATGGTAAACGGATCCGCCCTCCATTGACTTTCAATGGAGTTCAGGACGGATCCGTCACCACAGACATACATACAGACATAGACATACACAAACACATACTTACATACTCCAGGCAGGCAGGCCGCACGTCTTCATGCCCAGGAGGCGCGCCGCTATGACGATTCCCTACAGAGCCCAGCAGAGGGCGCTGTGGGGAATCGTCATAGCGGCGCGCCTCCTGGGAGTGAAGACGTGCGGCCTGCCTGCCTCCCTGCCCGGAGTATGTAAGTATGTATGTGTTTGTGTGTATGTGTATGGTACTGTGTGACATGTGTAGGGCCGGAACGCGGTTCCGGCCCCACACATGTCCCTGCGCCAGTCCGGATCCGACGGCACCCTTCACCTGCCGGATCCGGACTGCCGCTAGTGTAAAAGAGGCCTTAGTTTGCTGTCCACTAAAATTCCTAAGGCCCCTTTCACACGAGCGGGAGACTCGGACGTCTCCCGCATCATGTGCTGTGTACTGACATCCCGGCACTGAACGGGAGTTACATAGCATTATAGTGATTTATGATGCTATGTAACCCTTACAGTTCTGGAATGTGTTGGATAACACTGTCATCATTATCCAACACATTCCAGAACTGTAAGGGTTATTTAGCATCATAAATCAGTATAATGCTATGTGACCCCGTTCAGTGCCGGGAGTTCAGTACACTGCACACGATGCGGAAGAGTCTCCCGCTCGCGTGAAAGGGGCCTAAGTCCTTTTCCATGTCAGTGTTATCCAGTGTTTTACAATTTAGTATGTAAAGGTGACTTGCATTATTCCTTCCCATATGCATAACCTTACATTTGTCAGTGTTAAACCTCATCTGCCATTTCTCTGCCCAAGCCTCCAATCTATCCAGATCCATCAGAATATTTTCATTTGTTTTAATTATTTTACAGGGTTTTGTATTTCACTATACAATCCCTGTGAGATAGAGAGAGAGAGAGATGTTTGGTTGCTATGGTAGCCTTTGGCCTTTTGAAGGCTTTGACGCCTGCCACAGCGAAGTTCCTGTCAAGCCTTCCCAGTGGCGGGGCTTGATAGGAGTACATTGAATCTGCGCAGTCTGTTAAATCATTACAGTCTATGGGAGAAACAATCAGATAATTGCATGTTAAAGTCCCCTAGGGGAACTTAAAGAGAAAAACAGGGACATTTTTTTTTAAATATGAAAATTCAAACTACCCCACTTTCCCCATTTTAAAAATAAATAAGCATTGAAAAAATAAAGATTATTGGTATTGCCACGTCCCAACATGCCCAAACTATTAAAACATAGAAGTATTTATCCTGTTTCGTGGACGCCATAATGGGAAATAATCAAAATGGCTGATATGCTGTTTTTTTGCTGCTTCATCTCCCCCCAAAAAGGTAATAAAAAATGATCAAAAAGTCATACACACTCCAAAATGGTATTAAAAAACTACAGATTATCCCCTACACAATTCTGTAGACATAAATATGAAAAAGTTATGGGGGGAAGTATATGGCGATGCAAAGAAAAAAATATTTTTTTCCAAAGTTTTTTTTTTAAGTAATAAAACACAAGAAAAACTATAAAAAAAGTGTTATCCCTGTAATCATACGGACCCTGAGAAGGAAGGGAACAGATCAGTTTTACCGCACAGGGAACACCATAAAAACGAAATCCATAAGACTGTGGCGGAATTGCATTTGTTTTACACTTCTGCCACATTTGGAATGTTTTTCCAGCTTCTCACTACATTGTGTGCAATGTTATATGGTGCCATTAGAAAGTACAACTTGTTCTGCAAAATACAAGCCCTTGGACTTCTAGTTGAACAGAAAAATAAAAAAGTTATGGATCCGGGAAGACAGGGAGTAAAAAGCGATAGCGATAAAAAGCGAAAGCGATAAAATATGGAAAACTGCTCCATCAGGAAGGGGTTAAACAGAATAGAGCCAAATACTGACCCCTTTGGTACCCCACTAGTTCATAACTACCCTCTGTTTTCTATCACTGAGCCAGTTACTTACCCACATACAGACATTTTCCCCCAGTCCAAGCAGTTCTCATTTTATATACTAACCTTTTATGTGGTACAGTGTCAAATGCTTTAGAAAAATCAACATTTCTGACATTCAACAGCTCATCCTGGTCCAGTCTAGAACTCACCTCCTCACAGAAAATTCTTGCCTTTTGTTATTTTTTGTCCTGTTTACAATTTTTTTTTAGCTACATGTCAATTATGTTTGCATTTTTAGTTGCAGCTTTCACCCTTTCCAATGAAGGGTGCATAGACATGCATAGAAATTCACACAGAAGTTTGGGCGGATCCTATGTGCATTCATCTGCACTTGTGTACAGGGTACCCTAATGGGGCTGGAAATCAGCCATGCCCCTCTTATAGTATCCATTGCAGTAACTGTTTTGCTTTGGGTTGCCATTTGACCTGTTGACCTGTGGCAGTGCCATCTAGTTGCAGTGTGATGTGACCTTTTACTACACATGCCAGCATTGCTATTATGTCATGTTTGTGCATGCTGTTGTAGCTCAGCACTTAAGTGTGTCATGTAACTGCACCCATGATGATATGCTATGCTGTGATGTTGTGTGATTTTCCATGGACTGTGATTTAAAGGGTTATTCCCATCTCAGACAATTGGGGCATATCGCTAGAATATGCTCCCATTAATTTCTATGGGAGCAGCGGGGGTGGCCGGACCTGAGGTCCTCCAAGCACAGCGCTCCCCACTCCGTTCTCGATATAGGTGTGGGTCCCAGCGGTGGGACCCGCACTTATCAGACACTGTGGGCATATTGTAGTGATATGCCCCCATTGTCTAAGAGAATACTCCTTTAAGCTGCTGCCAAATGCCAGTGAGAGAGTGGTAAATGTATGTTCATTCCTGTTGGTCAGATGCCCGCTAATTACAGTATTGAGACCGTGGAGGGATTATTTATTGATGACATCATAGGGGCAGATCATGACGGCATACTGACACTCCGGGAGATTGATTTACTTTGAATAGGATGTGATGGAAGTTTCAAAGGCTGCAATGAATATATATATTTAGATATGTGTTGTCCATGTGCATGTTGAGAGGTGAAAGACCTTTGAGACCTTGTAGCTTAAAAGGAATCTGTCACCTTGATTTTGGACCATTACAGTAATGTATTAATAGTACTGCGGATATGGAGTGCAGATCGCTATTTCTTATTTTCCTGGACGTTCCCCTTCGGTCAGATTTTAGAGCTGCACTGAAATCCATTGTCATTGTCATGGGAGTCCTCCCCATTATGTTAGAACAGCACAGAAGCCCAGATGGTGTATTTCAGTGCAGCTTTGAGCGCTGACAGAAAGGGAATGGGGGGCAATAGGAAAATATAAAAAATAGTACTTATTTGAAGTAATATGCATGTATTACTGTAGATAATAATCCAAAACCAGGGTGACGTTGATGGTCCTTAAGTATTTAATGAAAACCTATGCAGAGAAAGCATAAATTGCAGCGCTGTGCAGACCTCATGGTCTGGAGGCAGCAGGTTTGTGGGTCAGGAGACCGTGATAAACAGCAATCTACTGCCCAGAAAGAAAAAAAATTTGTATAAGGAGAAGTAATTACAGTAGCCATCGTTCATCCCCGTACAGTGGAGGGGATCACTGCATGTAAATGATGAGCAGACAGTTGTCAGACCTGCTCCATCTGGGCCTTTAGACCTTCCCATAGTGTGGCCTACAATCCTTTCTATACAAACTGTAACCCTGTAAGTTAGCCGTCCAGCCACAGCTATCATCTAGCCATTAACGTTTAACTCCGGTTTATCAATTTTACTGGTTATTTGTATACATGCATGTTTAGGGGATATGGGTTATTTTTTATTTTAAATGTATATTTTTTTTAACTATACTAAGCCTTCCCTCTGTTCTACGTCCAGTCCCAGGTCACTAGCTAGATTATCTTCCCCTCTTATACTGTAATTGCTATCACAACCCTGTACTTAGTTTAAACTCTCTTCCAGCCTTCCAGATAGACTTGAGCGAATTGTCCTTCGGATCGTAGATCCGAAGTCCATTCGTTCAAATACTTCGATTTTAATGCTAATTCCTACAGCATTAAAATCCCCGCTGGTGAGGATTACAGTTTTCAAAGTGCAATTCTTATTCTGGCCACTAGATGGCAGGCCAGGATAAGAGATGAGCAATTCTTGGATTTATCTAGAAGTCTACAAAATCCCTGATTGCTCATAAAGAAAAAAAAAGCCACACTATATCAGCTCATATTAGAGCTTTCAAATAGTAAAAAAAAATTTTTTAAAAAATGTTAAAAAATATATAAAAAATAAAAAAGATATAAAAGTTCAAATCACCCCCCTTTCCGTATAATTAAAAAATAAATACCTAAATAACAATAAATATAGACATCATGGGTATCACCGTGGCCGAAAACGCCTGTACTTTTAAAATATAAAAAAAAATTCCAATACGGCGAATTGTGTGGCGGAAAAAAGCGTCCAAATGGCGATTTGCCGTTTTTTGTCGCTTTTTTTTTCTAAAAAAAATTAAATAAAAAGTGATCAAAAAGTCATACATACCCCAGAATGGTATCAATAAAAACTTCAGATCGTCCTGCAAAAAATGAGCCCCCATACAGCTCTGTACACATAAATACCAAAAAGTTATAGGGTCAAGATATGACAAGGAAAAAAAAAAAAGGGCAACTTTCTAATTATTTTATCATTATGAAAACGCAGGAAAAACTATACATATTAGGTATTGCCGGATTCGTACTGACCAGTAGAATGAAAGTAATGGATCAGTTTTAATGCACATCGAACGCTGTAAATAAGAAAGCCGTAGAACTGTAGCGGAATAGCGTTTTTTTTTGCAATTTCACCTGATTTGGAATTTTGTTCCCGCTTCCCACTACACCATATGCAATATTAAATGGTGGCGTTGGAAAGTACAACTTGTCCCCCAAAAAACAAGCCCTCATACAGCTATGTGAACAGAAAAATAAAAGAGTTATGGCTGTTTGAAGGCAGGGAGCGCAAAACAAAAATGCATAACCGAAAAAACCTCCGGGAGTGAAAGGGTTAAATCTTCATAGTAATGACATGAGAGCAACAGTGTGTTACAGAGGCAACGCACTGTAACTAAAAGTGATTATTATTTTATGTTGTCATTTTTTGTCACTTTTCTACCATAATAATAAACGCAAAACAAGAAAAAGGTCTCAAAAGTGAACTGCATCTAACATTACAGGTAGTGCTTGGGTGGCACAATGCCAGAATGATTACAGTATGCAGGAATTACAAACATGCAAGAGACGTATAATAACAATCATTTATGGCACACTCTCACAGTAAAAAGCATTGCAAATTGATGCAATTTTGGCACAGTTTGCTGCAACTAGCGTTCCTACACTTTTTCTGATTTTCTTGACAAGGGGGAATGACTTAGTGGAAAGGGGTGGGGCTTTGCAGGAAAGGGCAGAGCGTACATTGCAACATTTTGCACCAAATTTGCGCCACAATTCTGGTGTAAACGTCTGTAAAAGTTGGTATAGTGCTAGACAAGCTACGATCCAGCCTGAACCAATGTGAATAATGTAAATCTAGTGCACATCTAGACAGCCTGTCTAAAGACTGCTTTATATGGGCCAACTCGCTGCCAGATTAATCGCTGACAAGCGTTCATAGTAACGTTAGCAATTATCTGGTCTTATAAAGGTGCCACCGACTACTCGTTGAACTTGCGAAATGCTTGTTCATTGAGTAATCACATCTTTCATGTGGACACCTAAATTGTCGTTTATCAGCAGCAAATCGTGTTGTCTAAACAGCCCCTGCTGCTGGCAAACGATGACTATGTATGCAGTGGCATTAGGGATCACTCCTCCTCATACCGTGGAGGAATCGACCCGTGTAAAAGGACCTTAAATTTATGCCATTTATCGAATTAGGAAATCTGGGCCAGTTTTCTTTCCTATATTGGAATCTGATCCCATTTTTGGCTGAAGATATATAAAAAAGCATAGACAGAAAACACAAACATGTGAATGTGCCAACAAATTCCACAACAGTTCAAAATCAGCAACATAGATAGGTAAAGCAATAGATGACAAATAAGAGGGGAATGTATCATCATAAAATTACTTATAGTTTGCATCAACTTTTTTTATTTAAACACAGAGGTAGTGGGCGGTAGTGGCCCTATGTATGCTGTTCAAACAGTATACTGCTGCCCAAGAACAATTATTTTCTATGGGGACGAGCGATAGCTGCATCCATTGCATGTCCTCATACTGTGGAGGTGATCACTACATAAAAATGCAGGGCCTCACCTCCTCTTAACAAGCATCCAATTGTCTGGAAGGAACATTTCCTTTCCGACAATCGGCTGCTCCTTGCAGAATAGGAGGCAGAATAAAACAGGATCCAACATTGACAATAGATGATAGATACACCTAGCCTCTTCCCCTCGCTGCACAGTGACCTCTGCACAGGTCACAAAACATGCCCATAAAAGTCAATTAGGAAGTTCTCAACTGAGATTTGTTATGTCCAGTTGCCAACAATCTCTGAAGTGCTGCTCACGGTCCTAAACAGCAGCTCAGGCAAGATGGCTGCCTCCACAAAAAATATTCAGTCAGAAAATGAATAAGAAATTAAGAATCTTTCACTATGTAGGTATTAAAGGGGTTGTCCGAGTTATTTTTTTGTTCTTTATATGTTTCTAACTTGTCAGGTATAACAACTTTCCCATATACTTTGTGTTTCTAAAGCTGCTGGTTTCTCAGAGTTGACTGAGGGTCACATGACCTGTGATGTCGGCTTATCTCCCTGGTCTGTGATGTTTCGTGTACAAGCCTCAGAGTTCAGATAACATGACCATTGCATAGCTGAGGGCTTCTCGGCCTCAAACTCAACACCCCCCTTTTCCCAATAATTAGAGACCAGACCATTGACAGTGGAATAAGCGGCCACAAACAGCCATTTATTAATGACATACAGGGTACACAGACGCATGGCGTCTGCTATTAAATAACCGTATCCCTATAGATTACCATAAATTAACGTAACATAATATAACATAAACATCACCTTAGATAGGTGGAGCAGGGCGCAAGTTATAGCAGTCCCCAAAGGCGGACTCCCAGCCGCAACGCGCCAACTCGGGAGTGGACAAATATGTCAGGGGTACTGCCGTTTACCACTATCTCAGGGACCTAGCCCTTTGAGGATTCTTCCCATGAGCCACCATAGCCCACAAGTGGAGGGGTGTGCCATCCCTGCACAGGCCCCCCCGTTCCATCACCACCTTGAAGCGCGCCCTGCCACACCTACCAACCGCCGGCTGTTGTGACAAAGAAAGGAACAAAAACCCCAACCCAGCCACCGGATGCACACGGCATGTAAAGGGCGGGCGGGTGGGACGCGCTGGTCCGGGTCCTGCATCTTCTCCTGTCCGGTGAGTGTCTGAGCCCCCCACCCCCCTTATATCACCTCTCCTGCTCACCTTGACCACCCCCCCTTTTCCTGCTACTTTCCCGCCTCAACTCCCTGTCACCTCTTGACCTGACACTCACCCCACGCTAATTAACCCCTTAAAGCCCTGCGGCCTACTCTGCCCCCTAAGCTAGGTCATGTCCGGGCCTCCACTACGGTTCCCTATGCTCCGTGCCCTATCTTGACCATTGCATAGCTGAGGGCTTCTCGGCCTCAAACTCAACACCCCCCTTTTCCCAATAATTAGAGACCAGACCATTGACAGTGGAATAAGCGGCCACAAACAGCCATTTATTAATGACATACAGGGTACACAGACGCATGGCGTCTGCTATTAAATAACCGTATCCCTATAGATTACCATAAATTAACGTAACATAATATAACATAAACATCACCTTAGATAGGTGGAGCAGGGCGCAAGTTATAGCAGTCCCCAAAGGCGGACTCCCAGCCGCAACGCGCCAACTCGGGAGTGGACAAATATGTCAGGGGTACTGCCGTTTACCACTATCTCAGGGACCTAGCCCTTTGAGGATTCTTCCCATGAGCCACCATAGCCCACAAGTGGAGGGGTGTGCCATCCCTGCACAGGCCCCCCCGTTCCATCACCACCTTGAAGCGCGCCCTGCCACACCTACCAACCGCCATCACGAGCATGCTTGATCCCTTATGCATGCGAGTTCCGCCACACCTGCACTGCTCTCTCAACCCCTTCCTGAATGTTCAAATTCCAGATATCAGAGCCCACATCATTAAGATGGACCCCGTCCCTGCGCATGTGGCCGCTACTCGGAGACTCTAAATCTTCATGCCTCACGACAACCCCCCCATTCCTGGCAACAAACCGAGACACCTGCTTATTAACCTTTTTTCTAGCCCTATTAAGGCCGTCCACGGAGCGGGCCTGGCGCCAATATTGACGCGCTACTATATCAGACCAGACCAGCACCACGCCTGGGAACAACGACAAAATCCGTAACATATCATATTTAATATCACGGATAAGCTCCCTCGAGGAGCGCGCCCCTAGGTCGTTGCCCCCGACGTGGACTACCAGCACATCCGGGACCCTGTCCAACCTCGAATAGAAGTGCAACTGGGGGAGAAGCCCGCTCCATACCATACCCCGTATCCCGATCCAATGCAACAGGACCTCACTGCGAGGAAAACCGAGCTGCCTGCCACTGGGCCGTACGTCGGCCCTGAGAGCACTCCAGTAGACATAGGAGTGCCCCACTATCCACACGAGAACTGGGACCATATCTAGATAAGAGAAAGAAAACATGCAAGCTAGCGGAAAACAAGCAGGCAGGAGCAACATTGCATCACAGCGATGAAGGGGAAGGGTGGAAGGGTAGGGATTGAGGTCATATCACAACATGGACGGACGGACATAAAGACGAAAACGCCTCGACCTCCACCTGCCAATCTGCATCACCACTCTTTCCGGAAGACCTGCCACCGAAGCCTCAGTAGCCGCACCGATTCGAAAAGAGTGAGGCGTATAGTCCCGACTAGAAAGACCTAGAACCCCCAATATTTTCTTGAAAACAGCGTGGAACTGAAATCGGGACAACGAACGCCCGTCAACATGAATCAACAATGGAGAAGAACCCACCCGAGGTCTCACCGCTAAATACCCCAAGACATTCTGTACCGGGCAAGTAGGAGACCCAGGCACCGGGTACAGCGTAATTTGAGAACCTTTTCCCACCTGATCCGTCTTCGACCGCGGGAGGAAACACTCTAGGGAGGCAGAATCACAACGCACGTGATCCACCTGCAGGCCGTCGAGCCCTGAACCTGAGCTGCTGACCAACTCCCCCACTCGAAATGCTCCATAGAAAGCTAGGGAAAAGGCTGCCCCGAACAACTGACATTCGTAAGCATCCCTACATACCGCCGGGAGTGCACTAAACAATTTGCCCAACATGGCAAACGAAACCGGCCGCCGGTGATCCGGGGCCGTCCCTACTCTATCTACCCCACGCAAGGCTTGCTGTACTAAAAAACTCTTCGTAACATCTGACCATCCAAAAAATTTAAACCAAAAGGCCAGGGCCGTAACTGACTTTTTGATGGCCGTCCTAGAGACCCCCGTCTGAAACGAAACCCCCAACCACTGTAACAACACGGAAATCGGCGGTGGACCGGCCAAGCTATGACCATGATCCCTGCAGAACCCGACCCAATCAGCCCATACCTTCCGGTACGCCCTCCAGGTACCTGCACTAAGAGACCGACCAATTAAGGTCATGGCTGCTCGAACGCCAGAGCCCATAGATGCTGGGGGCATGGGGTGCCATGTTCCTCCGCCTCCGGAGCCAACCTGCGGAACCTGTCCCACTGTAGGCGAGAAATCGCATCAGCGAGTGAGTTAGTGATCCCCGGAACATGGCGCGCTGACAGCCACACATTAAGGGACAGACAGGACAGCACCAGGTGACGTAACAAACGAACTACCGGGGGAGACGACGAGGACAAGCTAGTAAGGGCATGCACTACTGACAGGTTATCGCAGTGGAAGCGGACACGTTTGTTCCGAAAAAACTCTCCCCACACCTCAACAGCCGCTACAATGGGAAAGAGCTCTAAGAGCGTCATGTTCCGCAGCAGATCTGCCTCCCGCCAAGAGTCAGGCCACTCCCCAAAAAACCAGCGGCCCTGAAAATAGGCACCCAGACCACAGCTGCCAGCTGCGTCCGTATAGAGTGCTAATTCCTCATTGTCCTGCCACGCTTCCTGCCACACTGACTTTCCATTGTAACGGGACAAGAAGGAATTCCAGACCACCAGATCAGCCTTATGTTCCCTTGTCAGGCGCACAAAATGAGCCGGGGACCGAATCCCTGCCGTAGCCATGGCCATGCGCCGACAGAATATACGCCCCATGGGAATAATTCTGCAGGCGAAGTTCAACTTCCCCAGCAGTGACTGAAGTTGCCGGAGGCGAACCTTGCGCAAACCTAACAAGGACTCGATGGAAACCTGGAGATCACGCAGTTTGTCCAGCGGTAACCGGCATTCCATGGCCATCGAGTCAATCTCAATGCCCAGGAACCGAATCACCGTGGCAGGGCCCTCAGTCTTCTCCGGGGCTAGGGGAACACCAAAACGGCGAGCCACCTGCTCCAGAGTCGCCAGAAGGACCGCACAAACCGTAGACTGCGGGGGGCCCACGCAGAGAAAATCGTCCAGGTAGTGCAGTATAGACAATACCTGGGACTCCTCCTTAACCACCCACTCTAGGAAAGTGGCAAAGGTCTCGAAGTATGCACATGAGATGGAGCACCCCATCGGCAAGCACCGATCCACATAGAATGCTCCATCCCATACGCAACCCAGAAGGTGAAAGCAAGAGGGGTGCACCGGCAGCAGCCGGAAGGCAGCCTCGATGTCGGTCTTGGCCATAAGAGCCCCCCGTCCCATACGGCGAACCCAGTCCACCGCCTTGTCAAATGAGACATAGGATACCGAGCATAACTCCTCGTCAATCCCATCATTAACGGAAAAACCCCGAGGATGGGAAAGATGATGGATAAGCCGGTACTTGTTGGGCTCTTTTTTGGGGACCACCCCCAACGGGGAAACCCGAAGGTGAGGCAGCGGGGGGGCAGCAAATGGGCCCGCCATTCTCCCCAAAGCCACTTCCTTTTCCAATTTTTCTTTCACCACCTGGGGGTGTAACCGGGCGGATTTTAAATTCCTGGGCCGGAAAACGGGGGCCCCCGGAGAAAAGGGGATCTTAAAACCCTGCTTAAAACCCTCCTCCAAGAACACCGCCGCCCGCCTATCGGGGTACCGGACGAGATGCGGAACCATCTCCTCTACCCTCACTGGCGTCATCCCTTTTGTGCCCAACATCCGACTGCCTATTCCTGGGTCTCCTGGGGCATTTTGACAGGCCATGAGCTCCCCCACATTGGGAGCACTCATGTTTAAATCGACAGGTACCAGGGAACCTGCATTGCCCCTCATTAAACTGCCAGCAGCATCCTGGTCGCTGGGAGGTCGTGGAAGCTGGACTGTCCACGCCTCCGACCCCGGAGCGAAATGGCTGCGACGGCATTCTGGCCGCCACCATCAAACGCATCCAAAGACTGATGTCTTTGTGATCCCACCGGATGGACGGGCGCACAGCCTTGCGTTGACGAAATTGCTCGTCATACCGGAGCCAGGCAGTACCCCCATACACCCTATAGGCCTCCCCGATGGTATCCAAGTAACAAAAAAGAGGAGTGCAATTCTGTGGGGCTTTTTCCCCAATGGTGCTGGCCAGAATGGCGAAAGCCTGAAGCCAATTAGCGAAGGTCCGCGGAATCAAGCGGTACCGTCTCCTCTCTTCCTCCTCCTTTTTCGATTCCGTGAGCTTCACCCGGTCTAAATTAAATTTCTCAAGGGGCAAAAGGGAGAAAATTTCAACATACTCGTCTCTCCATATTTTCTCCCTCACTTCCGGCTTTAAGTGCGCTCCCAGGGGCCCATCGAAACACACATAAACTTCTCCCCGAGCAGCATCACCCAACCTAACGGGATCCACCAAAGCCTCCGGCTGACCAACCTCAGGAGAGGCGGCCGTACTAACACTGGCGTCATGCGAGACCGCAGCGGAGGGGGCCGCAGGGGCCACGGGACCCGCCCGACTTGGGAGCAGACCCACCCCAGGGGACACCTGACCGCTACCTACCCACGCTAACGTAGGCTGGGGGGCCGTAGGAACAGGCAGGGCGGACCACTGCGAGAGGAAATTGCGCACCCCCACCATAAACTGCGAAAAAACATCATTAGCCGCGACACCGCACACTGACGGGAAAGACACAGGAGGGGGAGGGACCGCAGGGGCCCCACCAGGACAAGGTGGAGACATCGAGGATGCAAAAATAGCAGGTGGGAAGGGAAGGGGAGAGGGAGGGGAACTGTTGTGTGACCTACCAGACTGACTCGGGACGGGTACCGGTTCAGTCGCGGGGCCGGATCCAAGCATCGAGGTCACCGCCGCATCTTCGTCGTCACTGTCGCCGCTGGAAACCTGGGGGCCGGCGTCCCGCTGCACCGCAGCCACTAGGGCCGCGTCAGCGCCGCACAGAGGCGCCCCCAGGGAACTGCTGGGCCTTGAGATGGCAGGGGGAGGAGCGTGTGAATGCTCTTGTCTTCGTCTCTTGCCAGCAGAAGCAGCTCCCTCTGGATCCTGCAGAACGTTAGGGGTTAACCCAGAGGCCGTCCCCCGTCTCACTTCAGCCCTGGCCAGGGCTCCTGACACCTCTGCTGCAGGAGGGGGGGCCGTCCCAGCTCCCCTGCCGCCGGTCTTCTTTCTGCTGGAACGTCGGGCCCTCCCCCCGCCTGGACGTGCAGGAGGGGAGGCCGTACCGGTCCCGGAGGTAGATGGGGAGAGAGGAGACGCAGCAGCAGGCCTGGAGCGCCGCACTCCTTTCTCCCGGCCCCGCTGCGCACCTGGATTCCCCCGGCCGGACCTGCTGACAGGGGAGGAAGTGCAGCGTGCAGCGGGGGCCGGGGGGTCCCGATTGGGGCTCCGAACGCGGCGGGACCGCTTTGGGGATGATGAGGGGCTGAGGCGCCGCGGGGGACCGCAGCGCCGTGTACCCGAACGGCGAGGAGAAGGGGGCAATGAAGGGGCCCCGACATCACCGCCCAGCTGTGCCTGCAGCCAGTCGGGCCCCCGGGAAGCAATCAAGCGCCGAAGGCCCTGCAGCAGAAGCTCTTCATCCATGACGCGCTGGTCCGGGTCCTGCATCTTCTCCTGTCCGGTGAGTGTCTGAGCCCCCACCCCCCTTATATCACCTCTCCTGCTCACCTTGACCACCCCCCCTTTTCCTGCTACTTTCCCGCCTCAACTCCCTATCACCTCTTGACCTGACACTCACCCCACACTAATTAACCCCTTAAAGCCCTGCGGCCTACTCTGCCCCCTAAGCTAGGTCATGTCCGGGCCTCCACTACGGTTCCCTATGCTCCGTGCCCTATCTGTCTGTACACGAGAAGTCACTGGCCACGCCCCCTTTCTTTGCCAGGCTGCTATCTGCTCTCTCCCTGGATTCCTTCAGATAAAACATTAACCCCTTCAGCCAGAACACACTGAGGGCTCAAGGCTTTACAACAAATAGTAGCTGCAGCAGTGAGAGGAGACAAATGCTGGGCAAGGAGCTATAGAGAAATTGTATTGTACAAGAACAGGTAGGAAGAATTTCCTGTGTGTATCAGCAGTGTCATTGTACAGCTGGGACTTGTAGTCCTACACATACAACATGCTGCTGAGTATTCCAGCAGGCAGACATGTCACTCAGCACTTGTATTCACAGCCTTTGCAGAGAAGGGGGGAGGGGCAGAGATTGTTATTACTGCATGTAAACAAAGGCCAGAAGAGAACCAGGGAAATGAGGAAATATAGATGTTTTTTGCCTAAAACTTGCTGAACTTAGTTATATATTGCTGCCCATCAGATTTACAGTGCTATATATTTTTTTCATAACTTGGACAACCCCTTTAATTAGTAAAAAACAAATAAGGAATAAGTCATAAAATCTAGTTGTCAATAAAGGAACAAAGCAACCCAGTCACCAGGAATAGGGCGAGCAGTGTGCAAAAAACTCCCATAAGGCTATTTTTAGACTTGGGGCGTTTGTAACAATTTTTCAAAGAAAATCAAACATTCCAAAAATCCACATTGTACCAAGGGACAATACATGTGAATAGCGTTTTTAAAACCCCCAAAAAATCAGTGAAGGATACAGTATAAATTAGGTATTAGGAAGCAATAAATTGTGTGCCGTGAATCATCCAAATGGAAGTAAAAGGAGGTTTTTTCTAGAATGCTAGATCCAGTCTTCATTTGTCTGAGCTCTTATATAATACATTGAGGGGCATGGAGTGTAGGGAGGGTGAAGTGAAGGGACAGCTGTCACATGACCTGGTCATTTTCTGTGTTTTGAGGGGGACCATGTAGGAGAGACCAGCAGGGACCCGGGGTCCATGGAGGAGAATATGACTTTTTTTGGTCTATTTTTATCTCTTTTATAGCTAGTGTCTCCTAAAATGTCTGTGCTTTGTTCCATGATCACTGCTTTCCCGACTCTTTAAAATGTGAGGCTGACCTTAAAAATTCTCATCTTGTAATTTTCAATGCATTGCAATTCCTAATCCCTGGCAGTGCCCTGACAATCTCTTTGCTGACTGTAGTTTAAATAATTCACATGAGTCTTCTTAATTAAAAGCAAGTATGGCACGAAGAAATGCAGAGAAAAATTCAGCAAATTGGTGCAGAACTATAATATGGCTCTTTTAATTTGTACAAAAGAATAGAAAAAAGAGCCATATGATGTTCACATTGAAAAAGCTTATAGTTTTAATACATTTTGACAAAATCTTGAAAATGTGTGTGTATATATATATATATATATATATATATATATATATATATTCATATATTGTAAGAAAGAAATCATATACAGTGACCTCCCACCTTTGGAAACCATGCTGCTTAGGCTCCTGCAGTGCAGAATTTCAGGAGACACTGGATTGGATGGCATTATTATCTCAGTGTCTATGTCACCTTTAGACCAATTAATATATCAAACGTGTACATTCTATGTTAATATTAGAGATGAGCGAATCATCCAAAATTCGCTTCGCCGAATATTTGACGAATTTCTGACAAGATTCGTCCTTAATCCGAATTTATTCGGTCGAATCTACGTTCAAAAAACAATCGTTGTTTTGTGAACATTACTGCACAAATTACAAACGTACATTCAGCGTAGTTAAAAGTACGCAATACGTAATCATTAGCATACAAAAGTACATACGAATCCTTAGCGTACTATTGACGCGTCATATGCACGAGGCTAGGCCGCGGCGTACAATCTTTAGAGGCAGTCCATATGAGCTAGAAAAATAAAGTGCTCACTGCTAGCTATCCAGCTAAGTGTATAATTTACTAAAAACACCGTACAATAAGTGCATAATAGGACACATTGCAGTACCAGAAAAAGAATACACACAGTGGGCTAAAGTGCTGAACCATTAAAAACAGTGTAGCTAAAATACAGCAAAGACATAAGTATGCAAACATTTTAGTGCAATCAATTTCATATTTACAAGCATAAAAGGCTCAGATATATGTTTGAGTCTCTCCTTATGGCTCCTAGTTGGCATGATAAAACACTGTCTGGAACACATAGTCCGAAATTCAATTGTAATCCACGTGAGGTAATATTGTAATCCAAACAGGTAATGTGTAATCCACATGGATAATAGAAAATAGCAGCAACTAGAGAGCCCTTTTTGCAAAGGGGGCTCCCAAATAACCTGAAAAGGGGGGAAAAAGGAAAATAGGCGCGCTTAGGCGCAACTGGGAAATTTCTGCAGGGGAGGGGGGTCCTGACAGTCATGTCCATCTGGGTGAGAGTCAAATGGGGGCAATACAAACTATAAAACAAACAAACACAAAAAGTGCCAACTAGCTCTCACCCGTCAGGTGCAGTCTATGGTGTGGCTCCTATAGGTCCTCCTGAGAAGTCCTTTAAATCACCCAGCTAGTGAAAGGGTTCCTCAGATGAGGGACCTGAAGTCCTCCTCGCTTGAGTTGCTACTAAACGACATCAGAGTATGCTTCTGCCTCTTGTAGGCCATGCTCGCTGCCGTGGTGGAACTCCAGTGCCCTCTTCTTCCGGAAGTCGGACTTGACTGGGTCCGGGTGGTGGTCACGCTGGTGAGCGCTGCAGCCACTTGCACTTTTCCGGATCCTCCTGCCGGGACAGCAGGGGTAAGGACTTCTGGCTGCAGCGGTTCCGGCAAGGTTGCATCCAGGGAAGTAGCCCCAGCTTCCCTGGCTGCTGCTGCTGGCTTTATCTTCCACGGCAGCTGGTATTGGTGGATCTGGTATTGGTGGACTGGAATGTAAACGATGAAGTTGTCAGCTGACCCAGCTGAAAGGACTGTGGTGGTGGTGGTGCTGGCAGTCCAGGGATCAGAGGCTATGGCTGTGGCTTTCCAATATGTAAGTGTTTCCAATATGGTACTACGGTGCAGCCCCAGACTCATTGGTGGGGAAGCTCACAACAATGATCTCTTGCACTGTGAAAGCACATAGGCACAATGCACTTCTCATGTGAGTCTGCGGCAGATTTATAAAAGGGGATGTTCTTCCCTTCTTCATGGGGAGTTTGGGAAGCCTTGTTAGTAGGGTTGTCACAATACCAAAATTTGGATTCAATTTCGAAACCATAAAAATGTATTGCGATACTCAATACCATTCAATACCATTCAATACCACGAGAAAAACACCAAAAAAGCTGCATGCGTTCCGCATTTTATGGAACATCAAGCCCATAATAGAACAGTCCTATTTTTGGGGGGACAGGGTGACTAAAAAATGGCAAATTGCAGGTTTTTTTTTTTTTCTGTTACGTCTTTCACTGCATAGGAGATATTTTTTAATATTTTAATAGTTTGGGCTTTTCGGATGTGGCGATATGTAATATATTAATGTATTGTTTATATTATATTTTATATGTAAAATTGGGAAAGGGGGTGATTTAAACTTAATATTTTGGTATTTGTTTTTTTACACTGCTGCTGCTGCTCCAAACGGAAGCTGCCACTGCCACCAATGAAGAGGGGAGGAGGGGACTCTGTGGCCACTGCCACCAATGACTTTAATACTGGAGGGGTTGGGGGAGTGCACTGTACCACCAATGTTTATAATAAAGGGGTTGGGGCGCACTGCCCCACCAATGATTATTGTTTATAATACTGTGGTTGGGGGGGAGCGCACTGCACCACCAATGAAGATAACTAAGCTTTTAATACAAATATAGGCAGCGAGTGCCGGCGGCAGGATCACATACACAGCGCCCGACCTCTATGACAAGGCGCTGCGATCTGCGTCAATTAACCCCTCGGGTGCTGCACGCCATGTTTTCTGATACTAGGCTGCGCCGGTAAATGCCAAATCCTGGTATCGAATTGATCCGGGTACAGAAGTATCGATTGGATATCGATAATTCAATACCCGATGCAACCCTGCTTGCTAGGCAGATGTTTATGTAACTGCTTCTCCCCTTTGAAAAGCTGGATACTATTGCTAAGCTGGAAGCCAGGGAGAGAGTAAGCAGCTGCTAATATGGGCATGCAGGCTCTTTAGCTGGTTTCCCTTGTGGTCTGTGTGGCAACACCAGTTAAAGGGGTTTTCAAACACTGAACAACCCCCCCACAACACCCGGATCAGTTATATTGACAATACTTACCTGGTCCCCTATGCCGGTTTCCGTCCAGATTGCTCTACGGCCGATATTTCATCTCCCCTGCATGCAGATAACAGCATCAAAATGGTCTCTAGCAACCCATCCTAGAATGCGACTTGGATGTGTTGCCTCCATTTCTGCAGCTGCTTAAACGGGTGAGGGGGCAGGGCCTTACACTGTTCGCCAGCGCTGCAATCACTGCCCACTAATAATATCTGCTGTCAGGCTGCTCAACCTGACAGAATTGGGGAGGAGGAGTGCGATTCTGCACCCTGTTCCTGTCAGGCTGCTCAACTGTAACAGAGGATCGCATGATAATTAGCTATTGTAGAGCAGAGTTCCTGTTCTGCAATTGTTATTAATGGAGGGATTGTACATGAGATATGCTGGCGGGCTGATCATCAGTGTAAACTGTCTGCTGTGCTGACACTGGAGCAAAGTTTAATGCAACTACAGAAGTGGAGTCAACTCGTCCTAGTCACATTGTAGGACGGGTTGCAGGAGGCCATGTTGATAACATGCTTGGAGAACCCCTTTAAAGGCTATGTACACCTTTGGGGGCAATTTTTTTAAATTATTGCATTATACTTATTTTGACCTAAAAATCACTTTTTCAATTGGTCTTTATTAACAATATGGAATCCTTACTGATAAGAATGTGGCTTAAATAAGTGTTTATGACCTCTCAGTAGTTTACAGATAAGGGTAATTAAATGACTGGCACAAAGTGAAAGTATCAGTCACCCAGCTAGACAAACAGTTAACCCTTTGTGACTGAACAGCTCAATATTTTTAATAAAGACCAATTGAAAATATGATTTTTAGCCAAAAATAAGTTAAATGCAATCATAAAAAAATTGACTCCACTGTACATAGCCTTTAAGTCTTTAACAAAGCAGACTTTTTTGGACTTCAGGATAAGGTAATTTTTTCCGTTTTTTAATTTCTGTGTTTCAAAAGACATAGGGGGGAATTTATCATTAGGATAATATTTGAAGTCAGTTTTGCTTGCTTCTATGTTGGAGTACTTTCTGCCACATTTATCAAATGTCACAGGTTGTTTGATAAATTTGGCTTGTCCTTAAACCTAACACTTCTGTCTAGAGAAGCTCCTCCACTTTTCCTACTCCACCCTCCTCCTGGAGTGAGATTGCGACTATTTTGCGACTTTTTTTAAAAAGTCGCAATGATAAATCTGGAGTGAAACTCATTAACATGGCTAACCACACCCACTTTTCCACCCATATTACAAACTGGAGTGAGTTGTGTACACATGCAAAAAGTCGCAAAAAAATGCGCAAAAAAGTCGCAAAAGCCCTATCGTGCGACTTTTTGAAGACAGTATTCTGGAGTGAAGGTGTGATAAATCAGGGCCATAATCTTTTAATTTTTCCATGGACATAGCCTTGACGGCTTGTATTTTGTGGGATGGGTTTAATTTTAAATAGCACCACGGTTGGATTTCTTGCGACTGCCGGGGAGATCCCATTCATTTCTATGGGATCCCTGCTGTCCTGGCTGCGACGGGTGTCGTGTGACAACTGTCGCCGTGTAGCCCTAGCCTTAGTCTTGCATGCTAAGCCAAGTTAATTAGGTGTATGCCAGATTTATCAATTGCAGCTTCTTAGAAAGGTGCAGTCATAATCCATTAGAGGGTGATTAACAAAAACTCGTGTGACATTTAGGCAACAGTGTTACATTTAAAGGAAATCTGTCAGCTCCGTAACACCCCAAAGACTCAAAGAGGAGTCCTCTCAATCCATTTTGCTGCAAACGAATATGAAGATAAAATTTACGTAACTGGACTCGGCATCACTTACAATATACACCACTTACTCTAGTAAGGGGGCTGTTTTGAAGCTAACAAATTCCCTTTAAAGATGCACTGCGTTACACAGTGTTTGATTTCTTCTCATAATGTATCTCCCCCTCCCAAATTCTAATTTCCTGCAGCCACTAATAGCTTTTGAGCTGTCTGCATATGACATACATAGAAAGCAAAACTGAAACATTATGCTATAAGCTCCTAAGCTCCCTCTAGTGGCAGCAACTAGCAGTCAGAATTTTATGTTTTAATATTTTATGTATATGCAAGAGATATGAAGCTCTTTAGCAGATAAATAAAGCTTTTACCCCATAAAGATATAAAGATATATTAAAAATGAGTACGCTAAGAATGCTGGACTTGAAAATTAGGCAGTTTTCACTTAAAGCATCACAACGACAGAATATAATAATACTGGATTTAAAAGAGGACGGCTGTTTTTTTTCTGCTATGATCCTTATGTCACAGCATTATGCAAACAGTGTTTGCCTGTGATAAAACTTTTATGAAACTTGTTGGCATGGCAATGCTGTAGGTTTATCTAGGGTAATAGGTCCATAGAGTACTAAGCTGAGAGATAACTACTGTATGAATTTTATTAAAATGTAGTCTTTAATGGTGGCCTGTATCAATGAAAATGTGTTTGCATTATCAGAAAGTAAAAGATTGTGTGCATGTGTGTTGTAAGGAAGAGGCTACAACTTGGTTTTAAAAGGTCAGAACCTTTTCTTTCAATAATTTTTTCATCTCAATTTAATGACCTCTTTTGTTACGTTAACATGGTGATAAAAGTGTTGAAATCCTTTTGTCCCATATCAGGCCTCCGGTGTGCACTTTTAATTAACAGCGATGAGCTAACACAGGTATTACGCTAATCAATTACAACTAACAAGTTTAGCATTAAAGACACTTTTATGATTCTCTTCAGAGTGTAAAAGCCTGATACAGGCCTGATACTGTACATGATACTGTAAAGGCTCCTTTACACAAGCCAATTTTACAGGCGACTTTCCCGGCAAGCACCTGCTCATCAGTGAAGGAGACCGCTGCATTTACATCGCTCTTCCCCATACAGACTCGTCGTTTGGTGGCAGCAGATGCTGTTTACTCACCACGATCTGCTGCCAGCAAAGGATGATGTTTGTGAATGCATGAAACATTGGGTAATCAGCGGTTCCTTTACACCGCTACATAATCGCTAGCGAGCATTCCTATGAACACTTTTTAGCGATCATCTGGTTGAGAATTGGCCCACGTAAAGAGCCCTTATATAACCTTTACTATCTTACATTCTATGTTAGGGTTGTCACGAAACCAAAATTTTGTTTTGATTTTAATACCATGAAAAAGTATTGCAATACTCAATACCATTCGATACCACGCGAAAAAAAATAAAGCACAAAAAAAGCTGCATGCATTCTGCATTTTCTGGAACGTACGACCATAATAGTACTGTCCTATCCTATTTATTGGGGGGACAAGGTGACTAAAAAATGACGAATCGCACGTTTTATATTCATTTTTTAATAGGAGTTAATTGCCGCAGATTGCAGAGTCCTACACTTGTATTAACAGGTTAATTATCTTCATTGGTGGCAGAGTGGCCACAGCCCTTCCCCTCCTCCTCCCCTCTCTCTTGTTATTGGTGGCAGCAGCGGCACAGTGGGGAGGGAGAGACTCCCTCCTTCTCCATTGTGCTGCTGAGAAGAACATGGCGCATGCTTAGAGCCATGTTCTCTAACTGATACTAGGCTTTGCAGTAGCATAGCCTAGTATGGGTAAGTAGCAAATCCCGGTTTAGTATCGATCTGGGTCTAAAAGTATAGATTGGGTATCGATACTTAGATACCCGCTGCAACCCTATTCTATATCGTGATATAACATGCCACTTTTATTACATAGGGTTGGGCACTCATGACACAGAATATGTTTTACTTCTTTACAGAAAATGGTTGGTAAATATGATATATACATGGTAGTTTTGTCAAAAACTTTAGTGCCTAGGGGTAATTAATGTCAGACGAACCTGGATGACAGTCTAATGTCAATCTAATTCAGACGGCAGATGAAATGAGAAAAATATTGGGCTGTTGAAGTTCAACATGCCTCCTGCCTTTGTGCTCAGGGGAGATAAGGTATCTGACAGTGACTTATTCTTTCTACATTCATAACTCATACACACCTGGATGAGCCAAATGTGCCTGTTTAGGGAGAGTTTTAGAGAAATAGCTGTTGGTCAACTGCTATCTAAAGTGTGCAGCCAGCTTTAGTTTTGGGAAAATAATGTTAGTTTGTATTGTTACGCACACTAGATTTTTATTAAGTATTACAGTGGTATAATAAATCATTTTGACAAAACCTTAAAGGGGTTTTCCAGGATTATGGGATGTGGTACCTAGTGAAAAAGCTGCTCCTTTCCAGCGCCCTGAGCCAGCAGTGACATGCTGCTTGGGGATATGACACAGCTGAGGACACTGGTTATTTACCTAGCTGCTTCACAGTCCCGCCCCTCTGCTCTGAGTGACAACTGTAGCATCCAACCAGGAGATCACTACAGCTGTCACTTAGAATGGGGGGAAGGTCTGTGAAGCAACTTTAGGGCTCATGCACACATCCACATTTTTTGCGGGTCGGATGCGGACCCATTCACTTCAATGGGCTCACAAAAGATGTGGACAGCACACTGTGTGCTGTCCGCATCCGTATGTCCGTTCCATGCCATCTGCATAAATATAGAACATTTCCTATTCTTGTCCGCATTATGGACAAGGATAGGACTGTTCTATTATGATCCAGACGTTACGTTACACAAAATTTGGAATGCACACGGCCGATATGCATGTTTTGCAGATCTACGATTTGCGGACGCCAAAATAGCCAATGGTCGTCGGTGATGATAGCATTTCACAGTGAAGCCCCATTATGGGCACTTTCAAGAGCAGAATCAGCCTCCTTTTAACACGTCTTTCGAACATCTGAGAATGAACATATGTTAGCTGACAGTGAATGATGTTTATGTCCTTTTTAGAGCATTTAGTGATCCACCATGTTTATAGGTTTTTTTTTTGTTGGAAAACTACAGCATCTATCAAAGAAAACTATGCCTTCTTCCACAGGATGCTAGTGGAATACTAGTGGATACCATGGAGGCAGCATACGATGCCATACAGATTGCCTACGGCTATTTAATAGAGAATTGCTTGTATCATGTGCATAAAGTCATAAAGGGTTTCTTCACTCAATACAACCCCTGTCTATATTGCTTATTTGGGTATATGGACTTCAAAGAGGTGGGGTGCCTTTTCGAACTTCCCCTTTCAGCTTCACAGCTGCTGCAAAGAACTACTCTTGACCTGAATGACTCAAGAAGACAATGGGGAGTCATTTACAAAGGCTTTAAATCTATTTTATGGCTTAAAAAAGTCACAGAAATTTGGCGTAAATGTGAAACGCCAGTCTTTAGTGAATTACCCTAATTGTATTACATTGATATCCATTAGTTTGATAATTGAAATTTAGGCAGAAGGTAATGTCTCAGTGGCTAATGAATATAACTTGATTCCAATCGAAATTTGCACATTTTTCTTCCAAAATTTTGCTATGGAGTTATGAAACCTCTCCGTCGGGTGCTTGGCATACCTTAAAATGTGGTAATCGAGACATGCTGTATGTTTTTTTACACTTTGACCATGATGGTATACCTGCTGATTGTTCCACGGTCAAGCAGTGGTATTTGTTTTATTGTTTGTTGCTCACTTTTATTTACTAAGATTTATATAAATTTTGATCTATATTATAGCAGCTTTGTTTTTTTTCCTCCTTAATTACATAACCATGTTAAAATCGTTCAGACTGTCATCAGATCTTAGTGACACACGGCTGCTCAACTTATGAAACTCGCTGGGAATGAAATGATTGCAATAAGGCTCCCACAGTGTTGAGAAGCAATCAAATATTCAAATGGGATAAGTTTTATTTAAAATAATGGCTTAGGCAGTATTAACTTGGTCCCACTGTAAAAAAAATGTACCAAGTGTTAGGAATTAGCGTAATCCAATTTAGATCGTATGGGTCAACTAATGCTGTCTACATGTGTAAAACCTGAATCTAAGGCAGATTTTCCAATAAATACAATGTCATGTTTGTTATTTTTATAGGAATCTCATTTATTCATGCACTTGAAGTATTTGTCAAGATTAAAAAAATCTATTTTCAAATGCCGTATTAGGAAATTCTGAATAAGGGTCTCTCACTGAGGGCCTTCATCTATTTGCTACAGTTGACAGCAGTTACATATCACAGAGTGTCTTTCACTTTGGGGGACCCAGGGCAAGGGCTCTTTTGTTTACTAACACACATTGCTGGGCGGAGGCTTCCACCCGACAGTGTGTTTGGTGACATCGGCTCTGATGGGCCAGCTCTAGCGCTGCCCTAGCCGTTTTGCCCCAGCAGGGAGCTATCAGCTTGTTAGCCATGATACCCACTTTCGAGACATATTGGAGCCAGGAATTAATAAAGAATTATGGACTGGCCCTTAATCACAATCATAAGCCAATCATATATTCGCGAGACGGGGACAGAGAGGGAGAGGGATTAGCGATCACATGTCAGGAAGCGGAGATACGGGGATCTCTAAGAAGGAACCTGATAAGTGTGTCGTGTTTGGATTCCACCTGTAGCCGGAACCCAGGCGGATCAGTTGGTACCAGAACCCTTTCCCTGTGACTTCCCGGTCTGTAACTACGGGCCATAATGGTCTTGTGGGGCTTTTGCTACCAGAACTGGGACGGGGGGGTTGACTCCCCCGGGGGGAGGAGAGGAGTGGCCGGCTGCAGGGTAAAAGGCCACACAGAACAGGGGCCAGCGTCTTTCTCTGAAGGGGGGTCACCCTGAGCATGGTGTTTGGAGGGACCTTGGACAAGCTGCTGACATCACTGCCCCCCATGTGGTTACAGCTAGGCCTTACCTCAACCCAGAACTCATTTTAACAGACTATCCATCTCTCTGGTAACTGACTATTGTTCTGTTCAATTCTGTTGTACCATACCACTTGTATTTGCATATCTGACCACTGTATCCATTTTCTGTGTATATAGTATATCTAGTGAGCCCTTAATGCTGTTCTTGTATCTCGATCATGAATCCCCACATCCGTGTTCTCGGTAATATTGTTATATGCTACCTCGGGTTGGCTGCTCACCCGATATAATCTGTTAACAGACCGGAATTATATCAAAAGAGAGCTGGTGGCAGTACTACTGGGCTGATAGACTCGGTTTCACTGGTGATAGCGAAAAGGGTCTCTCAGCCGGTCAGGATTGCGAGCGAGCATAGCTACCCTCTCTCCCTTTCTGTCCCTGCCTGTGCCGGCATAGACAGGAAGCGTCTGTGAAAAACCGTGCCATGCGTAACCTTACACACCCTGAGGGGGCGTAGTGTGTTACGTGTTTGTAGTCAAAGACTGAACCGTAATGCGTGATTCCTACGTAAGCATGCGCAAGGTGGGGCTGCGGGGTTTGTTCATAACATACATATATGTCTACAAATTGTGCGTCGTCTGTGACATGATTGGATCCTCCAGTGAGATGCAGGGCCGAGCCAGTCTAGCAAGTGGAAAGCAGTGCAGGGCCGAATACAAAGAAGTGGCTCTGTAAAGAGATGATGTCTACCTTTGTCTGATGGAATCTGGTGTAGCTTTAAAAGGAAACAGGGTCTAATCTAGGCTGAAGTGGCCGTAGTACTTGAAAGCTAGAAAGACTATGAGCATAGCAGTGGCAATATCGTGGTAAGTGTCCTTGGAGGTGGGAATCCTCGTGAGAGAGTGACTAAAGGTCTATAGGATAAGCAGCACTGCCAAATATTCCATTCAACCTGTAGGTGACAGCTCTTTGTTTGTTTGTTTTGTCATGTTTTCAGGATTTCCTTAGTATTGAGCAGGTGATATAATTAGTGTCAGTACATCAGGACTTACCACAGGTATTCTTTCTGTGGGATACTCTCAAATCATGACTGGTAGGTGGGTCCTGAGGACTGGAATTGAGAAACACTGTTCTAGAGACTGAGGCCTGGGAACTGCACTCACCAAGCGAACAAAACTCTAGAACTCTGCCCATGAGGGACTTGTTGTTTTACCAGTTTGACAGTTCTGTAATTGTATGTTTTAGGGGCTATAGCTCATTTTAGATAGTAGCTGGCCTGGGGTTTTCACCATAGCAGTGCTAATTTGATCTCTCTAAACTCCAATGGTTAGCTATTATTGCCAAGGTAAACTAAGTTTGGCTGTACATAATCTTGGGTACAATTACATTTCTAAAGTTGACAACAGGTATAGATTTATGATTTACATACTTTGCTGATTGTGATAATCTTGGAATTAGGTGTCGCTCACTATACTATGATTGATGCTAGATATAAAACACTTCTCTGTGGTATATTTTGTTGGTAGAAGACTAGAAGTTGTATGGCACCTTTTTTTGAGCAAATACTATTAAAATGTTTTCCGAATGTAGGATATGCTGTGAAACAGTCCTAGCAGAACAGCCACATGGGTCTGGTATCTAGAGCACCACTGTTGCACAGAGTGTTGCAGTATTGAATTTAGTGGAGCGCTATGAAAGACATTATTGAACAGCTTGATGAAGATTAATGAAAAGTTTCTTCATTGCCTAACTCCTGTGTGGATGCATTGTTTCGAAAAGTTTTAGGCCGAATGCAGATTTGCACATCATAAGACTTCTGTTTGGTGCTCTTATAGTTCAGTGTAGTCATAAGAACATTTGATGTGGATACCATACTGTACATTATCATATTTGACGGATAGTGGTTGGACCTCCGCCGGCCACCATTATAGCCAATTGAGCAGGCAGACATTCTGGTAACGTATGGCAGTGCCCTATGTAGAGGGTTCCGGCATGCTGTTTTCTGCCGCAATTCATGCCGCAATCGTGAAACAGGCCTTATATGGCTGCAAATGTCAAGACATGTTTTACTACAATTATTACATTACTGTAAAGATTGAATATTATGCTTGTGTCTAATACAAGTTGGGTTCCATTCATACTTGTGTTCTAAAACCCACATTTTACTGCAAGGGAAACGTTTGCTGTCATTTTATACCCCTGCACTATCACTTTTATGGTGGACTTTAAATAAAAGTCCTGCTGTCATCCACAGTGGGAGGCGTAACTCTAAGGCTACTTTCACACTGGCGGCAGGCCTGATCCGGCAGGTGAAGGGTGCTGCCGGATCAGGCCTGCCGCAGTGACATGTGTGGAGCCGGAAACCGCGCTCCGGCCCCACACATGTCACACAGTACATATATATACATACACATAAACATACACACACATATAGACATACAAACACACATACATACTTACATGCTCCCCGGCAGGTCTTCGGAGCGTCAGGACGGCTCACACAGGTCACGATTCCCCACAGCGCCCTCTGCTGGGCGCCTGGTGGAATCGTCAGATGACGATTCCACCAGGCGCCCAGCAGAGGGCGCTGTGGGGAATCGTGACCTGTGTGAGCCGTCCTGACGCTCCGAAGACCTGCCGGGGAGCATGTAAGTATGTATGTGTGTTTGTATGTCTTTATGTGTGTGTATGTTTATGTCTGTATGTGTCTATGTGTACCCGGATCCGTAATGGACTCCATTGAAAGTCAATGGAGGGCGGATCCGGTTACCATTATGGTCACACCAGACGGATCCACCCCCATTGACTTGCATTGGGGGTCATTCCGGATCCGTCTTGGTGCGGATGCCTGGACCGGAGAGCAAACCGCAGCATGCTACGGTTTGTTCTCCGGTCTGAAGACGGAACGGAATGCTTTCAGGAGCATTCCGTTGTCTTCAGTTCAGTTTTTCGTCCCCATTGACAATGAATGGGGACAAAACTGAAGCGTTTTATTCCGGTATTGAGCCCCTATGACGGAACTCAATACCGGAATTTTAAAACGCTAGTGTGAAAGTAGCCTAACACTGCAGGGCTTCTCTGATGGCAATGACAGTCTAACAATGAACCTGAAGGTTTGTGGCTTTTATTTGAACACCGCAGGACTCCATCAGAGTTGTCCTGTAGCGTTACGGTCGTATTTCTTTTAGCCAGTCCAGGTTTAATAATATGTGTTATTAAAGAGGTGCTGTGCATCTTATTCCCCGTAGAAAAAATAGCAATGTGTACAGATCCCCTATACAATGGGTTTCTATCTTTTAATTTCATAAATTGCTCTGTAGGGGGTCTTAGACCCCCACAAACTTCCCTGCTGGCAATGTAAATGACATACTTGACTTGTCAGGTGCAGCTGTTTACCTCCTCACAAGACAAATAATTAACATGTGATTAATGTTCACATCACATTTGGCCTCCATAATTATTCTCAAAAATCGAATATATACAGCTTAGGAACACATGCCAAATACAAGAAACGTATGTGTTTTATATATTGTCGGTATAAATTCAGTGGAGTGGCTGCATCCATATGGTATATATGGCACATGCCATGAAAAAGAACACCATTATTTCTATTGATGTGAAATACACGGCATAGACAATTATCTGGAATGAATCGAATGTTCCTGATAATTGCCTGATCGTCAGCAGGAATGTGAGCTGCATTTTCACGCAGCAATCATGCCCTCTCTATGGGGATGAATAATCACTACTTCGGTCTCTCATCCCCATATAGCTCATATGTCCTGGGCAGAAGATTGCTGTTTAATCAACATGATCTGCTTCCCAGAAAAAAAGATTTCACCCAATGAACAAACATTTACTCATCTATTGGGTTATCAGTGGCCCCTGCACACAGGGCAGTCATAAGGAATGAGTGTACATATGAACATTCATTCCTAATAATCGACCCAATAACATTCTTGTTTCAAGGGGCCTTTAGAAAGAGCATCTAATAGATGCTCTTTCTTAAAGGGTTCTGTCTGGTTCTATAAGGTGGCCATACACAATAGATGATCGCCAAGTGAACCTGCCAATATCGGTGGGACCAGCTGACCATATAATGTGCATAGAGGTTTCCTGGCTCTCTCTTGACAGCAGCAGATGTCGGAGAAAAGGAGGATTGAAAATATTGGCTGTCAGCATGCCCAATCCTACAGTGGGGGAAATAAATATTTGATACACTGGTGTTTATGCAAGTTTTCCCACCTACAAAGAATTGCATTTTATTGCATGAAATAAGTATTTGATCACCTACCAACCCGAAAGAATTCTGGCTCTCACAGACCTGTTAGTTTTTCTTTCCGATTCTGAGAAAGGTTAGGAATCAGCCCAGAACAGAACTACATGGGAGAACCTGGTCAATGACCTTAACAGAGCTGGGACCACAATCTGAAAGATTACTGTTATTAACACACTACGTGAGGCAACCCGTAGACTTGTTTAAGGTCATTTAGACTGTTTAAGTCATCCCATTTTTAGGGGAGAAAATTTTGACAGGTCCTCTATAGCCTTGCCACCTTAACAAGCATATGAGAGTTGATTGGCATTCAGAATTTGAGTTTTTGGTTCATCTTTATTTGAGAATAAGGTTGTTCTTGCATGTGCAAAGATCAAAAATCCAGCCACAGTCCAGCCAAGTTAAGTTAAAAGGGCATTTCTGTCAAATAAGTATAAATATATGCAAATTGTAATGGTGGTGGTGGTAGTGGTGGGGAGCTAGGTCAGGTTTGCCAGCTTTTGCTTTTTAGGACCTACCTGAATAAGTAAGAAACGCATACTCTAAAACAGTGGTGGCAAACCTATGGCACGAGTTCCAGAGGTGGCACTCAGAGCCCTCTCTGTGGGTACCCGCACCCTGGAAAAAGTCTATGGTGTACTATATACCTTAGACTTTTCCTGCCATTCATCAGCACAAGGCGTATTGGATGTAGGCAGGCTATTATAGATAAATGATAAAGAACATAAAAGATATACTGTATTGGACTATAGTAATCAGGTAAAATTGCCGTGTTGACACTTTGCGATAAATAAGTATGTTTTGGTTTGCAGTTTGGGCACTTGGTCTCTAAAAGGTTTGCCATCTCTGCACTAATACATCAATAGAACAAGAAACAGATTTTCCTGCAAAGAACTAAATGTAAAATATGGTTTCAAACACAGTAAGGAACATGTATAAATGACACAAATGAATTACTTGAAGAGGCATATAATTATGCTGCTACTGAGAGACAATTAAACTGGAAAAATGGTATAATGCAGGAAAGATCTAATTCCATTCAAAAAAAATATAGTATCAAACATGGAACTATCAAAAGAGGTTTGGAACATATATGTGCATAAGATTTTTACATGAACTGAGAGCTAAGTGTCTGAAACTGATTTCTTGACCAAAGCATGGTACAGTAAGTGATATGTTTCATTTCAGCATATACATTTAACAATCAAATACAATATGTTTTCATATTTTTTATTATTGTAAGAAGTATCATATTTTTCGGACTATAAGACGCACCGGACTATAAGATGCACCTAGGATTTAGAGGAGGAAAATAAGAAAAATATATTTTTCATCACACCTCAAATCAGACCCTCAATCCTGATCAGACCTCAGATCAGACCCCAAAATCAGACCCCCAAGCTCTATAAGACCTCAGATCAGACCCTCATCAGACCTCAGTTCAGACCCCCATCAGCCTCTGATCAGACCCCACATCAACCTCAGATCAGACCACCATCAGCCTCAGATCAGACCCCTATCAGCCTCAGAAAAGACCACCCCCATCAGATCTCGCATAAAAACCCTATTTGACCTCAAGTCAGACATTAAAAAAAAAACTTACCTTGCTTGCTTCAGACGGTGCTGCCAATCTCCATATCCAGGCCTCCCTGCTCTTCTTCCGGCTGTGACCTGATATCGCACAGTATCAAGTCATAGTCCACACCTACGTGCACTATGTCCTGACTCCTGTACGCAGTTAGGACAGAGTGCAGCGCATCTTCTGGAAGAAGACCAGGGAGGGTAAGTAGAGCTAGCGCAGCATTTCCTTCACCGCTCCCTACACTTTCTGCATGCTGATAACTGCGTCCATGATGGACACGGTCATTAGCATTCGGACTATAATACACACTGGCATTTTCCCCTCTTTTTTAGGGGGAAAAAGTGCATCTTTTAGTCCGAAAAATACAGTAAATATGTAACACTGGACTTTTGGGACCTTGGAATACCTCGAAACCTGCTTAGGGTTTTCCCAGAAAGTAGCAACAACAAGAGCAGTCAATTTAGGAGAAGGCAAGAGACAGCTGTATGGGTTACCCAGTAAGGCAATACAAGTGCATCTCAATAAATTAGAATATCATCGAAAAGTTAGTTTATTTCAGTAATTCAATTCAAAAAGGTTCATTACACGCACACTATATTTCTTTTGATCTTATTTTCTCAGAAAATTAGAAAAGTAAAAAAAATTTTTTATTAGAGAGTTGTTGCATGAATTAGTGCATCAATACAACGTGGCATGGAGATGATCAGCCAGTGGCACTGCTGAAGTGTTATGGAAGTCCAGGTTCCTTTGATAGCGGCCTTCAGCTCATCTATATAGTTGGGTCTGGTGTCTCTTATCTTCGTCTTTACCCTATAGTTTCTCTATGGGGTTTAGTTCAGGCAAGTTTGCTGCCGAATCAAGCACAATGATACAGTGATTATTGAACCAGGTATTGGTACTTTTGGCAGTGTGGGCAGGCACTAAGTCCTGCTGCAAAATGAAATTAGCATCTCCATAAAGCTTGTCAGCAGGGGGGAAGCATGATGTGCTCTAAAATTTCCTGGTACACGGCTGCGCAGACTTTGGACTTGATATAATACAGTGGACCAACACCAGCAGATGAAATGTCTCCCTAAAACATTACTGACTGTGGAAAGTTCACACTGGATCTCAAGCAACTTTGTGTGCCTCTCCACTCTTCTTATAGGCTCTGGGACCTCTCCACTTTTCTCATAGGCTCTGGGACCTATATGCTCCCATATGAACCCACTGTGCCCCCATATCAGCCAACTCTGCCCCATCAGATCAGCCCACTGTGCCCCTATCAGACCTCAGATCAGCCCAATGTGCCCCCATCAGACCTCAAAACAGCCCACTCTGCCCCCATCAGACCTCAGATCAGCCCCATCAGAATAAAATAAAAAACTCTAATACCTCTCCTGCGCTGCGGCTCCGCTCCGGGTCCGGCGCTCCTCTGTCTTCTATGCTGGCGCTGAACTGTCACCTAACTGAGTGCAGCGTCAGGTCTGAGTGCGCGCACTACGTCCTGACGCTGTATGCGGTCAGGACAGTGCAGCACCGCCAGGAAAAGACAGAGGAGCGCCGGAGCGGAGCTGCAGCGCAGGAGGGTCAGTATGTTTCCCTGCTCCCGGCACCTATTACATATTAGTGAGCTTCCATAATGGACGCGCTCACTAGTATTTGCTTTATAAGACGCACGGCCATTTTCCCCCTACTTTTGGGGGGAAAAAGTGCATCTTATAAAGCGAAAAATACGGTAAATCAAAACGGGACCATTGACTTACATTGATTTTCATGCTGGATCTGGTTTGTTGTGTTTTGTCCAGCCTCAAAATGCAACTGAACTGAAATGATGGATCCTGAATGGTTTTGTCCCCAATGACAATGAAATGGGATTAAACTGAACAGAAAGAAAGAAACTTAAGAGGCTTCTGATGTTGTGTCTGGGTCACGAGTGGCTTGACAGTTGTAGCCCATGTCCTGGAGACATATATATGTGGTGGCTCTTGAAGCACTGACTCCAGCCACAGACCACTCCTTGTGAATCTCCCCCAAATTCTTGAATGGCCTTTACTTGACAATCCTTTCAAGGCTGAGGTTATCCCTGTTGCTTGTGCATCTTTTTCTACCACAGTTTTTCTTTCCACTCAACTTTCTATTAATATACTGAACCAGACTGCGGGACAATTTACAGTCTAGGAAACCTTTGCAGGTGTTTTGTGTTGGTTAGCTGATTAGAGTGTGACACCATGAGTCTACAATATGGAACTTTCTCACAATATTGTAATTTTCTGAGATACTGACTTTTGGGTTTTCATTAGCTGTAAACCATAATCCTCAACATTAAAAGAAAAACGCTTGAAAAAGATCATCTGTGTGTAATAAATCTATATAATATATAAGTTTCACTTTTTGAAATGAACTACTGAAATACATTGCTGATAACTTTTCATTGATATTCTAATTTATTGAGATGCACCTATATTCTTTGAGGGGTTTTCTGAATAATTAGTATAACCTGGGCTCTGAGGTGACATTTGGACATGTCGAGTCGTAGCAAAATTTCAGGACTTCTATGACCATAACCTCAGTATTTACCAATTGCAAACAAAGTCTTGGCCAACCTTATGTCCACCACAGTCGTACACAACCTGGTTTCCTGTTGGAAAACATTGAGGTTGCTTTAGCAGAAAGATGTCTACCTACCTAAGATGTCATATTCTGGTGGAGGTTCAAGACAACTGGACATCTTTCTTCCCTTTTCCATGAAAGAGTAATCGGAATTTGTACTTTTTCTATTAAACATGCTGTAATAACAGAATGTGAAATATAACTTGATAGTAAAGCAGTACATTATATTATATAACTCTTTTACCCACACCAAGAGCATTTTTACTTCATATCAGCTTCTTTAAGGTGTGTATTTAGAACTGTGCTTTTTGAAATAGAAAAGTGCTGCTAAATGACTCCCATGAGGGCCCATAGAAATGAATGTGAAACAACTCTCATTTCATTTAAGAACATGTATAGCTGACATTTTAGAATAATTCAGTCTGGAAGATGAGAATTTTAAGTTACCACATATTTATTTGTCAGTCTATGGACACTCAAGGGGAGAGGAGGTTGTAATCACTCTGCACTACTACTACAAAGTAGACAGTGTGCAGGTAAACATGAAGGGGAGCAGGGCACACTTGAGCAACTTTGGCCTTTTGGACAGCTGAAGGGCCTGGGTCTAGGAGTTGGACTCCAATGGATTTAATATTGACTTTTTCATTATTATAAAACTGGAATACCCCTTTAATACTCCTGAAAAAAGTGACACAGTACTGAAGTTTTCCAAGTATGTAGTATGTTTATTAGTGTATATTAAAAGCAAGTACTAGTCAGCACTGTAAGCACTGCCTCAATGCATGTTTCGCACCTGACTTTTGGGGAATATATCCAGAATGCAAAATGTACAAAAGAAGTAGTGTGGGAGCACCCTTAAGGGTTTACTTCAGTTTTTAGTGTTCATTGAACGTAGTGCTAATATTTAGGAAGTGGGTGGGGTACTAGAGATCAAGCGCTGTAGGGACTAGGGAGTATTACAGCTTTGCATTGGGAATATGCAAATTATCCTATCTGGAGGTGAGCTAATTTGCATAGCTCTAATACGAAATTAACATTGCAGTGTGTTCTAATTACAAATCAGGTCCCAGAGATGATATTCAGGTACCATGTGAGCAGCATGCATTTCTGTACATTAACCCACTCATACCACTCATACAGCTGGCTATTTAGAAGATCAGTTCACATAGGCATTCTGACAAGTGCCTATTTTAGAGTGACCTTCAATAGTATAATCTATCTATCTATCTATCTATCTATCTATCTATCTATCTATCTACTATCCATCTATATACTATGTATATCAGTATACTGTTTTTTTCACTTTATAAGATGCACTTTTTTTCTGCCAAAGGGGAGGGAAAAGTCAATGGGGGGAATTTATCATTAGGAAAATATTTGAAGTCAGTTTTGCTTCAGTCTGTGTTGGAGTACTTTCTGCCACATTTATCAAACGTCACAGGTTGTTTGATAAATGTGGCTTTCCTTAAACCTAACACTTTGGTCTAGAGAAGCTACTCCACTTTTCCTACTCCACCCTCCTCCTGGAGTGAGATTGCGACTATTTTGCGACTTTTTTTTAAAAGTCGCAATGATAAATCTGGAGTGAAACTCATTAACATGGCTAACCACATCCACTTTTCCACCCATATTACAAACTGGAGTGAGTTGTGTACACATGCAAAAACTCGCAAAAAAATGCGCAAAAAAGTCACAAAAGCCCTATCGTGCGACTTTTTGAAGACAGAATTCTGGAGTGAAGGTGTGATAAATCAGGGCCAATGTGTCTTATAAAGTGAACCTGCTAAGGAACATAGTGAACACATTGCAGTCTGATATCTAGGGACGCCTGCCAGTTTAAGTGAGGCAGCGCCTTCTAGGAAGAAGTGTAGGGCAGGCAATGGCCATTGAAGCTGAATGCTTCATGTCCTGTTCTGTACAGCTGAGTTTTTGCTCCGATGCTCCCCCCTATTGTGTGAAACTGAAATAAATGTAAAAAAGTAGACATATTAGGTATCCCCACGTCCGTAATGACTTGCTCTATAAAAATATTATATGACTTACCCCCTAAGGTGAACACCATATAAAAATAAAAAAACTGCAAAAAATGCCATTTTTTGTCACCTTTCATCACAAAAACTGTTATAACAAGCGATCAAAAAGTCATATGCAACCCAAAATAGTACAAATCAAACTGTCATATCTTCCTGCAAAAAATTAGCTCCTACATAAGATAATCGCCCAAAAAATAAAAAAAATATAGCTTTCGGAAAATGGAGATGCTAAAACATGATTTTTTTTTCAAAAAATGCTTTTATTGTGTAAAAATAAAATACATTTTAAAACAGTAGACATATTAGGTATCGCCGCGTCCGTACAAACCTGCTCTATAAAAATATCACATGATCTAACCCCTAAGGTGAATTTCATTAAAAAAAAAAAAACTCTGCCAAAATGATCATTTTTTTGGTCACTTTGCCACATAAAGTGTAATATTGAGTGATCAAAAGAATCATATGTACCCAAAAATGCTACCTATAGAAACGTCAACTCTTTCCGCAAAAAATGAGCCCCTACACAAGACGATCGCCAGAAAAATAAAAGAAATGTAGCTTTCAGAAAATTAAGACACAAAAACAGAATTTTGTTGAACTGTAGAACTGAAACAACAAAACAAAAATACACATATTTGGTATTGTTGCATCTGTATCAACCTGCTCTATAAAAGCAACACATAATCTATCCTGTCAGGAGAACTCTGTAAAAAACAAAAAATAAAAACTGTGCCACAACAGCCATTTTTTTTGTTACCTTGCCTCACAAAAAGCGTAATACTGAGCAATCAAAAATCATATGTACCACAAAATAGTACCAATAAAACTGTCACCTCATCTTGTAGTTTACAAAATGGGGTCACTTTATGGGAGTTTCTACTCTAGGGGTGCATCAGGAGGTCTTCAAATGTGACATGGCAACTTAAAATTATCCCAACGACATCTGCCCTCCAAAAACCATATGGCGTTTTTTTCCCTCTGCGCCCTGCTATGTTCCCGTACAGCAGTTTACCACCACTGTGGAGTGTTTTTGTAAACTGCAGATTCAGGGTAATAAATTTTGAGTTTTCTTTGGCTGTTAACCCTTGCTGTGTTACAGGGACAATAGATTAAAATGGAAAATCTGCAAAAAAAGTGAATTTTTGAAATTTCACCTCCATTTTCCTTTCATTCTTGTGGAACACCTAAAGGGTTAACAAAGTTTGTAAAATCAGTTTTGATTAACTTGATGGGTGTAGTTTCTAAAATGTTTCTATTATGTAAGCGCCACAAAGTGACTTGATAACTGAACTGGTCCTTGCAAAGTGGGTTTTGGAAATTTTCTTAAAAATTTTAAGAATTGCTTCTAACTTCCTGAAAAATAAAATGATGTTTACAAAATGATGCCAACAAGTAAGTAGACATCTGGGAAATGTACAGTAACAACTATTTTATGAGGTATCACAATCTGCTTTAAAAGCAGAGACATTCAAATTTCTGCTGGAGATCACAACCTGAAAGAGGCTCTGTCACTAGGTTGTAACCTATGTATTTAAATACATAGGTTACAAGGCCTAGTGACAACTTTTAAAATCATACCTTTCATGCAGAGTTCTGCGCGTAGAAATTTAAACTTTAAAAAGTATGCAAATGAGCCATCAGAGCACCGGGGGGCGGCCTCTTTCTTCTGGAGCACCGCTCCTTCACCGCCCCCCCGGGCCCGAGGCACGTCCCCTGTCTCTAATCACGCCCCTTTCTGTATTTGATAGACAGCACTAGACTGGTAAGCCTAGCGCTGAACTCTCGCACATGCGCCCTAAAATTTTCCCGGCGCATGTGCAGTAGCGCTTGCAGTGTCTACACTGCAAGCGCTGTCTTCTCTTCTGCGCACGCGCCGTCACTTCGCTAGTCCCGGGAGTGACGGCGTGTGCGCAGAAGAGAAGCCAGCGCTTGCAGTGTAGACACTGCAAGCGCTACTGCGCATGTGCCGGGAAAATTTTAGGGCGCATGCGTGAGAGTTCAGCGTTAGACTTACCAGTATAGCGCTGTCTATCAAATACAGAAAGGGGCGTGATTCGAGACAGGGGACGTGCCTCGGGCCCGGGGGGGGGGGCGTTGAAGGAGCGGTGCTCCAGAGGAAAGAGGCCGGTGCTCCAATGGCTCATTTGCATAATTTTTAAAGTTTAAAATTTCTACGCGACCGCTGCGCAGAACTCTGCATGAAAGGTATGATTTTAAAAGTTGTCACTAGGCCTTGAAACCTATGTATTTAAATACATAGGTTACAACATAGTGACAGAGCCTCTTGAAAACTGGCCTGAATACTGTGCCCCCGGGGGTAAGTGAGCCCCCCTTTTGCCGCCCCCTTGCCTCCGTTGCCCACCTCATGCCTCTGTTGCCGTCCCTGCTGCACTTCTATTTTATGATGGCAGTGGCTCACGATCTGAGCCGCTGCCATCAGCAGAGAGTGTGAGCTGTAATTATAGCTCACACTCTGCTGCTACCGATTTCAGCTGTTTGACCCCATAGATGCTGCCGTCACTCTGATGCTGCGGTCAGAGGCTGCCAAGAGGCCTACAGCCACATTAAAGGAGCTGCAGGAATTTCTGGCAAGTACTGGTTGTGTACTTCATGTGACATCTGTCTCCTGTATTCTTCATGTGTCTGGGCTGTGAGTTAGGGTGGCAAGACGGAAGCCTTTTCTTACAAAGCCTGGCTATGTTTTGCCAAAACCTACATCAAGTCTGCCAAAGGCATGTGGAAAAGTGTGTTATGGTCTGATGAGACCAAGGTTGAATTTTTTTGGCACATTCCAAAAGGTATGTATGGTGCAAAGCCAACACTGTGCATCACCAAAAGAACACCATAACCAGAGTAAAGCATGGTGGAGGCAGCATTTTGTTTTGGGGCTGATTTCTGCAGCTGGAACTGGGGTTTTATTCAAGTTTGAGGGAATTATGAACAATTCCAAATTCGGCACAAAACCTTCAGGCCTCTGCTTAAAAGCTGAAGATGAAAAGGAATTTCAACTTTTATCATAACAGCAACCAAAAGCATACCTCCACATCAACAAAAGAATGGCTTCACCAGAAGAAGATCAAAGTTTTGGAATGGCCCAACTAGACTCCAGACCAGAATCCAATTAAATATCTGTGGGTTGATCTAAAGAGGGCTGTAAACAGGATATGCCCCGATCTGACAAATTTGAAGCGCTTTTGCAGGGAAAAGTGGTCAAATATCGCCAAGTGAAGATGTGCCATGCTTATAGACTTATCAGAAAGACAAAGGGGGTCATTTCTGACCAGATATACGCCACTTTTGGGTGTATATCTGGCGCAGATTCTGTCTCATGCCATGGTCTAAAAAAGTGGACAGGGAAAGAAGTGGACCGGCAGACCCATCTCATTCATCATTTTCTACACCTGGTTTAGGCATAGAAAATGGTCTAAATGTAAGACAGCAAGGAAGCCTGTACCATAAGTTCAGCGATCCACCGCTAGCTATAGCGGTTATTAAGACCAGAGTCTAAAACGCCGGTCTTAATAAATGTGCCCCTAAATGCTGTAAGAAATTCAAAGGGTACTTCAACAAAGTATTAATGCAACCACATTAATTTAGTTCTTTATTTTTACACCCTAAAAGATTTCAGTTTGTTTTTCAATTGAATTGTACAGATAATGACAGGTTAATAAGCTGTGCTGGTTAATTAATCAGTCAATCCCCATGGACCCTATAAAGATGAGCAGAAGAAAGCAGCCAAGTGTATTACATTTCTCCCTAGGTCATGACAGAGATATAATCTTACAACATAAAGAAATCACAGGCAAGTTGCATCTCTTGGCCTGGAAGCACTCAAGGTGAAATTTACCACCATCAAGGCATAGTGGCAAAGCATGGCATTGTCATTTACCTTTTTGTATCTTGTCCATACTGCTAGCTGCACTGGCTAAATAGCAGTTTAAGCCATTGGAAGACTCTTCTCTCTGATTCATCAGTTGCAGAGAGAGTGGAGCCTCTAGGTGTAATGGCAATGCCCCTGTTGCTCCTAGAGGCTCATTTGCTTATATTAAACATCATTCTTCTCAGTGCGAGCACATATATAGTTACATAGTTAAGGTTTGAAAAAGACAAAAGTCCATCAAGTCCAACCTGTAATCCTGCTATATTGATCCACGGAACTAATCCCTGGATCAATCTCCATCTTCCTTTTAAAAAGGGGTTGGGCCAAAGGAAAAGCCTCAATGTAATTTTGAATTAAAAAGTAATCTAAACCTTATTTGAAGCCATCTACTGTATTTGCTGTGACCAGCTCCTGTGGCATATGAAAATGGGATCAACACAGATGTCTTCAGCTGCCAAGTGCACATGAAACAGGTCAGACAATTTTATAGGTACAAATCTGCTGAAAGATGCCCTGTAATGAAGAACTGCAGGCTTGATATTCTCAATGCAAATAGGCTGTAATTTTGGCAAAAGAGTGGTTGAAATGGCACCTTCTATCTCACCCACTTTTTAAAATGCTTTTTAAATATCATCTGTTCTTGTGCTGCCGTAGGACATCCAGGAAAATGAAAATTTAGTTACCGAAGTTTTAATTTCCTGTAGTCTGTAGGCAGCACTAATTTCCCTCCCTTTAATAAATTTAATATTGCTCTATAAAAATACACTAGCTTCTTTCTTCTGCTCAGCTTTATAGGGTCCATGGTGATTGATTGATTGATTGATTGATTAATTGATGATTGATTGATCATTACTGCTTAGTAACCTGTCTCTGTCTGGTTGTACCTAGGGGGCTTTAAACCATTTGTTCTTGTGCTGCCTACGGACTACATGAAATGAAAATTTCAGTAAGTAAATTTTCGTTATTCCTACTGCAAAAAGAACACTTTTTTATCAGTCTTGTCACCTGACAGGATGGAATAAGACACTTTTATTTGCAGTGACATCACTGCTGGAAACAGGTCTGACACACTTTGTCATAGCAATATAGTCAAATTAATATTCATTTATGCAGGAAGGCAGAAAGTACATTGACAGCAGTATATTGATGCTTTTTAAAGATGAATTTTATTTTTCTCCATTTAATCATCTTTATGCCATTCTGTTTTTAATTATTTTACATTGTCTTTTTATTGTTCCTCACTGTTTGATCTTGACTTATTTGTCGTTAATGATATTCATCCATACTTTTCTTTTGTGTGTTTTTATTGTCTTTTTAGCCAATGTAGTTAATTTCATGAATGTAATTTTGTATATGTAAATGATCCTGTTTAAAACATGAAATGATTTAACATTTAAAATGTAAAAATCTTAAACAGTAATCCATTTCTTAATTTTCCTCTTCACGACTCTAAAAGTGGGGCTGGCCCCACACGGCCTAGCAACACCCAACTATAGCAGATAATGGCCGCACAATTTTTAACGTAACATAATGTAACCATTTATCACTTCCGGTAGGTGGGTTTTTTGCTGCATGTCCTTATCTGCCCTATTGATATTTGGTATTCTGAAAAGCAAAAATTGGCCCAGCTACGGGACATTGCGAACACAGCAGTCAGGTGTAGGTTGGTTTCACACCAGCTTATTATAGCAATTATTGTGCTTATATTACTGCCAAGTGTCGCAGCCTGACCACAGGTCTACTGACTAGAACTCATAGCATCATAGGGATCAATGATGCTGTTAGTTCAGGTCAGTATATCTAAGGTTGAGCCAGGACACTGGGCCATAATAGAGATTCAACAATGAACCTGTAATACACTTGTATGGAACTAGCCTAATGCTTACTTTAATACATCATCTCCACACCCAACTGTTCTTGCAAACATTTAAGCTGTTAGGATGGCCATGTACATTAGTTGAAGGACAGCTGAACCTAACAATTTTGGAGAGACTAACTGGCAGTCTAATGGGTATAAGGATGTCTTGACTTCCACTGACTTCAACATGCCCCATCCTTTTGTTTTCAACAGAGATAAGTTAGTAACAGTACAGCTATCGATAACACATGCATTCCAACCAAGCCAAGTGTTTATATACGAGGTCTGACAATAAAGTTCAAGAACTCAATGTGAGCTTGCCAGGGAAGCATTATACAGAATCTACTTCAGAGTCATTTAGGACTCTATGGGGGTCGGTCTTAATAACCTCTATAGCTGGTGGTGGATCCGCCGAAGTTATGAAGAGGCGCTGGCCTCTACATAACTTCAACATATCCAGCTCTGGTCTAAATGTAAGCCACCTTCCTTGGTGTCTTTAAAGTGTAACTGCCGTTTCATTTTTTATCCCCTAATTGTATAGTACACCCTGCTGTATAAATGCTTTTGTGCTTTCAAATTTTATCTCTCTCAGTTTTACCTGCTAATAACCCCCACAGATGCAGGCTACTTTCCAATTCTGCTGCTCTGTTCTCAAGCTGTAACCATGTGCAGCCCGTCTTATCTATCTCATAACAAGAAACGGGTGAGCTGTGGGGGGGGGGGAGCTTAGCCCTGAGAGCCTCGTGCTGGGCTGAGGCAGAAAGTGGAGGGGGAGGGCTGCTTTACAGGCTGATATCTCCTGAATGGTGCCAGCTAGAAACATGCATTGTGGCTCTAGTCCAAGCAACAGAGGAGAAATCACTGTTAGAATTCGAGTTGGGAATAATTGTGAGTAAAATTTTCTTATACTTTCATTTTCAGCTTCATTCACAGAATCCGATTTCTATGAGTGATATCTCCCCTTGTACTGAACAGATTTTGAAAGCTGAAATGTCAGCTTTAAGACAATACAAAGCCCATATTTCTAGCTGGTACCAAACCAGAGATATGAGCAGCTAAAGCAGCCCCCCTCTCACTGTCAGTGCGAAAGATAATGAGGGACACATGACTATTAAGAGGTTAATACAAATGCTTACTGATTTCATGTAATTGCAGGGCTTGTCTCTGGTTATCTGTATGTGAGCATACACATTGCTCTGGGGTAGTGGGGAAGTTATCTGTATTCTGATTGTTCCTGCTAGTTCATGTGAGGAGAGCAAAGGCTTATGGGAAGTGAGGGGAATACAGGATGGCCTCAAGGACAGGGCAAACATCACAACAGAAAGAGCAGCAGAGGCCATTTTAGGAAGATGCTGAAATAGAGGCACAGAGAAATATGGTTGCTAAGGGCTGAATAAAGACATCAGAAAGGTAAAATTAACTGAAAAATACAGATTCATGAATATCTGCCCTGCAGCATCACATATGTTAGGAATTTCATTTTTTGGTACTGAAACAGCAGTTATGCTTTAATTTAGACCATTTTGTACATCTGTAACAGACTTAGAAAATGAATGAGATGGGCCTCCCTTCCCCACCCACGCCACGCCCACATTTTTTAGACCTGTTGTGAGTGTGGAAAAGTTACAGATTGTGGCACAAATAACCTTTGCGCCGCAATCTGCGCAAGAAATACGCCTAGTAAAGGCATATTTCTGGATAGTAAATGACCCCTATGTTTTGATGTACAATGCTCCTTTGGGTACTCTGTGTAATAAACTTATAAGGGGTTCCCCCAATGAGGACTGTTGGAGTTCTTAACCTCCTTCCTGTAAAGTATATCCTTGAACTGTGGACTGCCCATGATGTAACTGGTGACCAGTATTATACTATTTTATGCCGTGTTATGTTGTGCATATAGGTATGTGCTATTTGATTTTTGGAAAGTGTCATAAGAAAATTACCTTGCTGACAGCAATACATGTATGGCGGATGTCAGGTCTGTAAAGATGGCACTTGCACCAGAGCTAAGGGCCTGCTCCATTCACCATACATGTATGGTGGATGTTGGGTCTGTAAAGATAGCACCTAGTACAGAGTGCCCTAGCTATTGGGTGCTTGCTGTTTCACACAGTAGACACCCGAGGCTAATGTCTGTGATAGGTGGTATTGCCGATCACAGACATTTAACTCCTCAGATGCAGTGGTCAGATGTGTCCATGCCACATGAAAGGCAAAAAACCTGGAAGTGCGCACTTCTCGGGCAGGAATGCCTGCCCCTATCTGAAATCGGGGTGGCATTCCATTGCAGTAATAAGCCAGAGCCTGTACTAGGCTTCTAGGCCTTTTACTGGTATTTTTAAATTCAGGCCTGCAGGTGGCAGCAATGAAATTTAATATACTGATCTTTGTATATTGTAATGGATACAATTCCATTACTTTACACAAATTGCGTTTTTATGATTGCATGTTGGAGTCTACTTGGGGGTGAAAAAAAATATAAAAACTAAAAAAAGTGAATGACGTAATGTAAAAAATCTAAATAGCCTATTCACTAACATTCATTTGATCAAAAAGTCATAAACACCCCGAAAAGGTATCAAAAAAAACTACAGATCGCCCCACAAAAAATAAACCCTCACATATACATAGAGGTCTTACTTGTCATTGTAATTCTGATAATAGCTACTGAAATGTTACCTGTACAGAACAGGAAAACAGGACTTGTCTGTGCTTCAAAACTCTTTCTTTGAGCGGAAACCTTACCAATCCCATTATAGTCTATGGGGTCCATAGGCTCCATTCAGCTTGATTATGTGCCAAATCTGTCCTTTCTGTTCTTCTGTTCTTATAACGGATCAGAACAGAAAGGCTGAAAGCTGATGTGAACTAAGCCTTAATCTACTGAGTGCATTTTAATCCAATGAGGGTAGTGTATTAACACCTTTTTCTTTAATTTTTTTGGTTGTAGGACATGGGTTGTGTTTTTTTACACGCTATTTGTTAAATTTGCCATGGAAAATACCTATAGACTTTTCAGTCTAAAGGCTAATCATATTTATTACAAAGGCTCCATCAGTGCGTACGCCTCCTGGGGACTGGATAAACTGTTTTATGCAACTTTTTGTCAAAAATTCGCAATGATCTAGCTAAGAATTTTGCCCTGTCCACAAAGTATATAGCCACCCCTTAGTAAATGGAAACTGCCAGACCACCCTACAAATGGCACAAAAATGTTTTAAATTTGGCGCACATGCCTAACCCACAAACAAGGCAAAATCACTCCACTTTTTTGTGCAGCACATTTGGTACATTACCCCCTAGCACTGGTGTATGGAAGATCAGTCTTCATAAATCTCCAACATTAGCTTTCACATTGGCTAATTGTACATCCCCTTTTCTATGTTAGAGTCTGTGTGGAGTGACTGTGACTTTTTCCTCATTTTCCTAAAAAGTTATCCTTCATATACATATCCCAGGGCAGGTAAGACAGTATTTTGTAGTAGAATGCACCAAAAAAGTGCTAATACGTTGATGAATGTGTGCCATTGTATCTAGCTGAGTAGTAATATTTTCCATAATACCTTATTATTAGTGTCTTTAGCAACATTCTGAAAATCACCATCGTTGTTAACTTCCAGATTGTTGTTTTATAGGATATTGAAAGAGTAATCCTTTTTTCTCTGAAGAGTAAATTATTGATTTACTTTATGAATTTATAATATTAGCGCAATCTCTTTGTGTAGAGCAATGACTAAAATTAGTATGAAGGCTATTGCAGACCTATGGTATAAGGGTATGTTCAGATGGTGTATTTTGGTGAAGCAGTCTCTATATTCTGCAACAAAGTACACGTGAAATACACCCACAAACCTTTGCCATTTAAATGTGACAACTTGCTTCTTTATGTGTATTCCACCCAGATTAGGCTACATTCACATCAACATTTTCCTTTCCGGTATTGATTATTATAACATTCTATAAGATATAATCTATACATGAGGACAATCAATATTGTCCACAGATTGTATGTATAGTTATTCCAAAATCCGAAATAAGGCTTTAACAAGTTGACAAAATAAGACAATTTATAAGTTTATATTTCCTTGTGAGTTTAATTTGAAATTCTTTGAAGATATATTTCTATAACTGAACTTGACAGTGACAGTAAGTTCAGTACAAGAGTGGGGAAGGGGGGACCATACTGTGAGTTCAGTACAAGAGTGGGGAAGGAGATCCCATACTGTGAGTTCAGTACAAGAGTGGGGAAGGGGGTCCATACTGTGAGTTCAGTACAAGAGTGGGAAAGGGGGCCCATACTGTGAGTTCAGTACAAGAGTGGGGAAGGGGGGGGGCAATACTATGCGTTCAGTACAATAGTGTGGAAGGGGGGTCCATACTGTGAGTTCAGTACAAGAGTGGGGAAGGAGATCCCATACTGTGAGTTCAGTACAAGAGTGGGGAAGGGGGATCCATACTCTGAGTTCAGTACAAGAGCGGGGAAGGGGGGTCCATACTGTGAGTTCAGTACAAGAGTGGGGAAGGGGGCCAATATTATGAGTTCAGTACAAGAGTGGGGAAGGGGGGTCCATACTGTGCGTTCAGTACAAGAGTGGGGAAGGGGGGTCCGTACTGTGAGTTCAGTACAAGAGTGGGGGAGGGGGGTGCATAGTGTGAGTTCAGTACAAGAGTGGAGAATGGGGGTCCATACTGTGAGTTCAGTACAAGAGTGGGGAAGGGGCGTCCATACTGTGAGTTCAGTACAAGAGTGGGGAAGGGGATCCATACAGTGAGTTCAGTACAAGAGTGGGGAAGGGGGGTCCATACTGTGAGTTCAGTACAAGAGTGGGGAAGGGGGTCCATACTGTGAGTTCGGTACACGAGTGGGGAAGGGGGTCCATACTGTGAGTTCAGTACAAGAGTGGGGAAGGGGGTCCATACTGTGAGTTCAGTACAAGAGTGGGGAAGGGGGTCCATACTGTGAGTTCAGTACAAGAGATCTCTGATCAGATATGAACTGACTGTATCATAAAACACTATGATACAGTCAGTACTGTGAGTTCAGTACAAGAGTGGGGAAGGGGGGTCCATACTGTGAGTTCAGTACAAGAGTGGGAAAGGGGGGCCCATACTGTGAGTTCAGTACAAGAGTGGGAAAGGGGGGCCAATATTATGAGTTCAGTACAAGAGTGGGGAAGGGGGGTCCATACTGTGAGTTCAGTACAAGAGTGGGGAAGGGGGGTCCGTACTGTGAGTTCAGTTCAAGAGTGGGGAAGGGGGGTCCATACTGTGAGTTCAGTACAAGAGTGGGGAAGGGGGTCCATACTGTGAGTTCAGTACAAGAGTGGGGAAGTGGGGTCCATACTGTGAGTTCAGTACAAGAGTGGGGAAGGGGGTTCATACTGTGAGTTCAGTACAAGAGTGGGGAAGGGGGTCCATACTGTGAGTTCAGTACAAGAGATCTCTGATCAGATATGAACTGACTTTATCATAAAACACTATGATACAGTCAGTTCAGTTCAGGGGATCCCCGGTCGGTCAGGGAGATCGGGCAGTCACACGGACCGAGTTTCCTGGGCTGATCGCGGCAGTGTACATGAGCCCTTAATATTAAGAATTTTCTCCCTTTTTCCGACTGTCCTACATGTGCAGTGCTGCATGAGGTCCTAGGGATTCGTTGTGGAGTGAAACATTTAACAGAGACAAGCTTAGTCTAAATTTTTCAGCAGTAAGTAAAAGCTTGTCAATCCAAGTCTGGGAGCATGCTGTGCTTATTAAATTCAAATATGCATCTATTTTTATGAAGGAGCAACGTACAAGGAAGTAACAAGGATTCCATACCCACCTACCAGAACTGGTATGCAGTAATTGTGTGCACACTTTTCCTTTTGGGATCTATTAGTCTAGATGGCTTTTGCCAATTTTAAAAATGTCAGTTATGGTACAAAGTACATCATTATGAGATGACTTTCTCAATAATCAGGAGAACCTAATGGGACATATACATGTCACAGGAAAGTCTCATCCACTTATGAACCCCTCTATGAGACTGAGGACTGCTGCCAGGAGATATTCTTTATCAGTGCAACTCAATGCAACCATCTATTACCTTGTCACCAGTTCGAATTTGAAGGTGGACCATACAATAATATATTTGAGACTAAGGCTACTTTCACACTTGCGTTGTTGTTTTCCGGTATTGAGATCAGGCAGAGGATCTCAATACCGGAAAAAAACTGATCAGTTTTGTCCCCATGCATTCTGAATGGAAAGAGATCCGTTCAGGATGCATCAGGATGTCTTCAGTTCAGGCAGCTTTCAGTTTTGTGACCGGACACAAAACCGCAGCAAGCTGTAATTTTGTGTCCGGTCATAAAAACTGAAGGAAACTGATCAGGTACTGAAACCAATGCAAGTCAATGGTGACGGATCAGTTTTTTTAGGAGACTAAAAAAACGGATCCGTCACCCATTGACTTTCAATGTATTTAGTGCCTGATCAGTTTTCTTCAGTTTTGATTTCACACAACTGCATCCCAACTGAACTGATGCATCCTGATGTGCAAAATCAAAACGGATCAGTTTAATTCAGGTATAGAGATCCTCTGCCGGATCTCAGTACCTGAATTAATAACGCAAGTGTGAAAGTAGCCTTAAAGAGAACCTGTCACCATGAAATACAATGTAATTTGCAGGCATAATATTATAGATCAGGAGTTGCTGAGCAGATTATTATATATTAGATATAGTTCTGTGGGAAAATACTCAGTAAAACTTTTAATTTATACGTTTAAATCGCTGCTCTTTCTGAGTTCACTTGTACAAGGGGAGGTGTTATCACGCATACAGAGAATGCTATCAATCACTGATAAGATTGCCCCATGTACAACTGAGCTCAGAAAGAGCAGAGATTTAAATGTAAGAAGTTTTTCTGAATACTTTTGTACAAAACTATATATCAGTGCTCATCTCCTCCTTATCTATAATATTATGCCTGCACATCGCATTACAGTTTGTGGTGACAGGTTCATCAATATATGGTAAAACATAAAAAATGCAACAGCACTCTGCGAACACAGACAATAAATTGAGTACATATAATACTGCCATACTCACCATCTACACGATACTAGCGCTACATTGTAAATGTGAGATTCTTGGCAAATAATTTTGTACAAAAATTATCTGTGCCCGTCTGACATACATCAAGGCAATCTCTTTAAGACGGGAACCTAACACTAAACGCCATAGTCACTAAGTGCCATAGCAGCCTCCATTAACTACAGAGGATGCAGGCTCCACATGCATGCTAAGCCGACATTATATTGTACCTCTTATGGTGCCAAAATGGCCTCCATTGATTCAGGGAATGCTTGCTCCACATGCATGCCGAGCCCACACAATATGATACCTCCTTAGTGCCACACTGTCCTCTATTACGCTCAGGGAGTGCAGGTTCCACACAATGCTGAGCCCACTCTGTTTTCACCTCTCCTGGTGCCAACTGGCCTCCAATGCATATAGGGAGAGCAGGACACAGCTTTATACTAGTACTAATTAAAATCAGCCTGTAAGGCAAACAGGTTAGTTAGGAGTGCACGACCGAAATGGTGGTGGAGTCAGCCACTCATCAATATATGATCAGCCACTCATCAATATATGATCAGTGTAGGGTCCAACTTCCGGCACTCCCACTGATCAGTTGTTTGAAACAGCCGTGTTCTCCTCACAGCATACCCAGTAGAGTGGTGTACATCATATAGCCTCTGTGCATGGTATTGTGTCACTTGAATGGTACTGAGCTCCAGATAGGTTACGTGACCAATGAATGTGACATCACTGGCTGCAATCTCTTCAAACCGTCAATCTGCAAGGGTGCCAGGAGTCGGATCCTCACCGCTTCACCGACCAGATATTGATGACTTGTCCTTAGGAAAGGTCATCAATATTGAACTGCTGGAAAACCCCTAAAACTGAATATGTGGAAATTTGGCTTGACTGAAATTAGCCCCAGTACCTTAATCCCTTATACACTCACCTGGATTAAGGTAACTGAGAATTGAGGTTTTGTTTCACACTCACAGGTCAGAGCTGATGGCTACCAGATACCAGTAAAGGGTTGCTCTGTAGGATTTAAAGCATAGCTGTAAGGACTCTTTGTTCATACCTATAATGGCTAAATTTATAGTAGGCAGTGGTGTTATTGAATTGCCTAAAAAGTGGGTCATTTACTAAGCTGAAATATGCGTAAATTAGGTGTATTTCAGGTGCAGATGCCCGCTCACACCAGTTCTAAAATTGTGAGCGTAGCAGGGAAGGGGACGGGTCGGCCTGTTTTAGGCGTAGGAAATGGTCTAAATCTAAGACAGCAAGGAAGCTCTGAGATGAGTCACCTGTGGAGCGGGATCCTGTAAATGTTAATGGAAATAGCTCCTGTGACATTCAGATGCAATGCAATCAGTCTCTGTGTTGCTGACACAATGCCATTTCCTTATGCTGCTGCATTCTCAATATTAGTTATTATTTAATTGCAACTTTTCATATTTAGCTGCGCACTTCTGAATTTGGACTATAAAGCTGATTTCTTTAAGACAAAATGGACCAAGAACTCTCAGTATTAGGTTGTGTTCACTGTTTTGTCATTTTGATGGACAGATTTCATTGCACTGAGAGCTCCTAGGGTCATGCATTATGCCACTGTGTGCATAGGGTAATCTAGAATATCAGAGTCACTTAGTAGCTATGACAACCACCATGAGTGTAGTCCCTGCTACTAATGGGAAAAGTACTCCACTGGTACATATGTTACCATCTGAACCAGTTGCCATTGCTATTTTAAAGTTTAAAACTTAAAGAGGTTGTGCAAGAATGGGGGGAGTGGGATTGACAAGGAACCCTGGATCTATAAAGGGAAGCTTACTTACCTGCTTCCTGCCGTTCCCCGCCACTGGATGTGGCTGTGACTGGCTGTACTTACATCATGAAAAATGGTCACATGACACAAGGGGATTCAGTCTCCACCACAGCCAGTGATTGGCTGCAGTGATGTCAAACCAGATGTTTACAGTAAGAGAGCCCAACAGAGCATCACAGGCCTGGAAGAGAGGCATCGGAGTGCCAGCGCCAGAAAGCAGGTAATTAATCTTTGCTATACACGTACCCCATTCTTGCACAACCCCTTTAAGGCCTCATGCACATCACTGTAATTTGGGTCCGCATTTAATTGCACACGGACCCATTCATTTCTATAGGTCTGCAAAAAATACGGAGAGCACATGGATGTCATCTGTGAGGCTATTCCGCAAAATACAGAACATGTCCTATTCTTGTTTGTTTTGTGAAGAAGAATAGCAAGTTCTAGTGAAGGGAATGAGAAAATTGCGGCAGGCACATGGACAGCATCCTTTTTTTTCTGCTCTGTGGTTTTTTGCTGACAACAAAACAGATACTATTGTGTGCATGTAGCATAAAACAAACAAACACTTAAAGGGGTTTTCCGGTTTGCATCAATATCCTTAAAAATTGTTTATGAAGGTAGCTGTAATTTTATAATGTATTTCTTTTAGCTTTATGGCTCCTATGTTCTGGGCTGTGGTCACGTGTCTATTTCCACACAGCTCTATCTTATTTGCTGTGATGTTATGTTCTTAGGGGTGTCAAAGCAGTAACAGGGTCAGTGATAGGGGGGTATTTATGTAACTAGCTGGGTGGGAAGAGCTATAAACTAGCTCAGTGTTAGGAGCAGTGATAGTGGAGTATCTATGTCACTAGCTGGGTGGGATGAGCTATAAACCAGCTGAGTGTGATTTAGAGCAGTGATAGGGGAGTGTCTATGTACCTAATTGGATGGGAGGAGATATAAACCAGCTGGGTGTTGTTAGGGGCAGGTAGTGAAAGGAGAAGTGCATCATGGGTTTGGTTGGATACGGCAACAGGAAGTGCTACATACAATATGTAATCAAACCAGAGTGATTTCTTTACATGGTGAAAACGGGTCAGGAGAGTGGTCAGGTCAGTAAAGATGTACATCAGGTAAGCAAATAAGTGAGCATAATTGTTAAAACCATAGTAATCCTGGAAAACCATTTTAATGTCTCTACTGCACTACCTCTAATATACAGTAGTATATGTTAGTAAGTAGCATGGAGACGCCATAATGTTGGGGGTGATTGCTGATCGCGGCAGTGTACATGAGCCCTTAATATTAAGAATTTTCTCCCTTTTCCGACTGTCCTACATGTGCAGTGCTGCATGAGGTCCTAGGGATTCGTTGTGGAGTGAAACAGTTAACAGAGACAAGCTATTTTTCTATTTTTATGAAGGAGCAACGTACAAGGAAGTAACAAGGATTCCATACCCACCTACCAGAACTGGTATGCAGTAATTGTGTGCACACTTTTCCTTTTGGGATCTATTAGTCTAGATGGCTTTTGTCAATTTTAAAAATGTCAGTTATGGTACAAAGTACATCATTATGACATGACTTTCTCAATAATCAGGAGAACCTAATGGGACATATACATGTCACAGGAAAGTCTCATCCACTTACGACCCCCTCTATGAGACTGAGGACTGCTGCCAGGAGATATTCTTTCTCAGTGCAACTCAATGCAACCATCTATTACCTTGTCACCAGTTCGAATTTGAAGGTGGACCATACAATAATATATTTGAGAGTATCGGGCACTGGAGAGGAAATAACTAACATCTGAGTTCCAGGGGTTGGAGACACAGGGCCTGTAATAACCAGTTGATTACTAGAGGGACTTCGTTCTCTAGTACTTAAAGACTTAAAGAGAACCTGTCACCATGAAATACAATGTAATTTGCAGGCATAATATTATAAATCAGGAGTTGCTGAGCAGATTATTATATATTAGATATAGTTTTGTGGCAAAATACTCAGTAAAACTTTTAATTTATACGTTTAAATCTCTGCTCTGAGTTCACTTGTACAAGGGGAGGTGTTATCAGTAACTGACAGCTGTCTCTGTATACGCATACAGAGAATGCTATCAATCACTGATAAGATTGCCCCATGTACACCTGAGCTCAGAAAGAGCAGAGATTTAAATGTAAGAAGTTTTTCTGAATACTTTTGTACAAAACTATATATCAATGCTCATCTCCTCCTTATCTATAATATTATGCCTGCACATCGCATTACAGTTTGTGGTGACAGGTTCATCAATATATGGTAAAACATAAAAAATGCAATAGCACTCTGCGAACACAGACAATAAATTGAGTACATATAATACTGCCATACTCACTATCCACACGATACTAGCGCTACATTGTAAATGTGAGATTCTTGGCAAATAATTTTGTACAAAAATTATCTGTGCCCGTCTGACATACATCAAGGCAATCTCTTTAAGACGGGAACCTAACACTAAACGCCATAGTCACTAGGTGCCATAGCAGCCTTCATTGACTATAGAGGATGCAGGCTCCACATGCAAGCTAAGCCGACATTATATTGTACCTCTTATGGTGCCAAAATGGCCTCCACTGATTCAGGGAATGCTGGCTCCACATGCATGCCGAGCCCACACAATATGATACCTCCTTGGTGCCACACCGACCTCTATTACGCTCAGGGAATGCAGGTTCCATATAATGCTGAAGCCCACTCTGTATTCCACCTCTCCTGGTGCCAGTTGGTCTCCAATGCATATAGGGAGAGCAGGACACAGCTTTATACTAGTACTAATTAAAATCAGCCTGTAAGGCAAACAGGTTAGTTAGGAGTGCATGACCGAAATGGTGGTGGAGTCAGCCACTCATCAATATATGATCAGCCACTCAATGATCAGTGTAGGGTCCAACTTCCGGCACTCCCACTGATCAGTTGTTTGAAACAGCCATGTTCTCCTCACAGCATACCCAGTAGAGTGGTGTACATCATATAGCCTCTGTGCCGCAATTTTCTCATTCCCTTCACTAGAACTTGCTATTCTTCTTCACAAAACAAACAAGAATAGGACATGTTCTGTATTTTGCGGAGAAGCCATAATGTTGGGGGTGATTGCAGACAAATTATTTTAGTTGACCAATAATAATAACTATTAAGCTATGTTCACATCTCAATTGTGAACTTTGGCAGGCTGTTCCACCAGAGAAACAGCCTGCTGGAGTTCACTGTATATGGCATAGCCAGATAATGTTGCTGATTGTCGGATCCCCGTTGACTCCTATGGGATGTGAATGTAGCCTTAAGGGTATATTAGACAGGTAGATTTGATAATGATGATGATTGAGGATCGAATAGTTGACGAGTCGTTATCTTTCGTAGCTGTTCATTATTACAGAAGACAATGATCACAGAAGTAATCGTTATTGCAATCGTTCTAAAGTTGAGAATCGTTCATGAATGCATCCATTACATACAAAGATTTTAGCACTTGGAGATTCCCACTCCTATACTATGATGTCTTGATGTTCAGGTGACGACTTATTACGCGCTGAGATGTCATGTCAACAGACGTTAATTTTTTGACAAGATGAAAAATGTTCTTGAACGAAAATTGAACGTTTTCACGTTTGCTAGTAACTATTACATACTACGAAAAATGGTTTATAGCGAACAATAATACGATTTTTAGGATGATTGATTTGTCTAATGCCCCTTTATTATGCAGTGCCTCTCTTAATTTTTAGATGTATTTTATCTTTATGCAGCTCATAAAGCATAGTGAATAAAGACCTTGAACTGGCTCTTTTAATGTATAAAGATAAGGCTTGGTCATCATGCTGCTCATAGATTAAGTCTTTTGCTTAGCCATGTTGTTTAGGTGTGAAAATGGTTTTCTTACATTGAGAACTCATTACCGGAAAGTAGAAAGTTCAAGAATCGAGATAGGATAAAATATTGATCGAAGAAGGGCCGCAGATTCCTGCCGGGCTTTTAATAATTCAACAAGACTTTAAAAATAAAACTGAGCTATTTCTGATTCTCTTCCCCCATTTTTTTTTTTGCATTTTTCGGACGAGAGTGAAGGAACCAGCTGGGTTTGTGGTAATTAAACGGATATTGGCAGGCAGCGTCCCATGATTCACGGTCCTTCTTTTTGTGGCTGTCCTTAACTGCTTTCCTGCCAGAGATTTCTTACATGAGCTATGGGTTTTAGTTTTACTGCACAATGGCTGTACATGGTTGTAGTGGTACAGCTCTACAGCCCTCGAATGAATTGTGAAGCAATTTAGTCTATGAGGAGAGACTTTTTAGGGTTTGGAGAATTAGGATGTTCATAAATGTTTTAAGTAAATTAGGGATCTGGATTATTTTACGAGTGTTTTATACTGCAGCAGACTATAAGACTATGTTATAAAAGTTACAGATCTGCTTCTTATGTCTTTGCGGAAAAAATAAAAATGGTTAATGTTAACAGTATTAGGTGATTGTTATGGAAAGGGAGATCTAACATTTAAACCTTGCATCTAAATAGAAATGAAAGTCTTTACCACATACTTGTTCTCCCTGTGTTTGTGTGGACTTCCTCTGTGTGCTGCAGTTTCTTCACACAGTCCAAAAGACATACTGATAGATACTTAGATTGTGAGCTCCATTGGCGACAGCGAGCAATGATAATGCCTGTAAAGCGCTGCAGAATACATCAGCGCTATATAAGTGAATAAAATAAGTAAAAGTAGATAAATATGCACTAATTACAAATAATTTTTGATTTTAGCGTTTGTAAAGTACACCATAGAAAAAAGTACTGCTTAGTGACTACTAATACACCTTTTTACCACGGACACTAAGAGGTTTTAGGCTGGGCGCCACCTTTTTACAGCAGCCTCGTCTTAGCGCTGTACGGGTACCCTGTGCATAGAAGAGTGGGGGCTCAGCTCTCGCATGTGAGACACGCTCCTCCTCTAATAGCCTGGACCGGGAGGAGTGCCAATCCGGGCTGTGTATCCCCTTACATGGTGTGGGCAATGGCGCCCGCCACATGCAAGAGACAGAGATGGAGCATACTATCTCTGTCTCCCATCAGTGCCCTGCAAATGCGATTGCGGGGTGCCAATGTGTGTATTGGCAGGCTGAGACCTAGTAAGGATAGTGTACCTATAAGGATAGTTCATTGTATTTTGGAAACAATCAAAAGATTACCTGTTATAGTCCCCCTGAGGGACTATTAAGTGGTTAAAAAAGTAAAAAAAACACAACATTTATTAAATAAATAAAAAAAATTCAGATACAAATATAGATACGTGCATTGGCTGCATCACTGCCGTACCTTTGCCACACTATGGCTGCTACAGTGAATGGGAACTCACCCATACGGTTAAATTTGTGCACTTGACAACCATGTTTTATCTGCTCAGATTATAGTACAAAGTAGAAAATTCCAGAAATGGTTACTTTCCATTAGGAGCTCATCATACAGCAATTATAGATGTAAGTAACAACTGGTATAAACTGTCTTCACACTCACACCAATGCTGTGCTTTCTCTCAAGATAATTAGCAAGTGAAATTGTCATTTGTTAATTATCTTGTGTTTTATCTATTCACGTCATGTCGAAGACATAATGAAGGAGATTTTTCAAGGTGTAAAGGAAAACTGTCTTAGTTAGTCCATAGCAACCAATTAGATTCCACCTTTAATTTTTCAGAGCTATTTTGGATAATGAAGGGTGGAATCTGTTTGGTTGCTATGGACTAGCTAAGAGAGTTTTCCTTTACTTGTTGCACCCCGCCAATCTGATATTGGTCATCAACAGAAAGAGCCCAAACAACCCCTTTAACAAAAATAGTTGCTATACAAAAAAATCCAAAACCTATGGAAATTAAAGGGGTTGTCCCATGACAACAACAACGTATTCCCTATGCACAGGATAAGGCATGTGGCTGACTGATGAAGGACCGTTTTCCCCAATGCTTGCCACTTCTCCATTCAACTCTATGAGGCTAACTGAGTATAAGCGCTATTTCAAGCAGCCTCATAGAGTTTAATGTCTCCATTCAAATGCAAGAACACGGGCCCCTGTTCTGGTTACTGGCTCCAGGGGTCGGACCCTTCTGTCGGTTCTTGTGGCTAGGCAATAAGTTGCTGACATGGGACACCCCTTTATTATCAAAGTATGGCTATGCTGTGTTTAATGTATTACAGTGGGCCCTCAAGTTACAATATTAATTGGTTCTGGGGAGACTATTGTAAGTTAAAACTTTTATAACTTGAGTCCATTGGGAAAAGTCTGCATTGCAGTACTTTATGTCACATTTATCACATTGTTGCATATTGTTTGATAAATTTATCTTATTCTTAAACCTAACATTTTTGTCTAGAAAAGCTACTCCAGTTTTCTAGAAAAGCTACTCCAGTTTTCCTACTCCATCGTCCTACTGGAGTGAGATTGCAACTTTTTTGTGACTTTTTAAAAAGGTCCTAGCGATAAATCTGGAGTGAAACTCACTAACATAGCTAACCGTGCCCACTTTCCCATCCACATTACAAAACGGGAGTGAGTGTGTAAAAATACCAAAAGTCACAAAAGTTTTGTATAAGCAAGTAAAAAAAGTCTAAAAACTCTATTTTGCGACTTTTTGATGCCAAATTCTGTAGTGAAAGAATGATAAATCAGGGCTCATAATTTTACAGAAAACTGCCAATTGGTTCCAAAGGCCCAAAATGTCCCATCTCAAGATAAGAGAAAATTAAGTTTTAAGAAAAATAAGCAGTTAAAGAAGGCAGATAAGGCAGAACTTTCTATGATGAGGACATGAGCTTCTTCAGTGTCCTGTATGGCACACAATGTACCAGAAAAATAAAGTCATCCTCATCTGACATCCAAATGATCAGCTAATCCTGGCACAGACAGGGGGCAGTACAGCACTGTACTTTGTACCTTTTGCATGAATTACTGCATCAGTGCAATGTGGCATGGAGGCGATCAGTTTGTGGCACTGCAGAAGTGTTATGGAAGCCCAGGTTGCGTTGGTAGAGACCTTCAGCTCATCTGTATTGTTGGCATCTTAACAATACCCCATAGATTCTACATGGGGATTAGGCCAGGTGAGTTTGCTGGCCAATCAATCACATTGATATTGTAGTTATTAAACCAGGTATTGGTACTTTTGGCAGTTTGAGCAGATGCAAAGTCCTACTGAAAAATGTAATCTGCATCTCCATAAAGCTTCTCAGCAGAGGCAAGTGCTCTAAAATTTCCTAGTATATGACTGCGGTGACTTTGGACTTGATATAACACAGTGGGCCAACACCAGCAGATGACATGGCCTCCCAAAACATCACTGACTGTGCAAACTTCACACTGGACCTCAAGCAACTTGGATTGTGTGCCTCTCCACTCTTCTTATAGACTCTGGGACCTTGCTTTCTGAATGAAATGCTAAATTTACTTTCATCTGAAAACAGGACTTTGGACCACTGAGCAACAGTACAGTCCTTTCTCTCCTTGAATGGCCTTTTCTTGACAATCCTTTTAAGGCTGAGGTTATCCCTGTTGCTTGTGCACCTTTTTCTACAAATTTTTTTTCCTTCCACTCAACTTTCCATTAATATGCTTTAATACAGCACTCTGTGAACAGCCAGCTTCTTTAGCAATGACCTGTTGTGGCTTACCCTCCTTGTGGAGGATTTCAGTGTCTGTCTTCTGGACAACTGCCAAGTCAGCAGTCTTCCCCCCATGTAACCTACTGAACCAGACTGAAGGAACATTTAAAGGCTTAGGAAATCTTTGCAGGTGTTTTCTGTTAGTTAGCTGTTTAGAGTCTGACACCATTAGTCTACAATATGGAATCTCAGAATATTCTAATTTTCTTAGATACTGACTTTTGGGTTTTCATTAGCTGTAAGCCATAATCCTCAACATTAAAGGGAGTCTGTCACCTCATTTTCACCTGTATAACTAACAGCACTGCCCCACAGAAGATTGCATACACATCTCAGACATACCTGTGTGCACTGTGTGTCTGTATTACATGTCAAGAAAAATCACTTTTATTCTACAGGAAAACAGCTCCCAAGTGCCCGGCTGAAAGTGAAACTAAAAACAGCTTTCTCTCCTGACTCAATTTCTAACAGCTATATCTTCTGATATACTGGATATAATGCTGTGATTTTGGTATTATTTTAAAGTCGGAATGTCAGCTTTCAAAGAAGGTCAGAATCATTGTTCTATCTGCTACTAATCCCAAGATATGAGCAGCTAAAGCTGCCCTCCCCCCTCCAGTCTGGTTTGCAGCAGCAGCAGAGCCGGGCACTTGGGAGCTGTTTTCTTGCAGAATAAAAGTGCTTTTTCTGAACGAGGAATACACACACACAGTGCACACAGGTATGTCTGGGATGTGTATGCAATCGTCTGTGGGGCACTGCTGTTAGCTATATAGGTGAAAATGAGGTGACAGACTCCCTTTAAAAGAAATAAACATTTGAAATAGATCCCTCTGTGTGTAATGATTCCATATAATATATAAGTTTCACTTTTTGAATTGAATTACTGAAGTGAATTAACTTTTCAATAATATTCTAATTTATTGAGATGGACTTGTATTTGTAACTTGCAACAGTGTTTGGCCAATCTGTGGCCATTTTTAAGTTTGTAGATGGATTCTCTCTTTTCTGTCTTACATTCATGGTTTTTTACAATGTGGCGATACAAATTCTGTCAAATTACATTATTTAACAGTGTGCTTAAACACTAATCTGTGTATCAGTTGATATGTAGCCTGTAATATATGCTTAACCCAAGGAACCCCAGTCACATGTAATAAACTGTGTAACATTTCATGACCTCAGTGGGTGAAATACATTTGTGCAGCAAGTTACCTACAGATTGCAGAACCTGAGAATATGAAAAAAGGATCAGAGTGCAGGTAGTTATGCGCATATGCATCTCAGCCTGCTTCCACTCCTTATAGTAGAGTTCATTAGAAGTCTACTATGTACATAATTGCTGTGGTGGTCACCTAATAGCCATCACACAGTATAAAATAGCTGGCTCCTTGCAGCAATGAAACAAATCTGTTTCTTAGCTGTAAACTCTGCACCGGTTCTGTTCTTGGCTTCCCACCGTGATCTCAGTGTGTTCCTAGGATTACAGCGGAAGCGAGCATGGTTTACACATGTGACGTGTGTCAGCGCTGATCTGTGTTCCCCCGCATCCCCAAGAACCAGCAGCACAGCTCAGGCCCACGTCCTTACTCACCATTAATTGTTGTCAGTTTCCCAGGAAACCACTCGTTACGGAAAGACCCGGCTCTCCTGTCTGCTGTGTTTTCTGGAAGACAGATTTGCTACGTCTTTGTGAGATATTTAGTGTCTGCAACTTTATTATGTATTGGTATGTAAGTACGGTGTATGAATTAACAGGAATACTTTACATAGCCGGTTGCCAAGCCATTCTAGTTGCTTATATGTGTTATTTTAGTTGTATCATTCATTTTATTTATGAGAACTATAATGTCTCCATCTACAGTATGCACTTATTGTCATTTCTGCCAGGCTCAATTAACCGAGTAGCTGACCTTCAAAGGAAGTTAAGGTAATTTTAGTCTCGAATATGAGCAAGAGCATGGCATCTTGAATAAAGATCAACAGTGGGTGGGAATTCATCATTCTCAATTGAAATTCCTGTCTTCTGTGCTTATTTGACATTCAGAACAACAGATATGTAAAAAAAGAAATTACCTATCCTCAGGACAGGTCATCAATGTCAGATTGTCTGGGGTCTGACTCCTGGCACCCCTGCCGATCTGGTGTTTGAAGAGGCTGGTGAATGCTACATCCTCCTCGTGGCTTACAAGCCTTGGTAATACAGCCCAAGTCCATTCACTTGAATAGGACTGAGCTTTGCCTGGGCCATGTGACCGATGACCCTGATGTCACTGGTCTAGGAAGAAACCGCAGCGCTCACCTGAGCACCGTGAACTCTTGAAGCAGCTGATCAACAGGGGCCCCAGGAGTCGGATAGACCATCAATATGAAAAGCTTGGACAAGCTCTTCAGAATAAATTATATTTAGGCTTGAGTGAAACGAGCTTCGGATAATGGATCTGTTATGGATTTGTTCAAAGACTTCCATACAGCATTTAAATGTATTGGCTCTGTGTAGCCAAACTTCTTCTCGTCTGAAGTCTTGCAAGACTTCGATGAATTACTATGGTATTCCTATCTCGTATTCAAAAACATTCTAAAATAGGAATCCAAAGTGGACTTTGGTGCTGAGGTACCAGCCAGTAGCAAAGCCCACTTCAGATTCCTATTTTAAAATGTTTTTAAATACCCAGATAGGAATACCATAGTAATTCACCATCTACTTCGGGCAAGAAGAGGTTTGGCTACCTGGAGCCAATACATTTTAATTCTTTATGGAAACAGCATTAACACTGAAGTTTTAGAACAAATCGACTTCAGATCTATGATTCGCTCAAGTCTAATTATATTCATCATGGTCTCTATATATTTTGGAAAATTGTCCTTACTGATAATAATGTTATGGTATATTGTAACAATATGTAATTTTGTGGATGGATGGATGGATGGATGGATTAGATTTTAGACTTGTGAGTGGGATTCCCTCTTTGATATTTAAAATAAGGGATTGCCATGCAAGCAGCACCCCAAGTACCATTAATTTAGTGATTGCACTACAGAACACTAAGAAGGGACTTTCTCATTGGCCTCTTTCCCACGGTCAGTATTTGGTCAGTATATCTGCATCAATATTTAGAAGCCAAAACCAGGAGTGGGTCCAAAACACAGAAGAGGCACAAAAATTTCTATTATACCTTTTCTCTGTAGGTTCCAGTTTTGTCTTTGGCTTACAAATACTGACCAAATACTGATGCAAAATACTGGCCAAATACTGACTGTGTGAAACAAGCCATTGCCTATTTGGCGGTTTTCAGCTCCAAACATTTATCATAATTATTGTAGCTGGTGCACAGACAACACTATGTGCTTCTTAATAGATGTGATGCTTCTTACTCCTACAGACTTTTCACTAAGGCTGGTGTATGAAAAGACAGTTTTTAGCAAAATGTGCCCCATCGGGCGTAAATGCATGTTAGAAAGAACTGTAGTCCTTCACTGTGTAAAAGTTCCAACACATATATGAGTAAAGTGGGCTGAGTTTGGTGGGAGTGGACAACTTTGTTGAGGTGTGGGGCAACTTTCCCCAACAAAGTCAAGGGAAGAAGGATCAGGCATGTTGAATTTCAAAACCCCATCCTTTTGTTTTCAAGGTTGATAATACATTGCCGGGGGATCTAGCAGTAGTTTGCTCCACTCTCCCCCTTTGAGAACACATGCATGCTCAGCCAAGCTATGTGTATGTGCATGGGGTAGTCTGGAAAAATGGCTATGGTCCAAACAAGTGCTCTGTCACCAGCCATTAAGGATGTATGGTCACCTTAATGTCAAGCACTGTTACCTGTGCGTGATACATATTGCAAATATTGAAAAAATCATGTCTACAGTGTGGCAAATAGACTTTTATGTAGTATTTTTGTAAGCAAAAGTGCATCGACTATTGATATGTCGGACAAAGCTGAATTTTATGTTTAGGGTTATGTCTATTTGTCTCATTTTCAATTCACACAATGTGGCTGTCATGGATTTGTCTTTGCCTACTTTAGAGAGTTTTGTGGCAGTAACGGACTAAGGGCATGGCCACACGTTCAGATGATTACTAAATAATTTTGGAAGCCAAAACGAGGAGTGAATTCAAAAAGAGGAGAAGTCATATCTGTCCATTATTCTTTCTTTCCTTTTATGATCCACTGCTGGTTTTGGTTTCCAAAACTGCATCAGAAAACCTGACCATGTGGTCATACCCTATGGAGAATCCAAAAACAAAAATGGAAAAGAAAAAAGAATGATGCATTGTATTCAGTGTGGGCGTGGAAGTAAGTTTTTTTTTCTCTGTATCTATAGAATGCTAGCATAATGTAATCTGGCCAGATGAGCTGTAGCGGTACTGACTTCTTGCAGTTCTTTCCTGGTATTCCTCGTGTCGCACGTCTCTCCTGGCGTTTGTTTGTTTCTACATTCAGACAACACTTCATTTATATACAGCTTGGTGTTCCCAAATTAGCTTCATTCACAGAGGCAGTCTGGCTGCTGCTAGCTCTCCTGACACTTCCCCCTCCCTGCTCATTTTAATTTTTCTGTTATTTTGTGGCCTATGAGAATAAATCTTAGTGTTTGGAAGAAAAAAGATTAAATTCATAAAGGGGAGTCTTGTAAATTGTGGTCCATATAAATTGTCTATATCTTTCTTCCTTTCCATTAGCATGTTTAACCCATTTCATAGCAACAAGGTTGAGAACAAAATATCTTGGGAGTGAGTAATTCGTATGAAATGTGCTATTTTCTCTATAAGTGACTCCTCCAATGGAAACAAGGCTGTCAGCAGCATCTCATAAACCCACTGCGTTTCTGCATCCCATTGTGCCGCTCAGTGTTTGTCAGCGCTCACGTACTAAATTACATGGAGATGCTTTAACCTTCTCAATATTGCTGCCAGTCTTCAAATGTTTAGCATTGCTGTTTTCACTGACTCTTGATCTCGCCTGTGCTCTGCTGAGCATCCGATGAGCTCTGTGAAACCTAGAACAGTCCTTTAAGATGCTCCTCATAGAATGACTTCACCCAAATTCATCAGGCGTTTTGAAGAAGCAATTACTTCTCCTTGCCCCTTCTTCTTGATCCTTCTAACTTGTACTTATGTTTCTTTCTATCTCAATTTTCTCTCTCATTTTTGTCACCTTGAGCAGAAACTACCTTGCCATTCCCATTTCATTTTCAGATCACGGCTTCTGTTATCTCTCATTCATTCCTCAGCATTCCATTTTTTGTGTTGTTTGTTTATTTTTACATTGATGCTCCACATTCCCTTTTGCATCACTTTTTTCCATTTTGTGTTTTTTATGTAGCAGGTGCCACCTATACCTTTTAGTCATATTGCATATGCGCCTCTGCTCTTGTACAACCTTTCTACCACCCTGATTTCCTCTCTCTCCATCTTGCCTGTGTACCGTCTCTGCATCTTCTCCCATCGCTGCCTTGTTCTATCTGTATCCTAGCAACGTATCTGCACATCTGCAGCAGTAGAGGGACTCTGATACCTGCCGCCCCCCTTTATACTCCGGGATGAGCAGTGCTTGCCTTCTTAAGTGTCTTTACCAATAGGCAGCTAGGCTACCTGGGCCAGGCTCATTTAACCCATAAACCAATACAATAAATGGGGCCCAGTGTACTAACACTAGCACACTGAATGAGGGCCCTCTAACATAAAATATCAGTTTTATATTTGATGGAATAGTGTTGTTTCTTTGGGTTATATCATTTAACCCATAAGCGTCTAAGAAGAAGCACCTCGGAGAACTGTAATGACAACAGTAACATTAAAAACTAGTATTTTGGCCACAAAATTAAAGAAATCATTTTGTTAAGTGCTCATCCCTAGAGTGATTTAGTCATCAGCTAATGTAACTATGTGAGATGATAATTATACATGTTGTGTCTTCTGGTTACCCATGAAAACATCACATTTTCTGCAGATTGTTCAAGGTAGTACAGCATCACTTTATACTGAAGGATATTCTCCAGTGATATCTTTTCTAGTACCAGCCCCATCAGAGTAAAAGAAATCTATCTGTTGGATATGCTCATGGTTGACTCTTTGTGTCAGTCCTGTGAGGATTTACCTTTGGCCCCTGAACATACAGAGGTTTCTCTCTGAACTAGGGCCAGTCCAAGAGCTGCGGTTCTTCAATGAATTTTTACTCCCATTTATGACCACATTTTTATTGCCTTATACTCTGCAGAAATGTTCTAAATAGTTATTTTGCAGCACATTATGCAGTCCATTATTATTATATATATATATATATATATATATATATATATATATATATATATATACAGTGCCTTGCAAAAGTATTCGGCCCCTGGAACTTTTCAACCTTTTGCCACATTTCAGGCTTCAAACAAAAAGATATAACATTTTACATTTTTGGTGAAGAATCAACAACAAGTGGGTCACAATTGTGAAGTGGAACGAAATTTATTGGATCAGTGGGGCGTGCAAAATTATTCGGCCCCCTTGCAGTAATACTTTGTTGCGCCACCTTTTGCTGTGATTACAGCTGCAAGTCACTTGGGTATGTCTCTATCAGTTTTGCAGATCTAGAGACTGAAATTCTTGCCCATTCTTCCTTGCAAAACAGCTCAAGCTCTTTGAGGTTGGATGGAGAGCGTTTGTGAACAGCAGTTTTCAGCTCTTTCCACATATTCTCAATTGGATTCAGGTCTGGACTTTGACTTGGCCATTCTAAGACCTGGATACGTTTATTTTTGAACCATTCCATTGTAGATTTTCCTTTATGTTTGGGATTATTGTCTTGTAGGAAGATAAATCTCCGTCCTAGTCTCAGGTCTTTTGCAGACTCCAACAGGTTTTCATCCAGAATGGTCCTGTATTTGGCTCCATCCATCTTCCCATCAATTTTAACCATCTTCCCTGTCCCTCCTGATGAAAAGCAGGCCCAAACCATGATGCTGCCACCACCATGTTTGACAGTGGGGATGGTGTGTTCAGGGTGATGAGCTGTGTTGCTTTTTCGCCAAACATATCGTTTTGCATTGTTTCCAAAAAGTTTGTTTGGTTTCATCTGACCAGCGCACCTTCTTTCACATGTTTGGTGTGTCTCCCAGGTGGCTTGTGGCAAACTGTAAACGAGACTTTTTATGGATATCTTTGAGAAATGGCTTTCTTCTTGCCACTCTTCCATAAAGGCCAGATTTGTGAAGTGGTTGACTGATTGTTGTCCTATGGACAGACTCTCCCACCTCAGCTGTAGATCTCTGCAGTTCAAATGATCCAATAAATTTCGTTCCACTTTACAATTGTGACCCACTTGTTGTTGATTCTTCACCAAAAATGTAAAATGTTATATCTTTTTGTTTGAAGCCTGAAATGTGGCAAAAGGTTGAAAAGTTCCAGTGGGCCAAATACTTTCGCAAGGCACTGTATACATATATATATATATATATATATATATATATACAGTACAGACCAAAAGTTTGGACACACCTTCTCATTCAAAGCGTTTTCTGTATTTTCATGACTATGAAAATTGTAGATTCACACTGAAGGCATCACAACTATGAATTAACACATGTGGAATTATATACTAATAAGTGTGAAACAACTGAAAATATGTCTTATATTCTAGGTTCTTCAAAGTAGCCACCTTTTGCTTTGATTACTGCTTTGCACACTCTTGGCATTCTCTTGATGAGCTTCAAGAGGTAGTCACCTGAAATAGTATTCCAACAGTTTTGAGTTCCCAGAGATGCTTAGCACTTGTTGGCCCTTTTGCCTTCACTCTGCGGTCCAGCTCACCCCAAACCATCGCGATTGGGTTCAGGTCTGGTGACTGTGGAGGCCAGGTCATCTGGTGTAGCACCCCATCACTCTCCTTCTTGGTTAAATAGCCCTTACACAGCCTGGAGATGTGTTTGGGGTCATTGTCCTGTTGATAAATAAATGATGGTCCAACTAAATGCAAACCGAATGCAATAGCATGCCGCTGCAAGATGCTGCGGTAGCCTAGCTGGTTCAGTATGCCTTTAATTTTGAATAAATCCCCAACAGTGTTACCAGCAAAGCACCCCCACACCATCACACCTCCTCCTCCCTGCTTCACGGTGGGAACCAGGCATGTAGAGTCCATCCGTTCACCTTTTCTGCGTCGCACAAAGACACGGTGGTTGGAACCAAAGATCTCAAATTTGGATTTCCACTGGTCTAATGTCCATTCCTTGTGTTCTTTAGCCCAAACAAGTCTCTTCTGCTTGTTGCCTGTCCTTAGCAGTGGTTTTCTAGCAGCTATTTTACCATCAAGGCCTGCTGCACACAGTCTCCTCTTAACAGTTGTTGTAGAGATGTGTCTGCTGCTAGAACTCTGTGTGGCATTAACCTGGTCTCTAATCTAAGCTGCTGTTAACCTGCGATTTCTGAGGCTGATAACTCAGATGAACTTATCCTCCGCAGCAGAGGTGACTCTTGGTCTTCCTTTCCTGGGGCGGTCCTCATGTGAGCCAGTTTCTTTGTAGCGCTTGATGGTTTTTGCTACTGCACTTGGGGACACTTTCAAAGTTTTCCCAATTTTTCGGACTGACTGACCTTCATTTCTTAAAGTAATGATGGCCACTCGTTTTTCTTTACTTAGCTGCTTTTTTCTTGCCATAATACAAATTCTAACAGTCTATTCAGTAGGACTATCAGCTGTGTATCCACCTGACTTCTGCCCAACACAACTCGTGGTCCCAACCCCATTTATAAGGCAAGAAATCCCACTTATTAAACCTGACAGGGCACACCTGTGAAGTGAAAACCATTTCAGGTGACTACCTCTTAAAGCTCATCAAGAGAATGCCAAGAGTGTGCAAAGCAGTAATCAAAGCAAAAGGTGGCTACTTTGAAGAACCTAGAATATAAGACATATTTTCAGTTGTTTCACACTTTTTTGTTAAGTATATAATTCCACATGTGTTAATTCATAGTTTTGATGCCTTGATGCCAAACTTTTGGTCTGTACTGTATATATTCTATTTTTTTTTAAATGGGGAATAGAGCAGATTTACTAATAATGTCGCAGTTTACACTGTCTAAGAATACAAATCACAGTCTTCGTATTCAAATTTACTATTCTGGTGCATGGCTCTTTTTATAAATTTGGAGTATCTTAAATTCTGCGCCAGCATTACTCTACAATTCTGTCTGTGAGTTAAAAATTGTGTCTGTACATCAGAAAAACTGTCTAAGTCTAAGTTTACGCCAACTATAAGTTGGAGTAGTTTTACTCCAAAAATGCGCAAACGTTTTGACACACTGAGCCATAGTTAGGCAATGCTTGCTTCCCACAGAGCCAAGCCCCCTTGCTGGGCGAGGGGTAAAAAGCTTAGAAAAGTGTGTAAAGCGATAAATGTGATGCAAAGTTGCGCTAAAACTGCCATATTTTGACTAGTAAATCTGCCCCAACGTTCCATACTTATTTTACAGCAATTAAAACCCATTGGCCCAGATTTACTAATCCTATACATGGCATAAGCTTGGACAGGATGTCTAGACCTGCACCAGGTTTATCACAGGGGCTCAGGCTATTGGTTGGTTTACTGCGAGACAGATTTTTATGTCAGAATTGTTACGCAGTTTTGGTGCAAAATGGCGCATCTTAGGCCTCACTCTTTCTCATGAAGCTCCACTATCCCAACTAAGCCCCACCCCTTGTAGAGCATGTTGGAGAAAAGTGTAGAAACCCTAGATGCCTTTATTTGCAAATCCTCTCTTCTGAGTACCACTCTAGTTTTTACTTGCTTCACACCAACTCACACCAAACTAGTTTTCCAGCACATAAGTCCGCCTTGTATTTTAGCTTATCATCCCATTGTTTTCATCATTCGCTTCCCCCTTGTATGGCAGCATAATTATGGCCCCGTCCTCATCTTTTTTCACCAGTGTAGGTCACAGAAAGCTTCATTCTTCATTAGGAGCCTCCATCATAGATTCTCCTTCATATCCCTACCTATCCCTTGGTTGAACTTAATGGACTTATGTCTTTTTTTCAACCGTATTAACTATGTAACTATTTATTATTATACTCACTTATATAGTTCTGACATATTCCTCAGTGCTGTACAGACATTGCCATCACTCACTGTTCCCAGTATGTCTTTGTAGTGTGGGAGGAAACCAGTAGAGAAACTAAGTAAAAAATAGTGCTGCTTTTTCTGGTAAAATACAAGGACCCAAAACAGAAACCTGATCAACCCCATTATAGTTAATTGCGTTCTTAGGGTACCATTCATGTCTATTAGCCAACATTTCATGCTTCTGATACCTTCGTTATTCCTATAAAGCAGTGTTCCTCAACTGCATTCCTCAGGGCCCACCTACCAGTCATGATTTGAGAATAACCCACAGAATGAATACCTGTGGCAAATCCTGATGCATTGATACTAATCACCTGCTGAATGCTAAGGAAATCCTGAAAATGTGACGTTAGGTGGTCCCTGAGGACTGGAGTTGAGGAACACTGCTATAAAGAAACAGAACAATGTAAATATTTAGCACAGGTCTGAACAAATCCTACAACTATAACTGCCTCACTACTCAAGAGAATTGTAGTACGTGCACAGTACCAGTTCTGGAGTAGAGAACACTCTGATGTCCTATTGGTGTGATGGGAAGCCCCTTTAAATCCTAGTTTTACAGATATCTTCTCCTCTGGCAGTCCTGAGGCTGCCAACAAATCAGAGTGAATCTTATTTATTCTGATTGTCAGTCTAATTGCTCACCATTGGCTAGAGGCTACCATTGGATTAGAGCCACTGAGCATCGGTTTAATTGGCTAGTATATATTGACAGTGTCTCAGTGGCTCCATAATATTCAGAACTGTACTAATGGGGATACATAGCATTGGTGACATTTGGAACCTGAACACCCAGGGCACTAGGCAAAAGCATGTGTCCGAGGCTAGCCTCAGAGCTGCAATGTATTCCAGGGTGCCAGCTTTTGCTCAGATAATGCAAATCAATTTATGGAAGAAACACATTTACCTCAAATGGGGGCATTTCATCACCAAGTAGCATAAGCTGTTCAAGATAGCTTATTTAAATTGGTGATCACGGAAAGAGTTAACAAATGCTCCGGGAACGGAGTTATCCAATTATATCAGAGTTTCATCCTGCTGTGTGTTTATCACTGAACTCTGGGCATGATGTATAGTGTTAATTTCTCTAAACTCTCCCCTGGAGAAGATGCTTTTATTGGATGGGCTGGGGCACCTGCTATGGCGTCCATGCCCAGCTCACAGAGTTTTCTGGTCTGTAATTACAGAATCAGCACAAAAATATATTTTATGTGATATTTTATGAACAGGAAGAACTGTGATCATATTTATATGTATTTTTCTAAAGGCACACATCTATCAAGGAAAGAAAAGTTATAAGGCTTATTCGGTTTTTCCCTAAAATTCATGCTTCAGCTTTATTGTAGAACAGCACATGGATGTTTTATCATAGTGGACTAGTGAGATAGTATGCCCCCGAGCACTGCGCTAACCCATGGAACTAGCATTTGACTACAGTGAGAAAAACATAGCCGCAAAACCATATCTCATATCATGTGATTGGATCTCAGAAGAGTTTGTCCATCACAGTAAGGGTCCTTTTACATGTTTAGATTTTTTGGCCAGTGTCAATCAGTTTTGCTTCATTCACATGGAGCAATTATCATTCATGTATATGCCCGAATGATCATTCAGGCAATCTTATAGGCACATACATTTTCTACATTTCTCCCATGGGACGATGTGCTGACGACAACATATGATTTTTCACATGCGGCAAGGTTTGTGACAATTCATTGACCCGTAAAAAGGCCCCTTATTGATGGAATGTCACTTGGATCTTTAGACATGAGAGAGAGAGTGGCTCCTTCACAGATTTTTTCTGCACAGTTCGGCTTCTCTTCATCCACTGTGCAAAGAACCACAACTTTCACTTGAAAGTCCCCTCACTTTCTTTATTCTCAAGATCAGCCCTTGTCCAAGAGTCCAGAAGCCCTCAAGCCATAATATTATGGCATATCCTAGCAATATGTCATAACTTGACAAGGTGGGAATACCTCTCTGAAGTCAATTCTTTTTCACAGCATTTTTGTATGTGATATTTATTTTACACGAGCCTTTTGTAGTCATTCCCTTAAAGGGATTTTGCCACCATTAATGTTACTATAATATAATACAGCATGCAAAACTCGTTACTTTCTAAATTTACTTTCTGTTACAAAAATGCTTCAGTTGTGAGGTACCATATTAAGGTCCATTCACACGTCCGTATAATGTGTCCGCATCCTTTCCGCATCCGTTTCCGCAATTGCGGACAATTATGCGGATAGGATGCGGATCCATTAATTTCAATGGGTCCCGAAAAAATGTGGACAGTACACCGTGTGGTGTCCGCATCCGTGTGTCCGTTCCGACTGTCCGCATAAAGAAATCCTCCTGTCCTACTTTTCTCCCGAATTGCGGTCCGTAGCACAATGAAAGTCTATGGATCCGCAAAAAATGCGGAAGACATGCGGAAAGGCATCCGCATGTCATCCGTATTTGCGGATTCCGTTCCAGGAGAGGAGAAAAAAAAAGAAAAGGTACAGAATGACATATGGATACATCCTTTCCGTTTTTTTACGGAAAAACGGAACGGATGTCCTGGAAAAACAGAGTTTTTTGCGGAACAACGGATCCGCAAAAAACTGACCGTTTTCCAGCCTTATTGTAAGGCAATGCTTTGGTCACCATCTGAAACCACAGCCAGCAAAGTCATAAAAAGATAGCAGTCTCCCTTAACCACTCCAGTTGGCAGGAGGCTAAGGCTACAATTCTTTAACAGAACCTGCCGCAAGGCCGGATGGACTTGGCTGCTGGTGACCCAGGTTATGTTTGCACAGTAAAGTACTAGAAAATTGGCATGAGCTCATTAGAAGCAGACCTACGAAAATGGCTGGGGAGCAAAGAGCAGTAGACACACAGGTTCAAAACTGTTAAAACCAGGAGAGAAGTAGTGACAAAACAGTGGACAAGGAGTTAATCCAGAAACTTCAAATTTAAATGCAGTGGCAGTGAATAGCACAAAATGAAGGAGCCAGGGAGCAAAGTCACTGAGTAGCAGTCTTAAATCCCCACCTAGCTCTGGGATTTGACGGTATGCCAGAAATATTAGCTTGGATTCCAGCCTCACTGATAAATTGACGAGGTCGAGGCTTGACTGCTCGGCATGGCACCCCAGAGCTGCCATCTTGAAGAGAATCCAGCACAGCAATTGGAGCAATTAATGGAGGAAGCTCTGGATCCATGTGAGGTACAGGGCTGGTTCTAGTTTTGTTAGAAAGAGATTATGTCCCACATGATATCTGATTTTCATGTTTTACAAAACCCGTTAATTAATGTCAATTCTTTTCTGAACCCTCAAAGCTTAGGTATCTCCCCTCAATCGCCTTACTAATTTTTCTTCATCATTAGGCCTCCTTCACATGATCGATACTGAATGTGTCAGGGTCTGATCAGTGAAAAAATGATGGTTTTGCATGCGAGGTGAATCAGCTTTGCCTGTGATTGCATTCAGTTTTTAATTTTTTTCTGTCACGATTACATCCATTTTACATCTGTTTTTCATACTTGTGAAAAAGATTGTAAGAATATTGTACAGCATCTCCTAGCAGATAGCATGCTTGTGCTGTCATTTTTTTTTCACTGATCCATTGACTTGAATGGACCAGTCCTGTGAGTAAAAAGGATTAAGACAGAACATGCAGCAATTTTACCTGAACGGATGGTCAGTAAAAAACAATGCTCATATGCTTATATTCACTGAATGAATGGATCAAGGTTCACTCCGGATGCTGTCCATTCGCAAAAGGGAACGCATTAGGATGGAAAACTCGTTCATGTGAAATTAACCTTACCCTCTAGAATACTTTGTTTTTTTAAGAAATTATGCTCTTGAATAGCTTGCATCAGCTATAGATAGCTCTTGCCTAGTAAATAAGGCATAGATTTTGGAATAGGGGCTTGTTTCTATTTCTTTAAGCGGCTACAGACAGTATTAGACCATTTGCTCACCACGTCTAGAAGAACAACTCTCCTGTACATCTTTTTTTAATTTTTTTTATCAAAAGGATGTCTCGCAGCACATGGGAGAGGGGAAAGAGTCTGTAAGGAATGCACAAAATAATGAGCATTGGGGCGAAATACTAACAGTGAACAATATCCAGAATATTGTTTGGGTTTGTGTAACATTATGTGATTTGTCTGAAAAATGGTACAGTAGGTCTAATCTATCTGTCCATAAATCTCTACCTATATATCCATATCAACTTGACTATCTAGCTGCCTATCTTTATCTGCCTACCTAGCTATATCTTCCTATTTATATCTATCTGTCTGTCTGTCTATCTATCTATCTAATCTATCATCCATTACAGATACATAGTTATGTATCTCTGTATTTACAAAGAGACTCATGAAAGCTGAAAGGGTTAATAGTAGCCGGTGAAGTATTAGATAGAAGCTGCTGACAGGGCAGAAGTCTCCTCACCCTGGCTCCTCTTCAGCAGTGCTAACACTTCTTCAGTTTGTCTTAAATTTTTGCAGCAGAGAAATTCAGATTAAAGGATTAGTGGTCATATTTTATGGTTTTATGGTTTGGTTTTTCACACAAGTAAATGTGATTTGAGAAGCAGGATTCTCATCCCAACTGTTGTCATTTTCAGTTTCTGTCATTCACAGATTCACTGTACCAAGTAAAGAATTAGTATTAGAACTGAAGGCCCAATTATAAATGACATGGAGCAAAACTGACACCGTTTAACTTTGTATTTGGGTCACTCATCTCTTATTGAAGGCCAGAAGTCTTCCTGATCAATGAATTCTAGTTTGTCAGCAGTTTTGTGACAAGATTGATTGTCATCAACATATATCTTGACTTAGTATGATTTATCTGGCTGGCCAAAGAAATATTGATTCCTTATTTTGTGGGACAGTGAGGGTACCCTTTTCCTTTTATACTTGACGATGATTCTTTATTTCTTTAGCACAGATCACTGTTTCTCTGTTCCCTCACATAATAATACAATTGCGATGTCCATTACCACCATTACCTTAACTCAGTGCTCAGATGAAATGTTAATCTATGTCTATGACATGTCAGAAGTTTCATGAAAGTTACTGACCCTTTAAAGAGGTAGTGCCCATTAGGCCGGACCTGTAAAGGGAAAATTACTGGCTTCCCCGCAGGAAAAGCATGACCACGGAATCCGAATACCGAAAAACCAAAAGTGCACGCTTCTGAGTTACAACCGGCTCCCTCATACGCAATCAGGGGAGCCTTTCCTTCTCTGGAATGCACTGTGTCTCTCTGAAGAAACCCAGCATATCAGAACAGCAGTTCCTATGGAGGCATGCAGATGGCCCGGCCTCCATAGGATAACTGCAAATGAAGCTTAGACTGTAGTTCTATTAAACTACAGTCTAAGCTGAAATAAATCAGAATGTTCCGTATTGTAGGGGGGCTAAAAAGTTAAGAAAGTTAAAAAATGTAAAAAAAAAAAAAAATTTAAATCCCCTTTCCTCAGAATGAAAATAAAAAATGTAATTATCATGGGCATTACCGCATCCCAAAAATACCTGAACTATTAAAGTATAAAAATGTTTATTTTCTATAGTGGAAAAAAACATCAAAATCACAGATTCACCATTTTTTCATCAGTTCACTTACCCCCAAAAAACTAATAAAATGTGATCAAAACTACTGATCATCCTGCAAAAAATGAGCCCCTACACAAGTTTTTTTTTTTTCAGTTTTAAAACACAAAAAAAACATACAAGAGCATCTCAATAAATTAGAATATCATCAAAAAGGTTTTTTTTCACTAATTCAGTTCAAAAAGTCAAACACATATATTATATAGAGTCATTACAAACAGAGTGAACTTTTTCAAGTGTGTATTTTTGTGAATGTTGATGATTATGGCTTACAGCCAAGGAAAACCCAAAATTCATTATCTCAGAAAATTAGAATAATTAACCCAAAACACCTGCAAAGGCTTCCTAAGCCTTTAAAAAGGTCCCTTAGTCTGGTTCAGTAGGCGACACAATCATGGGGAAGACTGCTGACTTGACAGATGTCCAGAAGGCTGTCATTGACACACTCCACAAGGAGGGTAAGCCACAAAAGGTCATTTCTAAAGAGGCTGCTGTATCAAAGCATATTAACGGAAAGTTGAGTGGAAGGAAAAAGGGTGGTAGAAAAAGGTGCACAAGCAACAGGGAGAACCGCAGCCTTGATAGGATTGTTAAGAAAAGGCCTTTCATAAATTTGGGGGAGATTCACAAGAAATGGACTGCTGCTGGAGTCAGTGCTTCAAGAGCCACCACACACAGACATATCCAGGACATGGGCTACAAGTGTCGCATTCCATGTGTCAAGCCACTCATGACCAAAAGGCAACGCCAGAAGCATCTTACCTAGGCCCCAGATTCTGGAGGAAGAGTGGAGAGGCACTCAATTCAAGCTGCTTGAGGTCTAGTGTGAAGTTTACACAATCAGTGATGGTTTGGGGAGCCATATCATCTGCTGGTGTAGGTCCACTGCGTTTTATCAAGACCAAAATCAGTGCAGCCGTCTAACAGGAAATTTTAGAGCACTTCATGCTTCCCTCTACCGACAAGCTTTTTGAAGATGGAATTTTTACTTTCCAGCAGGACTTGGCACCTGTCCACACTGCCAAAAGTAATACCTGCTTTAATATCCACAGTATCACTGTGCTTGATTGGCCAGTAAACTCGCTTGAGCTTAACCCCATAGAGAATCTATGGGGTATTGTCAAGTGGAAGATGAGAGACACCAGACCCAACAATGCAGATGAGCTGAAGGCTGCTATCAAAGCAACCTGGGCTTCCACAACACCTCAGCAGTGCCACAGGCTGATCGCCTCCATGCCATGCCGCATCAATGCAGTCATTCATGCAAAAGGAGCCCCAACCAAGTATTGAGTGCATTTACTGTATATACTTTTTATTTGGCCAACATTTTTGTGTTTAAATTTTTTTTTACAGTTGGTCTAATATAATATTCAAATTTTTTGAGATAATGACTTTTGGGTTTTCCTTGGCTGTAAGCCATAATCATCAACATTAACATTAAAAAACACATAAATAAACACATAAATAGTTCACTCTGTTTCACTTGAATTACTGGAAAAAAAACAACTTTTTGATGATATTCTAATTTATTGAGATGCACTTGTAGTTGTAATTGTACTGACCCAGAGAACGAAGGACACAGGTCAGTTTTACAGCATAGGAAATGCAATAGGGACAAAACCCATAAAACTGGGGCGGAGTTGAATTTTTTTCCAATTCCATTTCATTTGGATATTTTCCTGCTTCCCACTTCATTGTATGCCATATTAAATGGTGGCATTAGAAAGTACAACTTGTTCCACAAAAAAAAAAAAATGCCCTCACAAGGCTATGAGAACTGAAAAATAAAAAAGTTATCGCTCTGGTAAGACAGGGAAGAAAAATGCAAAAATGAAAAAAACCTCTGGTTTTCAAGGGGTTTCAACCAAAAGTCAGATGAAAGATCTTTCTTTGAAAGAACGTTCTCAGAAAGATCTTTCATCAATTGTTAAGTTTCATTAAACATGTATGGCCAGTTTGAACAACTATAACGGCCAATACAGACTAAAATGTGTATGTCTGTGTCTTCAAAATGAATGTTCAACAGATTAATGTTTAACCATCAGACTATTTCTCTCTAATGTGTATGGCTACCTTAAGGCCCCTTTCACACGAGTTTTCCGCGCGGGTGCAACGCGTGACGTGAACGCATAGCACCCCCCACTGAATCCTGACCCATTCATTTCAATGGGTCTGTGTTTTTCACTCATTAGTTCTGTGTCACGTGAAAAATGCAGCATGTTCTATATTCTGCGTTTTTCACGCAGCCCTGGTCCCATAGAAGTTAATGGGGCTTCAGTGAAAAACGCATTGCATCCTGAAGAAAGTGTGGATGCAGTGCGTTTTTCACTGATGGTTGCTGAGAGATGTTGTTTGTAAACCTTCAGTTTTTAATCACACGAGTGAAAAACGCATCAAAACGCATTGACCTGCGCAGGAAAAACTGAACGCAATCGCAGACAAAACTGACTGAACTTGCTTGCAAAATGGTGCGAGTTTTCCTGAATGCACCCTGAACGCATCCGGACCTAATCCATCACGCTCATGTAAAAGAGGCCTAAGGCTCACATGCATCTGCCGCCTACTTTTTGTGCAGATGTTGATGCTAGAGAAGATTTGGACTCTACAATTACAGAGTCAACAGAATGTTCCTGACTTTATGTACTCGTGGTATGGCATAGTTGCTGTGGTACCTAAACACTTACACTTTGCAATTTAAGTGAGCACTTTAGAATGAACCATTCTTTCACAAATGTTTGCAAAGGTAGGATTCATGGCTAGGTGCTGGATTTTATACACTGATGGCAGTGGGATTGAACGAAACACCCATATTCTTTGATTGTCCAGGTCTTGTCCAGAATTAGAAAACATGTCTGGATTATTCCAAAAACAGCTCAACGCCAGTCAATGGGTTTTGTCTGATATTACAACCCAGATCCATTGAAGTAAATGGAGCTAAGCTGTAATACAACACACAACCTGTGGGCATGTGTTGCTCTGTTTTTGGAAGAAAGCAGCCATAAACAACTTCTTTAACCCCTTCGCGCCCGGAGCTTTTTTCGGTTCTGCATTTTCGTTTTGCGCTCCCTGCCTTCAAACAGCCATAACTCTTTTATTTTTCTGTTCACATAGCTGTATGAGGGCTTGTTTTTTGCGGGACAAGTTGTACTTTCCAAAGCCACCATTTAATATTGCATACGGTGTAGTGGGAAGCGGGAAAAAAATTCCAAACCGGGTGAAATTGCAAAGAAAACGCTATTCCGCTACAGTTCTACGGGTTTCTTATTTACAGCGTTCGATGTGCATTAAAACTGATCCGTTACTTTCATTCTACTGGTCAGTATGAATCCGGCAATACCTAATATGTATAGTTTTTCCTGCGTTTTCATAGTGATAAAATAATTAGAAAGTTGCCCTTTTTTTTTTTTTTTTTTCCTTGTCAAATCTTGACCCCTATAACTTTTTGGTATTTATGTGTACAGAGCTGTATGGGGGCTCATTTTTTGCGGGACGATCTGAAGTTTTTATTGATACCATTCTGGGGTGTGTATGACTTTTTGATCACTTTTTATTTAATTTTTTTTAGAAAAAAAAAGCTACAAAAAACGGCAAATCGCCATTTGGACGCTTTTTTCCGCCACACAATTCGCCGTATTGGAATTTTTGTTTTAATATTTTAAAAGTACGGGCGTTTTCGGTCACGGTGATACCCATGATGTCTATATTTATTGTTATTTAGGTATTTATTTTTTACTTATACGGAAAGGGGGGTGATTTGAACTTTTACATCTTTTTTATTTTTTATATATTTTTTAACATTTTTTTTTTAATTTTTTTTTACTATTAGAAAGCTCAAATATGGGCTTATAAATTGTGGCTTTTTTTTTTTTCTTTATGAGCAATTCTGGGTTTTATAGACTCAGAAATCCATCAATTGCTCATTTCTTATCCTGGCCTGCCATCTAGTGGCCAGAATAAGAATTGCACTTTGAAAACTGTAATCCTCACCAGCGAGGATTACAGTTTTCATATGGTGTACAGACACCCCGATTGGCCACACGGGGTGTCTGTACACCACCCGGAAGCGAACGCTTCCGGGTTTAGACGCAACTAGATGCCGTGATCACGTGTGATCACGGCATCTAGTCACCCCGGAAGACGCCGGCGATGGCGGTAAGTAGCGGCAAGTCTCTGCTGTTAGAAACAGCAGAGACTTGCCGGCCATGACGCCCGCCGCACCCGCGAGCGGGCGCCATGTGCCCGCATCGCCCCAGCGCCGTACATGTACGGCGCTGGTCGCGAAGGGGTTAAGAGGTGTGTCCCAATATGTCCATATAGGGCAGTGATGACGAACCTTTTACAGACCCAGTGCCCAAACTGCAACACAAAACCCACTTATTTATCGCAAAGTACCAATACAGCAATTAACCTCAATACTACAGTCCAATATAGTATATCTTCCATGTACTTTATCATTTAGCCATAATAGCCTGCCTACATTCAATGCGCTGCCTGCGCCGTTCATAGCGTGCCCTGCGCTGATGAATGGCCGCTGCAGCTTCTCCCCATGTGCAAATGAAAACCTCCGTGTTGGGGGGACGGGGGAGGAGGGTGGAAGCAGCCAATTGCAGGCGGTAATGAGCCTCCCTAGCATTGCATGGGGAGAAGCAGCAGCGGCAGTGCGGGGACCAGGAGTGGCGCAGGGAGCGGGGAGACAGGTAAGTAGATTCAGTGTGAGGGGCCCGGCGTATAGGGGGGGGGGGTTAGTCTCCGATAACTCCTTTAATGAAAATAAAGAACATTTCAAACTATTTCAGTCCAATTACTTACCATTGCTTTGTTACGATACTGACCAATTACACTCTTTAAAACTGCCATACATGTTGCTGATAGGATAGAAGAACCTTCTTAAAGCCTTCATAATCCCCCAATTTATTCTTCTCCAAGGCGCAAACACTGTTTACTACTTTTGTTTGGGATAAGAAAAGACCCAGACTCCGTCTCAAACTCCTAAAATGTAAGCAGAGAAGCAGAGATTTGGAGGATTTGGCTTTCCATCTTCATACATATTATAAGGTGAATCGAATGTGTAGGTGGTTGACTATTACACAGAATTCCCCCTCCAATTTGTATACCCACATCGAAAACCACCATCTATCATAGGAAGAAACCCCTATTTAGTGGGGTCTATCTACTCCCTCAAATCGGTACCTTAATAATTTTATCAAAGGTATTATTACAGTATGGCATAGCATTAATAAGAAGGAGGTTTTGCTTTCCTCATTTATGCCCATATACCTCTTCCCGCCATATATAAGACTAGAAACAGATTCTTCGACGGAATTCTGGGGACACCTATCCCATATTAAGGTTTCTGACACATACATACTGCAAAAGACAGGAATATCCCTCAAAAGTTTCCACAAGAAACATGACTTTGACTATATATAACTTGCATTCACTCTCTCATTCACCTGCCTTAATACCTGGTTGGAAACCTACCTGACAAAAGACTCCTTAACTCCGAAGCCATTATCCTTTATGTATGATTGGCTCCAAACTAGAGACTCACCTTCCAAACCACACTATATTTCTTGTTCACGCCTCAGTTTTTTGATCAGTTATTTCCATCAGTTATTGAGAGCCAAAACCAGGTGTGGGTCAAAAACACAAAACAGTTGTAGATCTTTTCATTATATCTTATCAATGTAGAGCCTCCACTCCTGGTTTTGGCTCACAAAAACTGATGGAAATAACTATTCAAATAACTGACGTGTGAATAAGGCCTAAATGGGGAGAGGAACTTGAGGTGCCACTGATCCTGAGCTATGTTTTATTCTTTCTAGGCACCATGGATTCTGTATTAGACCTCTCAAAAGTTCCTTCAAATTGCTAACAAAGTGGTATAAAATGCCAGAGTATCTCCCCCGGATTAATCCTGAGATTCCAGAACATGTTGGAGATGCCATACAGCCAAAGGCACATTTTCTCGTATTTGGTGGTACTGCCCTCTAATTAAAGATTGCATACCTGGGTAAAGAAGTTTAACCAAATCTGTTGAGAAGAACTAGCTCATTGGTAATCTATGTCTAGAGATGGAATATGAACATAGCTCTTTCTGCTAAGCACTATAAGAAAACTTTGGTAGTAATGGACCGAACCCCCCCCCCCCCATTCCCTATTCACCTTGTTATTTTTCTGTTTTACATATTTTGTTATACTGTTTTTCGTCATATTCCACAGACCTCTATAATATGGGGCCGAGTTATTAGAATTCACCCACATTATAATTGCTCATTTTCTTGCTTTATTATTAATAAAAAAGAGATCTAACACAAAATACTCAAAGCAGTACAGCTCACCACCCCTCTCCTGAATTACTCCCAAAGTGGAAGGAAGGCTTTGGAGGAATGGATCAAGCATGTGGAGATAAATCCTGCACTGCATGGGGATCCAGATAAAATCTCTTTATTCCATACAATAAAACATCTAACAGACCGGTACAGAAGTCTCTTACATGTTTCAGACCGAATGGTCTTTACTCATAACATAACTTCCTGCTACACAGAAGCTCATTTAAATACAGGTGTGTTGATAACATGCTCAAGGGACTCCACCTTGTGGTTGGGTAGCCGAGCAAACATGAAATCACTTACTTTTACTAGAAAGTCCAGAAAAAAAAGCACACTTACAAAAACAAGACACCTGTAGTGGACTGGAAATGCAACTAAATCACAGCATAGTTGTATAACTATAAAGGAATAAGCACATCCCATATCAATAGCAATAAATTAAATTTAATCCTAGGGAAAACCTTGCATCCAAAACAAAGATCCAAAAGGATTCTCTATCCAGGCGTCCCCTGGAATGGTCACCTCCCCGAACAAGTTTGAAAAGATTTTCAATGCCAATAAAAGAACAATTAGAAGAAGAGACTATACTATTATGGCATTACCTTAAGCCATAACGTTTTTATTTTTCCGTTCACATAGCTGTATGGGGTATATTTTTTGTAGGACAAGTTTTACTTTCTAATGCCACCATTCAATATGGCATACAATGTAGTGGGAAGCAAGAAAAAAATTCCAAATGGGGTGGAATTGGAAGAATTGGAAAGCAATTTCTCCACTGTTTACGGGTTTTTTCCCTACGGCGCTCCCTTTGCAGCAAAACTGACCTGTGCCCTTCATTTGTGGTTAAGTACAATTACAACAATACCACATATGTATAGGTTTTAAAACTTTTTTTTACATCACCATAACTTTTTTATAGTCATATCTACTGAGCTGTTTAGGAGCTCATTTTTTGCAGGATGATCTGTAGTTTTTATTGATACCATTTTGGAGTGTGTATGACTTTTTGATCACATTTAATTACATTTATTTGGGTAAGAGAAATGATGGTGAAAAATGATGGATCAAATTTTTAAATTTTAATAGTAGTTTTCGGACGCAGTGATGCCCATGATTATATTTTTTGTTATTTATGTATTCATTTTTTTATTTTACCGAAAGATGGGTGATTTACAAGTCTCACTCATTTTTTTATTCTGTATTATCATGTTTCCATGATGATCCATGATGATACCAGAATTGCTCATTTCTTAAGTTGGTCTGCTGGACAAAATTAGAATTGCAGCTCCAATAAAAAATAAATTAAATTAAAAGTCATCTTGTTTGAAAACAATTATTGTTACATGATTAAGCTCCTTTACCTGTAGAGGGATTTCCTGCAGTGATCGATTTTCTTTAAAAGAGAACTTGTCACTATAAAGTGCAATATAGTCTGCCCGCAGGATGTTATAGAGCAAGAGGAGCTGAACAGATTGATATATATGGGGTCATTTATTAATCTGTGACTTTGCCCCGCTCACACCAAGTCTAAAATTGTGCATGTTGCGTGACAGGGAAAGGGGACGGGCCGGCAGGTGTTTCAGGAGTAGGAAGGTGTAATTGTAAGACCGCTCAGAAGCTCTCTTACATCTAGAGCTGGAGCTAAATGCGCCAAAGTTATGAAGAGCCCGGCTCCTCTTCATAACTTCGAAGGAACCCCCGCCAGCTCAGGGCTTTATTAAGACCGGCATCTAAAACACCGGTCTTAATAACTGTACCCCATAATTTATGAGAAATGATTAAGTAAAACTTGTAATTTATACATTTAAATCTTTTTTTCAAAGTTCAGTGTCCGAGTGGGTGGTCCTGTCAGTGATTGACAGCCTTTCCAGTATATGTTTGCATACATAGGAAGTTGTAAATCACTGATAGGACTACCCCTTTATTTACTGAGCTCAAAGAGAGCAGAGATCTCAATGTTTGAATTAAAAGTTCTGCTCAATCCCCCCCCCACAAAACTACTTTATATACTTTATATATCAATCTGCTCAGCTCCTTCTGCACTATAACGTTTTGCATGCAGATTGTTCTGTATTAATATGATTGGTTCTCTTCAAGCAGTACACAGGGTGTGCTAAGTGTACTTGCGTTAGTATATATGTTTAGAATAACAACAATATACAGTGCCGTGAAAGTGATCATACCCCTTGAACTTTTCCACTTTTCTACAAAATTAAATGAAATTCATTGGGATTGTATGTTATAGACCAACACAAAGTCGTAAGTATGTTGGAAGTGAAAAGAAAATGATACATGGTTTTCAAAATTTCTAATAAATAAAAATCTGGAAAGTGCATTTGTATTCAGCCCCCCATGAGTCAATGCTTTGTAGGACCACTTTTCGCTGCAATTACAGCTTCAAATTTGGGGTATGTCTCTACCAGCTTTGGGATGTACTTTGATCTAAACCATTCCATTGTAGCTCTGGCTGTATGTTTTGAGTGGTTGTCCTGCTGGAAGGTGAACCTCCGCCCCAGTCTCAGGTCTTTTGCAGCCTCCACCATGTTTTCCTCCAGGATTTCCCTTTATTTAGCTCCATCTACCTTCCCATCAACTCTGACCAGCTTCCCTGTACCTGCTAAAGAAAAGCATCGCCACAGCATGACGCTGCCACCAACATATTTCACGGTGGAGATGGTGTGTGCAGAATGATGTGCAATGTTAGTTATCCGCCACACATAGTGTTTTGCATTTAGGCAAAAAAAGTTCACCTTTGGTCTCATCGGACTAGAGCACCTTCTTCCACATATTTTCTGTGTCCCATACATGGCTATTGGCAAACTGCAAACAGAACTTATTATGGCTTGCTTTCAAAAATGGCTTTTTTCCTGCTACTCTTACATAAAGGCCAGATTTGTGTAGTACACAACTAAGGGCTGTATTACACCAACAGATTATGTGACCAACTTCTGTCCAATCAGGCCAATAGTTGGCATGTATAACAAAAGATCTGTGTGTGTAAACAGCTGTCTGACCAATCTGTTGGTGTAATACAGTCCTAATAGTTGACATGTGGACAGATTCTTAACCTCCTCCAGAGTAACTATGGGCCTCTTGGCTGCTTCTCTAATTAGTGCTCTGCTTGCCTGTAGGTGTATGGCCATGTCTTGGTAGGTTTGCAATTGTGCCATACTCCTTCCATTTTTGGATGATGGATTAAATAGTGCTCCATGAGATATTCAGAGCTTAGAATATTTTTTTATAACTTAACCCTTCTCCATAACTTTATCCCTGACCTGTCTAGTGTGTTCCTTGGTTTTCATGATGCTGTTTGATCATTAATGTTCTCTAACAAACCTCTGAGGCCTTCACAGAACAGCTGTAGTTATGCTGAGAATAAATTACACACATGTGGACTCTAATTACTATTTAGGTGACTTCTGAAGGTAATTGGTCACACTGGATTTTATTTAGACACAACCATATATCATTTTCTTTTTACTTCATACATACTTGCATACTTTGCGTTGGCCTATCACATAAAATCCCAATAAAATACATTTAAGTTTGTGGGTGTAATGTGAAAAAGTGGAAAAGTTCAAGGGGTAGGAATACTTTTTCAAGGCACTATCTGTGAAAGAAGTACTGAATGTATCAGTGCACAAAATAGATTGCAGGGAAAATCCGAATTTGATTTGGATTTCTAGCTCCTCAGCTTTTGAAGCTATGAACAACTCTGATACCATGTACCTGCATCCTCATTTGTATTCTGAGGGTACTCTGGGCTTCATGCACCTGCCAAGATTTTAGCTTCATTGGCTAAGACCTCTCATCTTAGTTCAGAACACAAGCACACAGCCTCAGGGCTCACAACAAGGCAGAGAACATCATGATTAACCCTTTATCATGATACAAAGGCTGTTCCCACCTCATCTATTATGATAAAAATTGTATTCATGTTTGCATTTAATACAGTTAAGCAAATACTGATGTCTGCAAAGAAGAATTTACGTGTGATTTCTATATGCCTTTCAGTAGAAGTAGTGCTTCATTAGACTTAGTAGTGACTAAAAGAGAATATTTAGTATACAGGGGACGCTGAATAATTTATTTTACTTTTCTGCATGATACGTACTGTAACAATACCAATGGGGAATATGTTATAAGGAAATCTGTTATATTTTCAAAACCACCACTAGAACGGTTATGGCCACCACCCTTTAAAGGCTTATATACAGCAATGCATTCTACAGTGTGCGCACATACCCTTCCTTGTATATAAAGCACATTTACAAATGCATGTCTGCTAACCTGCTATATACGGTATTTACAGCCTCCGTTAAAAATACCTGACAAAACAGTGCAGTATGCTGCTCTATTTTGTTGGTTAAAATGCTAGCCTACCAGAGTCAGTAAGGTCTGTCAAGCACATGTTTCCATCATTAGTTGACATAGAGAAATAAAAAAACACGGCACTCCATGGTGAAGTACGCATGCACTAGAGGACCAAGGACAGCAGGTAAATAATGAGGCTCCCCAGATAACTCTGAGAAGCACATAGACTCTCCAAGGAAGAAATTAAGTTAATTAGTTAAATTAATTAAGTTAAAAGTTAAGTTAACTGCAGAACCACCCACCAGTAATCCAGAGGGATCCCCAAAGATAGCATAAAAACGTCCAGAAGAGACTCATTTGGCCGTTTTTTTTGAGTGAATCAACTTCGGATGATACATCTGAAGTTGATTCACTAAAAACTTTGTTCTAATACTGTACAGAGATCCCTCTCTGTACAGTATTAGAATGTATTGGCTCCGATGAGCTGAAGACCTCTCATCTTAGTTTAGAACACAAGCACACAGCCTCAGGGCCCACAACAAGACAGAGAACATCATGATTAACCCTTTATCATGATACAACGTGTAATAACTTTGGGAATTAACTATTACTGTGAAAAACCTTGGTACCAAACTCGGGTTTGGTTCCTAGCGGTATCTCGGAACCGAACCCAAGTTCAGTACCAAGGTTTTTTACAGTAATAATTTATTCCCGAAGTTATTGCATGAAGTCTCGCGCAACTTTGCGAAGTAATAACTTCTGCTCATCGGAGCCAATACATTCTAATACTGTACGGAGCGTGATCTCCTTACAGTATTAGAACAAAGTTTTTAGCGAATCAACTTCGGATGTACCATCCGTAGTCGATTCACTCATCCTTAGCGATCCAGCAGCGGTGCCGTGCTTGGACAATATAGAAAAAATTAAAAAAAAGGGCACCAACCTATGTGAACTTCCACAGTCTCGGCCACCAGAGAGAGACCGGCACTTTTTCCCATAGTGTTCAAGCATGGCCACCGCTGAAGGTGGTCATAACCAAAGAAACGAGCAGTGTATAATGTGATGGAAATATGAATCCAGCAGCAAAGAAAGCAATATGGATAATAACAATATAGTAATAAGTGCCTTGTATTAAAGGGGTTGTCCCACCAAAAATATTCTACTGTTTTCAAACCAGCTCCTGGATCTAAACACTTTTGTAATAGCATGTAATTAAAGATTTAGTATAGCCACTATTCAAAAAAATGTATCTGTATAGTGCCACTTAATTTCTTATTTCTTTGTTCGGTTCATTCAGAAGACCGCACATGCTCAGTTTCATCCTTCAGCTGCCTCCTGAGTTGTGATAAGGAGAGCATGGACACGCCCCCTGAGCTGCAGCAGAAAAGATACTCCTCTTGAGCTGTCAGCTTGATATAAATTTAGCAGAGCAATGAATGGGGAGATCTCTGGATCCACGTGAGGTAGAGGGCTGGTTCTAGCTTTGTTAGAAAGGTATTGTCATGTGCTATATACATAGTAACATAGTTTATAAGGCCAAAAAAGACATTTGTCCATCCAGTTCAGCCTGTTATCCTACAAGTTGATCCAGAGGAAGGCAAAAAAACCCTGTGAGGTAGAAGCCAATTTTCCCCACTTTAGGGGAAAAAATTCCTTCTCGACTCCAATCATGATGTCTGTTTTTAATTTTTTACATTATTCATGCAATAACCCCTTTAACTTTCTCTACATGATAAATGCCACTTGCTGAAGTGAGACAACCCCTTTAAGTTCCTACCGCTAACTTAGTAAACAATTCCTGTTCCATTCCTGCATTACCTTGAAGATCAGTTTTTAAGCTTTTGTACCTAGTAAAAATAAATGTAATCTGAAAGGTGAAATCTCACCTATGCTTTGGGACACAGAATTGTGTAATGTACTGCACTTTGTATTTAGCACAGACATCATCTCTCAGCTCAGCGGATGCTTCTTTTAATTCTTATCACAAGGAAATGATTACAGCTGTAATCACAGTTACCGCTGCATGATCAAAGGGGGCTTCCCTCTTCAACCAGGTAACTGAGTCACCTGGTAACCCTTTTTAGAACCCCTCTACAATCAGCTCTGGGGATCTAGAAAGGACCTCAGGGATGTCTATTCAGGGAACATGAAAAGTGATGCCATAACAGCAGTCTGTATCATAGTGACAGGGTTTGGGGTGACCCCAACCCTACGCTGGGTCCCCAGACACCGTCAAGGTGTCACCACGTGTTGCTGCTCTCTGGAGTGCTTCTTTAAACCAGGGTGCTTCTTTACTGGAGAAGTTCAGGTGCAAAACAATACAGGCAAGGCATATGGCCGGCTTCTCCAGTCTCCTCCCTGGCAGAAGAAGGGTTTGATGCTGAGAAAAGGCCTGAGCTAGCTATCCCTCTCTCTTTCTCAGAAGTCTGGTACCCTGGCCAAATCCTGGAGGCCCATGGTCTGTAGCTCAGTAGTCCGGGTGGCTCCTTGGTCACAGGGCTGATGGTTCAGCCTCCCCATTTCCCTGTCTTCTTCTGGTCACTCATGAAGACTGGCATGAGTCTCCCCCTCCAAGTACTGGTCCCTAACTGCAGAACACTAGGGGCTCTTACTGCTCTCCTTTTATACATATAAAATGCAGTTAAACAGTATTAAATAGTGCAAGTTAACCCTTTCAAGTGAAATAAAGTAAGAAGCTTATAACTTTGTATAGGGGAAACAGGGGGGGCAAATGTCCACAAATGTCCAAACTTCACAGTCCCCCTGCTTCAGGGAACTACATATATGTAGAGAGAGATCAGAACTAATGCTCAAATCAGAGCCCAAATCCTCATCAGACCGCCAAATCAGACCCCTAACCCTCATGAGACCTAAGAGCAGACCCCCCGTAGTTATTAGACCTCAGATCAGACCCCTGATCTTTATCAGACCTCCTGCTCTGGACAACACCGCCACTCAGGAGATCCAGCACACTCTTCCTGCAGCTTACACTGTGACCTGACGTAAAACACAATGTCAGATCATAGTGTACGGTTACTCACACTACAGCTTCACACTGTACACTCAGGACAGCGTCCACGCAAGACCAGGTAGCAGTAAGTAAACCACAACCAAGTCCTACTGTGTACTAGTGAGCACTTCATTAGAATTGGTTTCATAAGACGAACCTCCATTTTCCCCCAAGTGCATCTTATGGAGCAAAAAATATAGTATATATATATATTGGGACCATGAGTTGTGTTGGGCAGAAGTCAGGTGGATACACAGCTGATAGTCCTACTGAATAGACTGTTAGAATTTGTATTATGGTGTAACGCCTCCCGGGGGTCCCAGGCGGCGCACGCGTACTTACCGCTGCGGCCGGCGTTCTCGCTCTTTGCTGCCTTGATGTTTGTTGCTTGGTCAGTGTGAAGTCTTGTTCTCTTTTGCCCTGGACTCAGGTGCTGCATTTTATTAGGCCAGCTCCTTAATTGGTTCCTCCCCTTTCCTCCTGTCTGTAACTATATAAGTCCTCCTTGGACACTTACTCACACACTTACAACCACACCAGTGAATCCTCAGGCTCTTCACCATTCTTCATTGTCTATGGGTGCCATCCACGAATTCCTCTTCCTGTTACCGCTCCTTCTGGGGTACCAGCTGCAGATTCCTCTTTCAGGGACTTTTTAAAAATATGGCGCCAAGCCAAGGACTGCATCTCCAAGGCGGTGACTCATATGAAGAAATATGCGGATCGGAGGCGCAAGAAGCCTCCACAATTTTCCATAGGTGAAAAGGTCTGGCTATCTTCAAAAAATATCCGGTTAAGGGTTCCAAGCTACAAGTTGGCACCTCGGTTCCTGGGACCATTCGAGGTGCTGAAAATGATCAATGATGTCACCTATAAACTCCGCCTGCCTCCTAGTCTGCGTGTATCCAATTCTTTCCATGTGTCCCTGCTCAAGCCTTTGGTCCTGAACCGCTATTCCCGCAGTGTTTCTACCCCAGATCCTGTCACTGTAGATCCTGAGCCGGAATATGAGGTGAGGGACATTTTGGACATGAAGAGGCGTGGGAGGAAGACATACTATCTTGTGGATTGGAAAGGCTTTGGTCCTGAAGAGAGGTCCTGGGAACCTGAGCACAACATCAATGCTCCTACTCTACTCAAAAAGTTTCTTGCCGGCCTCAGGAGGAGGGGGAGTAGAGGGGGGGTACTGTAACGCCTCCCGGGGGTCCCAGGCGGCGCACGCGTACTTACCGCTGCGGCCGGCGTTCTTGCTGTTTGCTGCCTTGATGTTTGTTGCTTGGTCAGTGTGAAGTCTTGTTCTCTTTTGCCCTGGGCTCAGTTGCTGCATTTTATTAGGCCAGCTCCTTAATTGGTTCCTCCCCTTTCCTCCTGTCTGTAACTATATAAGTCCTCCTTGGACACTTACTCCTTGCCTGAGCGTTATAAGTCATCCTGACTTGCGAAGGTTCCCGTATTGCCTTAGTCCTGCTGTAGTGTGAACACCGCTCTAGTCCTGCTATAGAGTGAACACTGTCTTGGCCTGCTGAAGTGTGAACACCGCTCTAGCTCTGCTGAAGTGTGAACTCCGCTCTAGTCCTGCTGAAGTGTGAACACCACCCCAGTCCTGCTGCAGTGCGAACATTGCCCTAGTCCTGCTGTTGTTTGAACACTACTATCCAGTACCTGGCTTCCGTTCCTGGCTCCTGTTCGTGGTTCCTGTTCCTGATTCCCGCCCCTGGCTGATCCTCTCCGGTCTGCTTCCAGTGCATTGCTGACTCCAGTCATCCTTCCACATCTCCTCCCTTGGTGTGTGTCTGTCCTGCGTATCTGTCTCTCTGGTGTTTTGCACCTTAGTACTCTGTCCGTCTGGCCAGCTGTCACGAGTATTGTCTCACCCCAAGAGGTAGCGACCTGGTGTACCTCCTTGGGAAAGCCTATCCCCACCATCAGGGGTACTGTGAAGAACTGGAGGTACACTTAGACAACGCCCTTAGGGGAAGACATTCTCGTGACACAGTGGATCCACATCCACTGATCTTGACATATGGCAAGAAAAAAGCAGCTAAGTAAAGAAAAACGAGTGGCCATCATTACTTTAAGAATGGCGCTACGTAGCGCCATTCTGAGAGACTTGTTAGCCTCCTTACCGACTGCGCAACAGCCGTATACCAGCATGGATATCATCATACTCTTCCACTTACCACGCTCCATACAGCATATTGATAAAGGCCGTGGGCCGAAAACGTTCTATGAACCCAAACTGTACTTTAAGAGCATGAATAAAAAATATATGTGATTTAAAGCAACCTGTGCAACACAGGAATCTTTCTTTATTTGATAGAGGTGTAGAGGCTGGTGACATCAAAAGAGACCAACCACATAGATGGCGCAACATGTACATTGGTAATCTTATTCAAAAAACCACTCGTGTCTCGAATATAGGATCTACTCCCTATGGCATATTGACGAAGCATCTTATCCAAGAAGATGGCCACGTTGGAAAATATAGACACCCTACCTGAGGCTATTGGTCTCCCTGGGGGGTCCATCAGGTTTGATTGTTAGATTATGAATTACCCCTGTGGCTTGAGAATGCAGCGTCTTTAACTTTCAATAATATAGATTATGGCGTATCAGCGCCAGTATACGCTTTTTTTGCATTCTTACCATTTCTACTAATGTTCTAAAACTTCACAGTTTTCATTAACTTATAGTGCCTGCAGAAACGAAAAAAATGTGAACCATTAAAAATATCAGGGTTGAGATCCTGCTCTCTTTTAAATCTATAATATATAAGGGTATCGGGTCTATAGACTGTGCGCTGTGACTTCCGCCCACCAAATCCATCGGTGGTGGCTTAATGTCTGGACAGTACTGGTCCTTTTTCTAATATTATTTTGCAGCAGAGTGCCTCTCCATGCTGTCTATATACAGCCAAAACAGTCTCTATCCTGTCTCTCCCTTCTACCTCTTAAACTGGCAGGGTCTCTCACCCTGAGCTAAAAACAATCACACTATGCCCCCCGACATGTTTCGCCGTGATCCGGCGTCTTCAGGGGTATGGGCATTTGCTCAGCTGGTAGGCGGGGTCCTGTTGTTTTATGTCCTCTGTTTGTGACCTCAGCAAGGTTGTGCCTATCGTATTTCAGCCCTTTCTACTTACGTCATAAACCACTTCTCCATTTGTTTGCTAGTGCGATAATCGCCTCCTCTCTGCTGACACATCGCTCGTACCATCGCGAGAAATTACGAGATCGCGCATGCGTTAAAACTTGAACATCTTTCCTTCTCATCCCGTTCACTGCGCATGTCTCGGGACTTTAAAACTTTTCTCATCATTTAATCCGTACTGAGCATGTGTCTCGTATATCTAATGTGTCCAGTTTGTTAATGACTATACCGCTGCCTGTATGTTCTGATGTTTATCTATATTGTTACATCATATATATATTGATTACACCAATTTTGATGAGGTATATAGGCTAATTTTAACAACAATTCTAACCCTAAATGGTTATTGACACCTAACAAGCATATTTGTAGCTTGCATGATGTCTTTATTATTAATATTACTCTAACTACTATTTTTATTTTATTTTTACCTTTATTATTATTTTATTTATTATTTATTATTTTTGGTTTTTAGTCACATTTAGTATGTTTTTATTTTAGTTTTATTGTTTATGTTATTGCTATAACTGTTGACAATATCTATATCCATCTCCGTGCAGCAGTATTATATTTTGGGCATCCAGTGGTTCACTTGCTTCAGTCAGATGTCTTATATAGGTACTGTTCCTTGCCATTCTTAGTATATGATGTTTCTTTAAGGGCCATATCAGCTGGCAGCTTTTCTAATTTCTTTCAATTGGATGCTCCTACTGTATCATTCTATTTTATTATCTTATTATTATCACCAGTTTTTATCTCTCTTCCTTAGGTTAGGTCCTTTTTAGATAAATGATGAGTATGTAAAGCCTTCATTAAGGCCATTGGGGCTAAGACTTCTTAGTCTATAGATCCAACGTGTCTCCTCTTGTTGGAGTCGTTTATCTAGGTCTCCTTGTCTAGGGCCATTTTTCAACTTTTTAATCCCGCATATCTTCAAGTGGGCTATGTTTCCTAGATCATGCAGTATACTCGTATATAGTGCTTCAACATCTAAGCTTGCTATAAATGTATCCGGGTTGACATTAATGCCCTGGAGCCTGATGACAGCATCCTTAGTATCCTTAGGGTAAATGCACACGATCAGGATTTATCTGCGGACAATCCGCACTGAAATCCGCAGGTGTTCTCAGTGAAATTCGTGCGGTAAATCCGCACCAATTGGTGCGGATTTGCGTGCGGATTTTTTTTTCAAGTGAATGGAGAAAATCCTCATGAAATCCGGATAGGAAAAATAAAATAAATTGACATGCTGCGGATTGTAAAATCCGCACTGCAGGTCAAAATCCGCACTAAACAAATCCGCATCGTGTGCATTGAGAATTTCAAATTGTCATAGAATATAATGTATATGACCTACGGACCGGATTTTCCGCACGCAAATCCGCACGTAAAATCCGCACGTAATCCTGATCGTGTGCATTCACCCTTAGATCTCTCATTTTATTTTTAAACTCTTTACCCATGTGAAGCAATTATATTGTGGGGCTGGTGTAAATGTGAGTCCCTTACGGATTAGTGTTTCGTGCTTATTATTTGCATTTCTTTTTCTTTTTCATCATCATGACTTAAGTTTTCTGGTTGTACCCCCATTTGTCTCTGTCGCGTAAATGTATACCCGGTGCTAAAAAAAGATGTCCCGGTTATTGATGTCGTATTTATTGATGGTATTAAGACAGAGGTGGATGCAGATGATGACCCTGACAATTGCAGCATATTTGCTCCCACATCTCCTGTTTGTTGAGCATGGGTTTGACTTGTAGTTGTTTGTTGTTGCCATTTTGATGTATTTTGAAGTGTATTTTGAGGAAGGTAATTAGTCTTTCCTTGTTGGAACCCAGGTCTATTTTTAGCTTTGCGTTTCACCCCGGTTGTGAGGTTACTAGTGCTTGTATCTGATTCAGAATATTTGATTGTGGATACATCAAGCTTTTTACAGCAAGCCCTTCCGCCCACGTGACCCATCATGAAAAAAACATTGAAAAAGTAAACTAATATTATCTTGTCATTGTTTACTTAATATATTAAAATTAAAATGATGATCATTACATCTGTATATATAGTACTGTGCAAAAGTTTTAGGCAATTTAAATTTTTTTTTAATTCAATTGACAAAATGCAAAGTGAATGAACCAAATAAAAATCGGAATCAAATCAATATGTTGATTTGTGACCACACTTGGCCTTCAAAACAGCATCAATTCTTCTAGGTACACCTACACACGGTAAATGGAACTTTCTGAAGAGCTCACTGAATTTGAGTGTGGTACTGTAATTGGATACCACTGTTGCAACAAATTAGTTCATGAAATTTCTTCACTCTGAGATTACTGTGACTGGTATTATTGCACAGTGGAATTATTTAGGAATGAAAGCAACTCATCCATGAACTGGAAGACCATGTTGAGTTACAGATCTGAGGCACATGGGGGGACTTATCAAAGGTATTATACCACTATTGTGGCATAAAAAAGTGGCACATGCCATCATTTGCGACTTTTTGAGCTTCTCACCACTTTTCTAAAGTGACAAGAAAAGAGACAGGGTTTAATAGAAGGGGCAGGGCTACCCACAGCCCACTGGATTTACTATAACTTACTCCATAATTTTAGTGTAAGCTATAGCTCAAGTTTACGCCAGCCCCTAGATTTTGTTTCTGGCACACAGAAGGACACATCTAATTTTTTCTGCCTCTGCCTCTTAATAAACTAGACACATCTCACTTTGGCCCAGGGCAGATCAAGACTAGCATATGGGAATGAGAGTCTTGATAAGTGTCCTGCATAATGCATGAAAGTCACCAAACGGCTCTAACATCAGCACAAAAGCTGTGCATCAGGAACTTCATGCCATTGGTTTCCATGACTGAACACCTGCATGCAATCCTTACATCACCAAGCACAATGCCAAGCACTAGATGTGATGTGGTGATTAGGGTTGGTATAAAGCATGCTGCCACAACTCTGGAACATCCTCTCTGGAGACATGAATAACACTTTTCTATCAGTCAGGCTGATGGATGAGTCTGAGTTTGATGAATGCCAGAAGAATTTTTCCTACTTGACTGTGCTGTGCCAACTGTAGTGTTTGGTAGAAAAAGAAAATGCTGTAGGCTGTTTTTCAGGGGTTGGTCTCAGGTGGAAGATGTCCACCTTCTGTTAGTTTTAGAAAGTACTAAGTACCAGAATGACCAAGGAGGTACAAAAAGAAGTCAGCAAGCAGGGTCAAAACAAGAAGAAACAGACACAAAGTGGTACATGAGAGGTTAATCCAGAGGCAGGCCCTGGTCAGTTACTAGGAGTGTCGATATAAGTAGGAACAGCAGTCACAGGGTGAATCTGAAATCAAGCTCAAAATAAGTTTACCTGAAAAGTCAGTAGGAAGTCACAAGCATAGAGCCCTGATACAAACAAAATCACAGGCAAGTCAATCACGAATCACCAATCTTAAATCCCCTGCCTAGTTCTGGGATTGGACACAGAATCAGAAACTTGATAGGCTTGGCTTCCAGTCACATTAGCAAGTTGACCAGCTGGGACTTGGCTGGTTGGCATAGCAACCCTTCTAGCACAGCCCTACATGGTTATTTGGCTGGGAGAACTCCTAAGTGGCATCAAACAACCTTGGAACAACTGAAATAGGTTTGTATAACTGCTGCACTACCCATTTTTACACCATATGCAGTTGTGATGATCTATTGTCAGGTCTCCTGAGATCTAAGATAAGTGTCCACTTAATTCTTGACATAGTAAAGCAGTGTATTGCTGGTAATCTAGAGTATGGGACAAAAACATTGCCACAAAAGGCCCCATTTCTTCATTATGCAGATGTTTTGTGCCAGATAACGGTATACTTCCCAATCTGTCTATACTTGAAGTCTCCTTGTGGAAATAATTCTCTGTTGACTGTGTTGTCTTGTAGACTGTGATATGAATGGGAGTAGAAAATGTAATTAATTATTTGAGAGACAGAGTCCCTTGTGCGGTTTGCTTCATAATTAAATGTGGCATGCTTTAGAGAACGAAACATTTAATCACTATATAGTAATATAGTTTTTACTGTATAGAGTTACACAAGATACTGGGTTAGAGGTCTGCGAAGTGTAACTACAGTGCCTGCATGAAGTCTGAGGTAGTCTGAGACAAACTCCATCTCATTATTGGTTCATGACGCTTCTCTCTCCCTCCACCAGCTTTGCTTCCTCAGATTGGCTTCTGCATATAAACACAACTTCATGACAACCTCAACAGAAAGTCAGTTCCTGAAGGGCTGATTTCCAGCACAGCAGGGATCGATTAATAAAATACAGAATACTAAATCATCATTCGGAAAAATAAGGTTACCATACAGATAATGGGGATAATGAGGACCCTCAGATGCCACAATCAATAGCTAGATAAAGGGAGGGGGCTCCTTCTGTTTTCACCTCACCCCCTGTGACTCAATCGTGGAGTACCATAGCAGCTGGGGCCTTAGCATAATTCATATAATTTTGTCCAAAATGTACTGACTAGTAAAATATCATGTTATTTATTCCACTCAGGGAAAGACAAACAATGAATGATAGAAAAACATAAAAACCCACGTCAGAATTTTTGGTCACTTCAAAAAGTTACCCCAATAGAAACTACAAACAACAGCCTTCACAAAGCTCCCTCAACAGAAAAGTAAAAAAGTTATGGGTGTCAAAATATGGCAAAGCAAAACATAACAAACATAAAAAGTGTAAAACTTTTCCATCACTGTAAATTTCAGTTTTACCTCAAAGTGAAAAATAAGAACAAAACCCAAATATTTTGGTCGATTTGCATTTTTTTTTTCTCCCAACAAAAAACATATGGAATATTAAATGGTGACATTGACATTAAATATGCAATTGACCGCAAAAAAACAAGCCCTCTGTTCCTTTACATTTTATGGTAAAATATGTGCAAAAAACATATATAACATGTTAGTATGGATTCCATGCAGTATCACATGTTGTATTGTGTAGGTACAGGTACTGTTTTTAGACGAAATTAGAGACTTCCAGAGCCATCTGGAAGCTTTACAGTATTTAACATCTTTAGAGCAAGGAATAGAAAAAAGGCTTTCAAAAATAACTATTAATGTAATGATCCCTATTATGCTGCATTGGATAGTAGGGAGTCCACTAAGCTGAAGTCCTTAGTGGACCTAAGAAGCTTGACAACCCGACAGACCAACAATTTAGACCTGTAAGGCCAAATTCGATATCCATAGGACTGGGCACAGTTGATTTGTGATCCACTTGCCTTGGCAGAATAGCTTTTTTTTTTTATAAACTACTCGGGTTGGCGCAATAGGTTCTGTAATCCAGTTGTTTTGGCACAATTATTTTATAATCCACTAACATAGAAACATAGAAGATTGACGGCAGAAAAAGACCACCTGGTCCATCTAGTCTGCCATTTTATTATCCTTTTATTGTTATCTTAGGATAGATACATATTTATCCCAGGCATGTTTAAATTCAGTTACTGTGGATGTATCAACCGCCTCTGCTGGAAGTTTGTTCCAAGCTTCTACTACTCTTTCAGTGAAATAATATTTTCTAATGTTGTTCTTGATTTTTCCCCCAACTAACCTCAGATTGTGCCCCCTTGTTCTTGTGTTCAGTTTCTTATTAATAACCCTTCCCTCCTGAACATTATTCAGTCCTTTAACATATTTAAAGCTTTCAATCAGGCTTCTTTCCTCCATACTATACATATTAAGAACTCGGAGTCTTTCTTGATACGTTCTATGCTTTAGACCTTCCACCATTTTTGTAGCTCTTCTTTGGACCTGTTCTATTTTAGCAATATCCTTTTGCAGGTGAGGTCTCCAGAATTGAACACAGTATTCCAGATGTGGTCTCACTAGAGCTCTATACAGAGGGATCACAATCTCCCTCTTTCTGCTTGTTATACCTCTAGCTATGCAGCCAAGCATACGATTTGCTTTCCATACCGCCTGGCTGCATTGGTTACTCATTTTGAGGCTGTCAGAGATGACTACCCCCAAATCCTTCTCTTCTGAGGTCTTTGTTAGCACAGAACTGCCAATACGATACTCAGATAGAGGATTTCTTCTCCCCAAGTGCATTATTTTACATTTGGAAACATTGAACTGAAGTTTCCATTATTTTGACCACTTATCTAATAAAGATAAATCATTCTCCATATTACCGACACCTCCTGGAACATCAACCCTATTACACACTTTTGTGTCATCAGCAAACAAGCAAACCTTCCCTACCAAGCCGTCCCTTATGTCACTTACAAACATGTTAAACAGAACAGGACCCAGAACAGATCCTTGTGGCACCCCACTTGTAACCAGCCTCTCCTCAGAATACGCTCCATTAACAAGAACCCTCTGGTATCTGTCCTTCAGCCAACTGCAGATCCACTAAACTATCCAGGGGTTAAGTCCAATTTTTGATAACTTCTCTATCAGCTCTTTATGGGGAACCGTATCGAAAGCTTTACTGAAATCCAGGTAGGCGATATCCACAGCACCACCTTCATCTAGCACTTTAGTTACATAGTCAAAGAAATCAATGAGATTAGTCAGACATGATCGGCCCTCAGTAAAGCCATGCTGGTTTGGGTCCATCAAGTTGTTTGTTGTTAGATGGTCAATTATCTTCTTTTTTAGTAGAGTCTCCATCATTTTTACCACTACAGATGTCAAGCTGACTGGCCTATAGTTACTAACTTCTTCTCTACTACCCTTCTTGTGAATGGGTACAACATTAGCCATTCTCCAATCATCAGGAACATCTCCTGTAAGAAGGGACTGATTATACAGATCAGTCAGGGGGCCAACAACCACAGATCGGAGTTCTTTAAGAACTCTGGGGTGGATGCCATCCGGACCCATTGCCTTATTTAACTTTAGCCGGACAAGTTCCTGTAGAACATCGGCCTCTGAAAACACTGGGGCTGAAAGTTTACAACTAGAGGCAATGCCATGTCCAGCCATGTTCTGATTATGAAAGTCGCCATCTGAAAAAACTGAGCAGAAGTAGTTATTCAGATGGTCAGTGACAGTCTTATTCCCATCTATATACAGATTTTTTCCATTGCTAAGTTTTGTAATGCCACAGTTTTTCTTCTTCCTGTCACTAATATATCTGAAGAAGGTTTTATTTCCCTCCTTAACAGATTTGGCCATTTCTTCCTCCTTTGAAGCTTTAGCAGCATTAATAATCTGTTTTGTCTTCTTCTGTATAATTTTATAAAGTTTTGTAAGACACGCAGCTTGGCACAATAGTTTTCATGGGCATTTTAACTCCTCCATGATGGACACTAGTACAATATGTGGCCACATGGGCAACTCCACTGCGCCTCCCTGGTGACTTTTGGGCAGCAGTGCTCTATGCAGTAATTACTGCAGATTCTCCCACTCTTGCTGGGTGGGGTGAGGTGTGTCTCATAATTCAGTCTGTGTGAAGGGACTCAGTGGAGGCCTCGCTAATTGTAGTATGCTGTCTCTGATGGTAAATCCTCTGTTGTGTTTGGTTTTCACTGTCCCGAGAAGCCTCACCCCACTATCTCCACTGTGCAGCCTTATTGTCTCATTCTTTTATGGCGTGGTCATATTTGTGTTGAAGGCTCCATTAGGGGCCTCTGTTGTCACAGGTTCCACTAAAAATGCAGGGCAAAATAGCATGCATGCTGTGCCATTTTGTCTAGTAAAATGATTCACATCATAAATGGAACCTTTACTGTACCCATTATAGTCAGTGATATCCGTTGGACACCATTGCTGACCATCATGTTACAGATCTAGTGCAGGATACAGGAGGTGTAGTGGTGCTGTGAATGAGCTCTTAATTAGCGCTCTGCAGCTTTATTCCTCCAATTCGCTGCGGTGCTTCGTGGGGACCATAATTGCTTCCCCATTCTTCTCTTTAACATGATGGCTGGGAGTTATCGTGTTGCCTGTACCAGGCACTATACCACAGCAGATGACAGAGACACTTTTTGTACCGCTGTACAGGTTTATGCACACAACATTGCCAGATACATAAGTGTTTGTTTGTGTAGTATTTCTTTTTAGGAGCTATAGGATGAAGTCTGTACATTATATAAGTAAACAATGTAGATGCTGTACGGTGTGGCATCTAGATTACAGCATAGAAGTAATTGATAAGCAAGACTTGGGAACATTATTATATTTCCCTATGCTTAATAAAAAAACCTCTTGGCTGAAAAGGTAACACAGAGGCACAGCACTACTAGGGACCATTGACATTTCCCAGGACTGTTTCACATTTTTCCTTTGAAAATCTAATTAATAATAAAGAATAATTTTGATCCATTTACAATGTTAATAACCTAGATTGTTGAAGGGAAAGGCATCCGCCTGAGCTTTCAGAAGCATTTACTGCTCACGTTTTAAGAAATATCCTTTCTCCATTCAGAATAGATGTAGTAATCCATTGTAAATGGATGGCTTACATGAACTGCTAGCCAATAGCTTTGTGCCTTACCTAGGATGATGTTATAGAAATACATTAAAGATGTTTAAAATGATCCTCAGTTGGTTACATTATAGCTGGGAAGGGATGCACATTAAAATATACAACTTGGAAGTTTCTGTCGTAGTGAGGCATTGATATAAATTGAAGTAGCTATCTTCTTTTCATACTGAAGTACTATTTTTTTTCTTTCTGAAGATGCTACTAAATTTGTAGAACAGCCAGGATGGTAGCATGAAGAATTGAAAAACTTTTTCTGTGGTGCAAAAGAATTCATTTTATTATACATGCACATAATCATTTCCAAAAGATATGCATTCCTATATGTTTTACTCTGACATCACACAGTCTCCTGTCTCAGAAGTTTGGCAATAGTTGCATGGTTGGTAGCAACATTTCTCCCCCTATAGGGAATGTCTTCACTGTTGTCCTGCTTAATAGCAGGACAACAGTGAAGACATTCCCTATGCTATGTACACCCACGGGGCAATTTTTTTTTTCTATATTTGCATTTTACTCATTTTCCTCTAAAAATCACTTTTTCAATTGGTCTTTATTAGGCTACTTTCACGTGAGCGTTTTGGCATGCCAGTTTTGAGATCTGCCAGAGGATCTCAAAACCGGGCCAAAACGGTTCGGTTTAGGGCCAATGTATTGTGAATGGGGTATGCTGTGTCCAGGATGCATCAATATGCATTCCGTTCCGGTAGCATTCCTTTTTGTGAAGATTCTCTGATCTTCTGACCTCATAAACACGCATTATAGCTAGATTCTTATGAAACTAAAAAGACTATGGCTTAAAGAAGTGTTTAAGAAGTCAGGAGATCAGAATTAAGGCTTCACATAAGCTGTCATCTGATAGAACTTGGGAGGGACAGTCTGCATATAGACTGATTCACATCATAAAAACAGCTTAAAATGTTTAATAAAGACCAATTGAAAAAAATCATTTTTAGCCCAAAATAAGTTAAATGCAATCATTAAAAAAAAGTTTCTCAGAAACTGTCTGTCAGGGCCGGCTGCAGGTCTGGCCGCCGTGCCTCGGCTGCCGGTCCCCCTGTGCCTGAACCGTTGCTAGGGACGCGGCGGCATGTCCCTTTAAACTGGCTCCTATCAGGGTTTGGGGCGAGAGTCCCGTCTTTATTTAGGTTCCTTCCTGCTGCACCTCATTGCCAGTTGCTTGTTTGGTCTTCCAGCAGTCACCAGCCTTCCTTGAGCTCCTGTTGTTGGTATCCTATCGCAGCTGTGCTCCTGGATCTCGCTTTGTTCTCTGTGTTTATGCTATTTTGTCTCTCTGTGCTTTACCCCGGCTAGCTTCTTGGACATTCTTGTGGATTACGTTTTTGACCTGATACTGCTCTCTTGTTATCGACCTCGGACTGTCTGACCCTTCTCTGTGTTTCTCGTTGTTTGTCTGTCAGTCTGTCCTCCATCCCCGTTTCCCTAGCTAGGCAAGGGCCTGTCGTCCAGTTGTCCCCCTGGGACCTTTAGCCTAAGCAAGTAGGCAGGGACAGGGGTTGTGGGTCGAGCTAAGGGACCGCCACTCTCCCCGGACCCCAGACCTCCCCTGACAGAAGCACTGGCCAATAAGAAGTCTACACCTGTTATCCGCCCCGCTACTTTCTTAGCCCCAATGGATCCAGTAGCATCCTTGGCGGCCCAGGTGCAGACCTTGACCGAGGTTGTTTTGGCCTTGACGGACCGGGTTCGTCAACAGGATCAGGCGCTGGCCTCCGCCCAGGTCCCCCCGCCTGACCAACCACCCCCATCTCCTGTACTTGTACGCTCAGAGCCCCGTGTGTCTATGCCCGATTTTTTCTCAGGGGATAGATCGCAGTTCTTCTCGTTCCGAGAGGGCTGCAAATTGTACTTTGACCTGTGCCCCCTCACATCCGGATCTGAATTCCAGAGGGTGGGTCTGGTCATTTCTAGACTCCGAGGTGAGCCCCAAAAATGGGCCTTCTCTTTATCCCCTGAATCATCAGCAAGGCAGTCAGTTGACCAGTTTTTTGCAGCCCTGGGTTTGATTTATGATGAGCCGGACAGAACTGCTCAAGCTGTGACTAAACTCCTGACTCTCAGACAGGGTAGGCGACCGGCCAAGGACTTCTGTACCCAATTTCACCAGTATTGTATGGACTCTAGGTGGAATGATCATGCTCTCAAGGATCATTTCCTAGCTGGTCTATCTGACTCCTTAAAGGACCTTCTCCTGGGATAGCCGGAGCCACAAACCTTGGAACAGGCTATGGCTCTTGCTGTCCGGGCAGACCGGCCCCTTAGGGCGCGACGTTCTGACAGATCATTTCCTCTTCCTCTGTCATTGTCCCCACCTCCGTCTTCCTCCTCTCAATTTGTTTCTACAGTTTCTTTTCCAGTGGAATCCATGGAGCTTGGGGTCATGACCCCTGAACAGCGTAGAGAGCATCACTTCAGAAACCGCCTGTGTTTTTTCTGTGGAGATAAGGGTCATCAAATTGCCAACTGTTCCAAGAGGTCACGGTCGGGAAACTCTCGCTCCTAGGATACTTACGGGAGGGTACCCTAGGAGCACAGGTACTCCCAATTTCTAATAAAAGAGTTCTCCTGCCTTTTAAACTTCAGTTAGGTCCTCGGATCTATGAAGGTAAAGCCTTCGTGGATTCGGGGTCAGCAGCTAATTTTATTAATGCTTCAGTGGTGTCAAATTTGTCTGAAGCTTTGGTACCCCTGTCTCCCAGTATTTATTTTTCTAGTGTGGATTCTACCCCTTTATTGGCAGGGGAAGTCAAATTCCAGACTCCCTTGTTAAGATTGTCGGTGGGGTCCATCCACTCTGAAGAAATACGTTTTCTAGTCATGAAAGACTTATCTGTAGATTTAATTTGGGGGTTTCCCTGGTTGGAGCTTCATAATCCAGTGATTGACTGGTGCATGGCCGATCTGGTCAAGTGGGGTTCCGCAGTGCACCAGTCATCTGGCCCCTCTGTGTATGAATTCCTCCCTGTCTCTTGTTCAGTCCCTTCCTGAGTATATTGCTGATTTTACTGATGTTTTTTCTAAAACTCTGGCAGAGACCCTTCCCCCACACCGGGAATGGGACTGTAAAATTGACCTTGTCCCTGGAGCCAAACTCCCTAAGGGAAGAATTTACAATTTAACTCTGCCTGAGAGGGAGTCTTTGAAGGAATACATCCAACACAGTTTAGCCATTGGACACATCCGTCCTTCTGAATCTCCTACTGGGGCAGGATTCTTCTTTGTTGAGAAGAAGGACGGGGGTCTCCGTCCCTGTATAGATTACAGAAACCTCAACCAAATTACTGTCAAAAATCAGTATCCTTTGCCATTAATTCCAGACCTCCTGAATCAAACCTCTGGTTCCTCCTGGTACTCTAAATTTGACCTCCGTGGGGCATATAACCTCATTTGGATTAGACAGGGGGATGAGTGGAAAACGGCCTTTAACACCCCGTTGGGGCATTTCGAGTGCCTTGTCATGCCATTCGGTCTCTGTAATGCCCCCTCGGTCTTCCAGGTTTTCATGAACACCATATTAAAGGACATTATGGGTCAATATGTCATTGTTTATTTAGATTATATACTGGTGTATTCCCGATTGGGAATCTCACGTTCGTCATGTGTGAACTGTTCTACAAAGGCTTAGGGACAATAAACTGTTTGCTAAGTTAGAAAAATTTCTGTTTGCCGTTCAAAAGGTTTCATTTCTGGGGTATATTCTAACTCAAGTCACTCCAACGCTTCCTGGGCTTCGCTAATTATTATCGCAAGTTCATTCACAACTTCTCCGTGATTGCAAAACCCCTGACTGATCTCACTAAGAAGGGAGCGGATGTTGTGACTTGGGACCCATCGGCTGAAGAAGCCTTTAAGATATTGAAGTCTGCCTTCATGAAGGCCCCGGTTTTAGTTTAGCCTGACCTTCAAAAACCATTTGTTGTAGAGGTGGATGCTTCTGAACATGGTGTGGGTGCAGTTCTGTTGCACCTTTACAAATTTAAGGCCTTGTGCTTATTTTTCTAAGAAATGTAATAGTCCTGAGAAAAATTATGATATTGGAAACAGAGAGCTGTTAGCTATCAAGTTGGCACTCGAAGAATGGAGACATTACCTTGAGGGGGCCAAAGAACAATTCATAGTGTTAACTGACCATAAGAATCTTGTTTATTTGGCTAATGCTAAATGCTTGAATGCTTGTCAGGCCCGATGGACCCTGTTTTTTTCTCGTTTTAACTTTCTTGTCACTTATCGTCCAGGTTCCAAGAACATCAAAGCGGACGCTCTCTCCCGCAGTTTTGGGCTCGCTGATTTCTTGGAATCTGAGCCTGAAACGATCTTGTCCCCGGGTGTGGTACTTGCTGCGGTCTCTTCCAACCTAGCTTCCCAAATTCTTGCCAGTCAGTCCTCGGCACCAAAAGACCTTCCGGAAGGCAAATTATTTGTTCCCTTACATTTACGTCTTAAAGTGTTGGAAGAGGCCCACAGTACATCCCTGGCTGGTCATCCCGGTATCAGAGGTACTAAAGAAGTATTGTCCCGTAATTATTGGTGGCCCCGTTGGGCTAAGGATGTATTTTCTTTTGTGTCAGCCACGTTTGTGCCCGGGGAAAATGTCCTAGATTACCGCCTGAGGGCCCGTTGTGTCCGTTACCTATACCTACTAAACCTTGGACCCACATTTCCATGGATTTCATTACGGATCTGCCGGTTTCTCAGGGCTATATGGTAGTATGGGTGGTCGTTGACAGATTCTCTAAGATGTCTCATTTTGTTCCCCTTAAAAAACTCCCAAATGCTAGGACCTTGTCTTCTCTGTTTATCGATCATGTGGTTCAGCTTCATGGGATTCCTGAGAACATTGTGTCTGATCGCGGTATTCAATTTGTTGCCAAATTTTGGAGGGAGTTTTGTCATAAATTAAATATATCGTTGTCATTTTCTTCTGGTTTTCATCCTGAGACACTCATAATTCATTATGCACAGTGTTGGACAAGATTCAGAAGAATCTCCAGGTGTCCCAGAATTCGATGGTTCGTGCTGTAAACCGTAAAAGGGTGTTATCTCCTTCCTATATGGTGCCAAACCTTGTCTCCCAAAAATCTCAAGTTGAAGGTTCCTTCGTGTAAATTGGCCCCGCGCTTTATTGGGCCTTTTGAGATGATTTCAGTAATAAATCCTGTGTCATATAGGTTAGCATTGCCGGACTCCCTTAAGGTACATAATGTTTTTCATAAGTCCCTGTTGAAAAAGTTTTTGCCTCCGCTTATTCCATCCAAGGACCCTCCCTCGCCTTGCTTGGTCCAAGGGGAGCCTGAATATGAGGTGCATAAGATTTTGGACTCTAGGCGAGTGAGGGGGTCTATACAATACCTGGTGGATTGGAAGGGTTATGGTCCGGAGGAGCGTATGTGGGTGCCGTCCCACCGTGTTCATGCTCCTCGACTGGTCCGCCTCTTTCATAGGTCGTTTCCATCTAAACCGTCTCCTAACTCTAGGGGTCCGGTGGCCCCCCTTGGGAGGGGGGGTACTGTCAGGGCCGGCTGCAGGTCTGGCCGCCGTGCCTCGGCTGCCGGTCCCCCTGTGCCTGAACCGTTGCTAGGGACGCGGCGGGTTGCCGCACCCAACTCGCGTTCCTAGTTACGCACACTCTGATTTCAGTGCGCATGTCCCTTTAAACTGGCTTTGCTGTTTTCACTGGCATCCACCCTGTTTTTACCAGGTTTTCTGTGATTGGGGCTAATCTTACTGACAGGTTCCCAGCCCCTATCAGGGTTTGGGGCGAGAGTCCCGTCTGTATTTAGGTTCCTTCCTGCTGCACCTCATTGCCAGTGCTTGTTTGGTCTTCCAGCAGTCACCAGCCATCCTTGAGCTCCTGTTGTTGGTATCCTATCGCAGCTGTGCTCCTGGATCTCGCTTTGTTCTCTGTGTTTATGCTATTTTGTCTCTCTGTGCTTTACCCCGGCTAGCTTCTTGGACATTCTTGTGGATTAACCCCTTCGCGCCCGGAGCTTTTTTCGGTTCTGCATTTTCGTTTTGCGCTCCCTGCCTTCAAACAGCCATAACTCTTTTATTTTTCTGTTCACATAGCTGTATGAGGGCTTGTTTTTTGCGGGACAAGTTGTACTTTCCAACGCCACCATTTAATATTGCATACGGTGTAGTGGGAAGCGGGAAAAAAATTCCAAACCGGGTGAAATTGCAAAGAAAACGCTATTCCGCTACAGTTCTACGGGTTTCTTATTTACAGCGTACGATGTGCATTAAAACTGATCCGTTACTTTCATTCTACTGGTCAGTACGAATCCGGCAATACCTAATATGTATAGTTTTTCCTGCGTTTTCATAGTGATAAAATAATTAGAAAGTTGCCCTTTTTTTTTTTTTTTTTCCTTGTCAAATCTTGACCCCTATAACTTTTTGGTATTTATGTGTACAGAGCTGTATGGGGGCTCATTTTTTGCGGGACGATCTGAAGTTTTTATTGATACCATTCTGGGGTGTGTATGACTTTTTGATCACTTTTTATTTAATTTTTTTTAGAAAAAAAAAGCGACAAAAAACGGCAAATCGCCATTTGGACGCTTTTTTCCGCCACACAATTCGCCGTATTGGAATTTTTTTTTTATATTTTAAAAGTACGGGCGTTTTTGGTCACGGTGATACCCATGATGTCTATATTTATTGTTATTTAGGTATTTATTTTTTACTTATACGGAAAGGGGGGTGATTTGAACTTTTACATCTTTTTTATTTTTTATATATTTTTTAACATTTTTTTTTAATTTTTTTTTTACTATTAGAAAGCTCAAATATGGGCTTATAAATTGTGGCTTTTTTTTTTTTCTTTATGAGCAATTCTGAGTTTTATAGACTCAGAAATCCATCAATTGCTCATTTCTTATCCTGGCCTGCCATCTAGTGGCCAGAATAAGAATTGCACTTTGAAAACTGTAATCCTCACCAGCGAGGATTACAGTTTTCATATGTGTGGCCCCAATGCCGGGGTGTCTGTACACCACCCGGAAGCGAACGCTTCCGGGTTTAGACGCAACTAGATGCTGTGATCACGTGTGATCACGGCATCTAGTCACCCCGGAAGACGCCGCCGATGGCGGTAAGTAGCGGCAAGTCTCTGCTGTTAGAAACAGCAGAGACTTGCCGGCCATGACGCCCGCCGCACCCGCGAGCGGGCGCCATGTGCCCGCATCGCCCCAGCGCCGTACATGTACGGCGCTGGTCGCGAAGGGGTTAAGTTTTTGACCTGATACTGCTCTCTTGTTATCGACGTCGGACCATCTGACCCTTCTCTGTGTTTCTCGTCGTTTGTCTGTCAGTCTGTCCTCCATTCCCGCTTCCCTAGCTAGGCAAGGGCCTGTCGTCCAGTTGTCCCCCTAGGACCTTTAGCCTAGGGTGAGGCAAGTAGGCAGGGACAGGGGTTGTGGGTCGAGCTAAGGGACCGCCACTCTCCCCGGACCCCAGACCTCCCCTGACACTGTCCATAGCCCTTAAAAGGGTTTTCTGGGAGTTATCCTCAGGTTAGGTCATCAGTATCTGATCGGTGGGGGTCCAACACCCGGGACTCCCGCTGATCAGCTGTTTGAGAAGGCTTTCCTATGCCAGTGACGTTATGTTCATCGGTCACGTGGCCTAGGAGCGGCTCAGCCCCATTAAAGTGAATGGGGCTGAGCGCGATACGAAGCACAGCCACTGTACAATGTATGGTGCTGTGCTTGGTGACCTGAGAGAAGGTCTCGGCGCTCATGGGAGCGCCGGTGCCTTCTCAAACAGCTGATCAGCGGGGGTCCCGGGAGTCTGACCCCCACCGATCAGATACTGATCACCTATCCTGAGGATAGGTGATCAGTAGTTAACTCCCTGAAAACCCCTTTAACCCTTTCAGTACCGGAGGTTTTTTCGGTTATGCATTTTCGTTTTGCGCTCCCTGCCTTCAAACAGCCATAACTGTTTTATTTTTCTGTTCACATAGCTGTATGAGGGCTTGTTTTTTGCGGGACAAGTTGTACTTTCCAACGCCACCATTTAATATTGCATATGGTGTAGGAGTGGGAAGTTGGAAAAAAATTCCAAATCGGGTGAAATTGCAAAAAAACGCTCTTCCGCTACAGTTCTACGGGTTTCTTATTTACAGCGTTCAATGTTCATTAAAACTGACCAGTTACTTTCATTCTACTGGTCAGTACGAATCCAGCAATACCTAATATGTATAGTTTTTCCTGTGTTTTGATAGTGATAAAATAATTAGAAAGTTGCCCTTTTTTTTGTCAAATCTTGACCCCTATAACTTTTTGGTATTTATGTGTACGGAGCTGTATGGGGGCTCATTTTTTGCTGGGCGATCTGAAGTTTTTATTGATACCATTCTGGGGTGTGTATGACTTTTTGATCACTTTTTATTTAATTTTTTTTAGAAAAAAAAAGCGACAAACAGCGAATCGCCATTTGGACACTTTTTTCCGCCACACAATTTTTTTTTTATATTTTAAAAGTGCAGGCGTTTTCGGTCACGGTGATACCCATGATGTCTATATTTATTGTTATTTAGGTATTTATTTTTTAATTATACGGAAAGGGGGGTGATTTGAACTTTTATATTTTTTTTATTTTTTATATATTTTTTAACATTTTTTAAATTTTTTTGTGATTATTTTAAAGCTCAAATATGACCACACGGGGTGTCTGTACACCACCCGGAAGCGTACGCTTCCGGGTAAAGACGCAACTAGTGATCACGGCATCTAAAGGCCCAGCAAGACGCCGCCGATCGGGTAAGTAGCGGCAAGCCTTTGCTGTTAGAAACAGCAGAGACTTGCCGGCCATGACGCCCGCCACACTTGCGAGTGGGCGCCATGTGCCTGCATCGCCCCAGCGCCGTACATGTACGGCGCTGGGAGTCTAAGGGTTAAGGTACCTAAACAAATTAAATTAACATCGCCCGAGCGTATAGTAGGGATCAGCAACATTCAGCACTCCCTCTGCTGGGAAACTACAACTCCCAGCATACACATTTACTTGGCTGTTCTTGTTACTCCCATAGAAGTGAAAGTAGGATTCTGGAGATTGTAGTTTCAGAACATTTGGAGTGCCAGAGGTTGCTGATCCTGGTGTATAGTTTGAAAGATAAGAGCTGACTCTTTAAGGGAGTCTGTAACCAAAATATGACGTTATACACCACTTACATGGCTTTCTAGTATACCTATCCACGATTCAAATGGTACCTTTGTAATTTTCTTCTGACACAGGGCATGCGCACTGTGGTGCCCATTGTGGGTACAGCATCGCTACATGTAGTGTGCATGCGCCAGCAAACGCAGTGAAACCAGTGACTAGGGGGCGGACCATGAGCAAACAGGAGGACTGGAGGCCGGCACATACGCACTGCCCGGGCTGGCGGTGCACTGTGCACGTGCGGGATATCGGCCGGTCCTGTGAAACAAGGGACTTGCAGGGTGGGCCAAGAAAGAGGCTGGGGAGGAGTAATGTAGCAAGAAGGCAGAGCAGCCTTGGCTCCTACACACCGAATGCTGCCCCTGGGCACTTGTGAGCCCTCATTTGCATATGGATTAAACTGCATTTTTCCTGCTAGTGAAAGTCAGAAGATAATTACAAAGGTAGCATTTGAATCACGGATAGGCATGCTAGAGAGCCATGTAAGTGGTGTATAACGTCATATTTTGGTGACAGACTCCCTTTAAGTTGGCCATATGCATTAGCTCTCTACAAGCTCTGTGCCTTTGGTCGAAAAATGTTTTTTTTCTAAAAAAAGGGTGGCACTAATGGCACATTACAGATGTCTTTATTGTGTGCATTCCAGTTTTTATTATGTTGTTTAAAATGACACTAATAAACATGCTTAGTAATATGAGGTTGAGGTATCCAGATCATTGTCACAGATGATGGAATTGATAGGACAGGACCTGTAAGTGCTTTTTATCCAGTGGTCTCTAACTGCAGAGCTTTACAAATGCTGAACCTTTGTGATGGATCTATCTTATTGCCCTTAGCTGGCAGCAAAAGAGTTATCAATTTCTGAATTGTCTTTAAACTGCTGTATTATTCAAAACAAAGCACAGTAAATCCCTAGGGCTCCTCATTAGGGGGTCTCCGAATCTGCTAGGACTGCTGTTCTCCAGCCATGCAGACAGAGAATAACTTTGATCCAAGCTTCATTACCACTTGGAGGATGGTGCCGCTTGACAGTGGGATAATTGGTCCCTAGGGAGATGAAAAGATAAGATCACAGGAGCACCTTAATTTGCTAAAAAACAAAAACAAACCCATCTGGCTGTATATATTTGAAGGATAGGGGAAAATAGTTGGTTTTGTGGTGGTAGAGCTAAAATATAAGGCTAATCTCACATTAGTGCTATTGTTGTCCATTATTCAGTTCAGTTATACGAGCCTATGGCCAACAGCTAAAGTGTGTGGCCACTTAAAGTTGCCCTGTTGGCTGTTCCTTATTCTATTGATAATAATAATATTTATTTATATAGTGCCACCATATTCCACAGTGCTTTACAATTCAGAGGGTTCATGTACAAAACAAAAGACAAATCACAACTGACTAATATACAACTGAATCACTAGGAGTGAGGGCCCTGCTCGCAAGAGCTTACAATCGATAAGGAATTGGGGGTGACACAAAAGGTAGTTGATTGTGATATGTAGTAGTCTAGCCATTTTTGTACTGAAAGCAGTGGTGTAGGCCGTTCTGCTTTGGGTGTGTGGACTGTTAGAAGATCGAGTTCAGGTCTGAGGAGTTGGGGGGGGGGGGTGCTTACTAGGAGAACAGTCAGTTTAGCAAGCTTGATAAGCCTGCTTGAAAAGGTGTGTTTTAAGGCATGTTTAAAGGTAGGAAAATTGGGAATTAACCTAATATTCTAGGGCAGAGCATTCGAGAGAGTAAGTGCAGCTCGAGAAAAGTCTTGAAGATGGGAGTGAGAGGTACAAATTATGGAGGATTTTAATCTTAGATCATTAACAGAATGGAGATCAGGAGTAGGGTGGTAGACGGAAATGAGGGAGGAGATGTATGGAGGTGTAGCACTGTGGAGAGCTTTGTAGGTGAGAAGTTTGAACTGTATTCTGTGGTGGATTGGTAACCAGTGAAGTGACTGGCACAGGCTAATAGTATGAGTATAGAGTATAGTGGTTGGATAGATAGATGAGCCTGACTGCAGCATTTAGGACAGAGTGAAGGGGGGAGAGATTAGTGAGAGGGAGACCAATTAGTAAAGAATTACAGTAGTCAAGATAAGAATGAATCAAGGAAACAACAAGAGTTTTGGCCGTTTCCACTGTAAGGCTACTTTCACACTAGCGTTTTCAAATTCCGGTATTGAGTTCCGTCATAGGGGCTCAATACCGGAAAAAAACGCTTCAGTTTTGTCCCCATTCATTGTCAATGGGGACAAAACTGAACTGAAGACAACGGAATGCTCCTGAAAGCATTCCGTTCCGTCTTCAGACCGGAGAACAAACCGCAGCATGCTGCGGTTTTCTCTCCGGTCCAGGCATCCGCACCAAGACGGATCCGGAATGACCCCCAATGCAAGTCAATGGGGACGGATACGTCTGGTGTGACCACAATGGTAAACGGATCCGCCCTCCATTGACTTTCAATGGAGTTCAGGACGGATCCGTCACCTACACGTACAGACATACATACAGACATACATACAGACATACATACATACAGACATAAACACACATACACATACACACAAACATATACATACTTACATACTTCAGGCAGGCAGACCGCACGTCTTCATGCCCAGGAGGCGCGCCTCTATGACGATTCCCTACAGTGCCCAGCAGAGGGCGCTGTGGGGAATCGTCATAGCTGCGCGCCTCCTGGGCGTGAAGATGTGCGGCCTGCCTGCCTGGCTGGAGTATGTAAGTATGTATGTGTTTGTGTGTATGTGTATGTATGTCTGTATATGGTACTGTGTGACATGTGTGGGGCCGGAACCGTGCCAGGATTTCCCTGCGCCAGTCCGGATCCGACGGCACCCTTCACCTGCCGGATCCGGACTGCCGCTAGTGTAAAAGAGGCCTAAGAAAAGGCCGAATTCTGGAGATATTTTTGAGTTGACAACAGCGAGCAAGTGATTGGATATTGGAAACAAAGAAAAGATCTTAGTCAAATGTTGTCCCAAGACATGGGGCATGCTGCCCATGAGTTATGATAGTGCCACAGACCGAAATGGCAATATCAAGTTTAGGTGGGCTAGTAGATGGGAGAAAGACAAAAAGTTCAGTTGTTGAGAGATTCAGTTTTAGGTACAGAGAGGACATGATGTTACAGAAAGAGGACTGACAGTCACTGGTGTTTTGTAGTAAAGCAGGGGTGATGTCAGGGGATGAAGTGTATAGTTGGGTTTTGTCAGCATATAGATGGTACTGAAAGCCAAATCTACTGATACAATCTGCAATCTGCTCCCACTGCAAAGGTCAAGATCTAATCCTGTTCATATTACCCCTTAGTTGGTGTGATCAATAGTGACTGCAGCCTCTAAGTGGGTACCAGAGATTAGTGCCCCATCGGGTCTCCTGTGACATGGTCCTGATGGTTGCCATAGTAACAATAGATTTCAGGCTTGCCATCTATAGAATACAATCACAGAAAAAAAACGTGGTCTAAAATGGCAGACAATTGCTCAAACCCCATATGCTGTTGCACATATCAAATCGGGGGAGCAATTCCTGCACATGTGATGTGTTGCAGCAACAGCAATCCCCAGCAAAAATGCATACAATGGAGGAAGCCTGCAGTGGACCACATGTACCACAAAACCATCCTACACAAGGTAACAAATTGTGCGGATGTGGCGAACTATATAATCAAACAATCACTAGTAGAGGTGCACTGCGGCGGTAATGCAATTGACAATATATGGCTAAACCCTCACACTGATGTTAAAATGAGACCTTCGCCAATATATTCTTATATCAAGAACATACCAGAGCCCGAGCACCGCGTCAAGGTATCTCATAGTGGCACGGGACCTAACACTAACCTACCTAGCCGTATGGGCAATTGTGGAAGTAGCATATAGGCCGACACACAGGCACCAACTCCTAGTTACCTCCAGCGTGAGATCACACATGCAATGGGAGGAGGGAGGAGGCTATGAGCCCCACCTACCAATGACTCATGTGACTCAGGCTGCACAGGTGCACCAGAATGTTACCATAAGATGTAAGTAATGGTACATTCAAACCTGGAGTTGCCACACCTCCAGGTGTGAATGTTCAAATACAATCACAGAAAAAAACGTGGTCTAAAATGGCAGAAAATTGCTCAAACCACATATGCTACATCGTTTGCTTTGGGCACTTGCAGCAGCAGACCTGGGCACTTGGGAGCTGTTTTCCTGCAGAATAAAAGTGCTTTTCCTGAACATGTAATACAGACACAAAGTGCGCACAGGTATGTCTGGGATGTGTATGCAATCTTCTGTGGGGCAGTGCTCTTAGTTATATTGGTGAAAAACAGGTGAAAGACTCCCTTTAACTATATATATCACACAGTGAACGTCATAAAAATGAAAATAAAGACAATAGCTGTTTTTTTGTTCATCTTACCTCCCAACAATTAAATTGTATCCAAACCTTGACATAAACTTTATTAAAAGTATATACTTTAATTATTATTACTATTATTATTTTTTTTTATTATTATTTTAGTTTTCCTAGTGAAATAGGCACCTGAAGTTGGCTGATACTGGGGCCACAATGATTGCTGTACAGGTTGGAGCACACATCGCTGTTCCTGTCTGTACCAGCTCTGCTCTGTAAAAGCTCTGCATAGCACATCACCTCCAAAACGGGAATAAAAAGTGATCAAAAGACATACACTATTCACAAAAAGTTAACGATATTTGGCTTGTGGGTGAAATTTCAAGATGAACCTAAATTACACTCTAACCTTTACAAGTGAACTTTTGAATGTCCAGCTGTTTAATGTTTCAGTACTTTTTGCACATCTTGCTGTTCTCTAACGAGGAGCTTAATGGCAGAATTCACAACAGGTTTTTGATCCTTGAATCACCCAATAAATTTCCTGGTTCAATTAGAATTGGTATTTAAACAGTCCTCATCATCATGCTGTTCACATTTTGACATCATTAGACCAAAACGACACCTAAAAATTGATCAAAAGTACCTCGGGAGGTACTAAGGGAGTTAAGGGGCACCCAAGTGTCAATTCACACCATTCGAAACAGTTTGCATTAGCGTGGTTTGCGTGCTAGACGACCTGCAAGTGTACCTGACCACAGGCGTCATGATCTTCCATGGGCCAGGGACCATCTATGCTGGAACAAGGGACCAGTGGGCCTCAGTGCCGTTCACTGATGAAAGTCGATTCACGCTGAGCAAAAATTATGGCTGCCAACGATGTTGGAGATGTCAAAGAGAGCGCTATGCATCCACCACTGTTGTCACCAGACAAGCCTTTGGTGATGGTGTGACAGTGTGGTCAGGTGGACAGAACTGCCCTACACTTTGTAAGTGGTATAGTGATCAGCCCATACTACTTGAATAACATCATTAATGCAGTCATTGTGCCTCTGCATGAACAACACAGGCCTAATTTCATCTTCATGGATGACAATGCACCAGCTTATCCAGGTCACATCATTAGGTAATGGTTGCTGGAGACTAATGGAATGGCGCTTTCTCCAGACCTGGGATCAGCTTAGTCGCCGTGTAGATGCTTGTAACTCTGTACCCCAGAACCTCAGTGAGCTGAGGGCCGCCCTTCAAGAAGAGTGGGATGCCATGCCTCAGCAGACAATAAGTCAGCTTGTGAACAACATGACAAGTTTTTGAGACATTGACATTTTTGTGGGGGTATATCCACCACAGTTGTTGGCTTTTGTTTCAATAAATTGTTTGAGATGAGGAAATCACCATTACATGCTTCTACTTAAATGCTTTCTCAATATAATATCACTGTAGCATGAACTTTTTACGCTTTCCATAAATTTTACCCAATATCCACATATACCTAACTTTCTTTGAGTAGTGTATGTGCCCCATAATATTACCAATAAGAACTATGGCTTGGCTTGCAAAAAACAACCTCTCACACAGCTCCGTGTACCAAAAATTAAAAAAGTTACGGTTCTTAGAAAATCGTCTCAAGAGAATCGTTGCTCCAAAAAACCCAAATCTCTCCCTCTGAAGACTGTGTTCACAAACAGCTGTTTATGACTACATATGGGGTATTGCCATACTTGAGATAAATTACATAGTATTTTGTGGGGTGCTTTTTCTCTAATTACTCCACATGAAAATAATATATTTGAGTTAAAACTAGATATTATTAATCTTTATAAATTCTATGAAACACCCGTTGTGTCAAAATGTTCACAAATTTAAGTCCCCAAAACCCCCCTTCATTTCTGAGGCCTGTGAAACACTAGGATCACATATGGGATACTTCTAAAAACTTCAGAATCAGGGTAATTATGATTTTTCTGTTACTTTCTTGTAAAAATGTATTCAAATTGAAAATCTGCAAAAATAATTTAGATTTCACCTCCTTTCTGTGTTCATTTCTGTGAAACAGCTATCAAGCTTCTTAACTGCCATTTTGAATTCTTTGAGGGTTAGTTTTTAAAATGGAGTAATTTATGGAGGTCTTCTAATGTATATGTCTCTCAATGCCTCTTCCGAACTAAATTGGCCCCTAAAAAAGGTTTTGGAAATGGTCTTGAAAACTTGGAAAAAGGCTGCTTAAAGAGGACGTTTCATGGGTCCAGACACTGTTAACTAAGTACCAGGTTATGTAAGACATGTGGGATGGAGGTTAGAGCACTTACAATTTTTTCCGGGGCGCCGCTCCGTTCACCCGCTGTGCCCCTGTAAAATTGTGGCGCGTGCTATGCTAATGCATAGCATCGGAACAGGAAGGAGGAGACGCCAGGGTTTCTCAATGGGCGTCTCCTTCTCCCTGGCTGTAGGGCTGTCTAATCGCAGCGGAGAGTGTGACAGCCAGGGAGAAGGTTTCATGTTCATATGTGCCGCATTGCTTAGAAAAATGATGTTTTAATATATGTTAATGAGCCACTAGAAGCAATGGGAGCATTGCCATTACTCCTAGAGGCTCAGCTCTCTCTGCAACTGCTGCGTCCTCTACACTTTGACTGAAAGGGCCACGGCCACACATAAAGTAAAAGCGGTGGACTTTTTGCAGTGAGACTTGTGTCCGCAAAATCTACAGCATTTACAGTAGCAGCTCTTTGGATCAGATTTAAAAAAATCTCAATTACACCCTGCTGAACTATTACGCAACACTGTTTACACATAACTTGGATTTAAATTCTGCAGTTTATGTTGCTGGTATCTGCAGAGGATTTCACCCTGGCAAGGCAGCATTTCCATGATAATTTCCATTTTGTGGGGATTTTGCACCGGTGGATTAATGGCAGATCTGCTACATGTGGCTGTACCCTTAAACACTCAATTAAAAGTTCCGAAAAAAAACAAAACATAAAATGTGCATTCGGAGTCTATTTTGACCTTAAAATTGAAGGTAATACTGCTGGTTCCCATATGTCCATTTTACTTGGCAGGTACTCATACTGTAAATAGTGATGTTTTGTAAAGGCACCTCTTTGTCCCCATGGACCAGCAGGTTTTCAGATATCCCATACTGTTCCTGCTCTAATTACACCTCTCAGGGAAGAATGGCTTGCCGGTTTTCTTGTAGCTGGAGTGCAGAGATTATAACTTTGATGGCTGTCAGCACCATGAGAGCTCTGTATATCCTGTGCAAGGACATGCTATCTGTAATCTTGTCTGAAATTTACCCTGGAAACTGACATTGACAAACAAGTTAAAGGGCCGCAAAATCTAAAGTTAGCAGCTTATAAAACTGGAAAAAGAGCGGCTATAATTTATTTATATGTTTTATTCATTTATATAGCACTCAGATCAGTCCCTGTCGACATTGAATCACACAGTCTGAAAGAAATATATATACAGCTCTTCCATTTTTTGGGGATGAGTAGTCAATAAACCCACTGAAGAACACTACGGCCTCCCCCCTGCTTTAAATGGGTTTGCCACGCCTTTACAATTGATGGCTTATCCCCAGAATAGATCATTACTATCTGATTCATGTGCGTCTGACACATTACAACTCTGCCGATCAGCTGAATAAAAACAAAAAGGGCTTGTGCTAATTCTGGCTAATTCTGGCATTTTTTGTTGTTATTTTTACTACTTTTAAAACATAAATGTGTTTTATTGTATTGATTTGTGTAACCATATTCTGAGACCCATAAACCCATAACTTTTCCCATCGATGGAGCCATGTAAAGACTTGTTTTTTTTTTTTTCTTTTTTGGGGGGGGGCAAGCTCTAGTTTTTATTTGTACCATTTTGGATTACAAACCATTCTTTTTAGCACATTTTATATATTTTTGTTTTATGAAGCAAGGTGACCAAAAAAGGCAATTCCAGTATTGTACATTTTTACAGCATTCACCTTGCAAATAAACACCTCAACATCGTAATATTTCAGACATTTTTGGTGATACCAATTATACTTGTTTATTATTTGTATGATAAATGAGAAAATAGGGTGTATTTGTGTTTTTCTAATTTTTGTTTTCTAAGTTTTGTTTTTTTCTCCTCCTAGGGCACTTTTGTATTGCAGTGTATTGTATTTTTACCATTACCTCTGGCAGGGTGCAATAGGAATACTACCATGGCAGGCCTGGGGCCTTCACTAGGATCCTGGCTACCATGACAGAATATGGGAGATATGGTGGTTGCAATCAGTCTTACTGAGTCTAGGAATGCAGTTTCTGTCTTAGAAAAGTCACAAATATTATTACAAGAGCTGTTTTGTGACTACATTTGTGACTTTTTTACTTTTTCCAACACCCTCGCCATCTTTCCGCAAATTAGGCTGGAGGAGGCAGCTTATTGGCTTATTCACATCCTAGTTTTCTGGTATTTTATATTGATGACCTATCCTCAGGATAGGTCATGAGTATCTGATCGGTGAGAGTCCAACACCCAGGAACCCCTGCTGATCAGCTATTTGAGAAGACACTGATGCTTACAGTAGCACCATGGCCTTCTTGCTGCTTTCCCTAGGCCATGTGACGTCATGTTCATTGGTCACATGGACTAGACGCAGCTCAACCCCATTGAAGTGAATGGGCCTAAGCTGCAATACCAAGAACAGCCACTATACAATGTACAGCGCTGTACTTGGTGAGCAGAGAGAAGACTGCATGCTACTGTGAGCACTAGTGCCTGATCGGCAGGGGTCTCGAGTGTCAGACCCCCATTGATTAGATACTGAGTGATTACCTATCCAGAGGAAAACTCCTTGGGAAAATCTGTTCTAGCTCCTGGCTGAAGTAGATTTCTGTTTTGGTGCACAGACAGAAGAAGATGTGACAAAAAGAGGGGTGTGCCTCTTAATAAATTGGTCAGATCTTGCTTCAAACACTAGTGTGAAATAATATATTCTTAATAGTTTGTTGCAATGTCTTTCTGAACGTGAGAAATTCTAAATGCATCAAAATGTGTTAATATAATGCTTTTGTCATATAGAAAAAAGGGTCATTCTCTTCAGCCTTTATAACGTCAAGAATTTTCTTTGCCCTAATAGGTATCTCATGTACCTTAGTCTTTGGCCCCTTTCACACGGGCAAGATTTCTGCGCGGGTGCAATGCATGATGCGAACGCATTGCACCCGCACTGAATCCTGACCCATTCATTTCAATGGGGCTTTTCACATGGGCGAATTTTTTCACGCATCAGTTCGCGGTTGCGTGAAAATTGCAGCATGTTCTATATTCTGCGTTTTTCACGCAGCCCTGGCCCCATTGAAGTGAATGGGGCTGCGTGAATAACGCATTGCATCCGCACGCAAGTGGTTACTAAGAGATGTTGTTTGTAAACATTCAGTTTTTTATCACGTGCGTGAAAAACGCATTAAAACGCTTCGCACCCGCGCGGAAAAAACTGAAGAGCATACGCAATCGCAGTCAAAACTGACTGCGATTGCGTGCGGATTTGCGCTGATTTTCGCCCGTGTGAAAGAGGCCTTTCACGTCTCTTCTTCCTACATCCTTTCATTTCTAACCCTCCTGTTTATACTGTCCCTTCTTCCCTTCTCACTCCCTCTGTCTGTTTCTCGAGCTCAAAGCCTTGTGATACAGAGTTCTGCTGCTTTGTTGTTTCCACACATAATTCATCAGAAGAGATTCCGTCAGCCTGAGGACCTATGAATACCCCAGCATCACAGGCTTAGGACATAAGGCATGATACAAACATACAGCAATTATCTCCCCAAGAATATTAATAAGATGGATCATTATAGGGATACTTGTCAATTCTATGGATGTTCTTTCCATGCTGCAATAATTGCTTGTTTTAACTCTTTGCTGGGCATATTTATGTTCCAGCTTTATTAAACATATTTCACAGCAGAGATGTTGGACATTCTTTTCTAAAAAAAATAAATGCTATTCTCTTTTATGGACCGCAACCAAACATTTTAGTCCACAAGTCTACGATTGCTATTTCTTTATGCAAAGCAATTGATTTGAAATGGATAATTACCATAAAGAAATACCATAGTTCTGTCATTCTTACTTTGTTAAAGGGATTATCCCATGAATAATATAAAAAAATGAAAAACAGACATCAGATAGTACATGACAGTCTCTTTCTAACAAACCTAGAACCAGCCCTGTATCTCACATGGATCCAGAGATCTCTCTATTCATTGCTTAAATTGTTCTGCTAGATTTATTTCAAGCTGTCAGCTTAGGGGGTCTGTCCTTTCTCAGGGGTTGTGGCAGTTGACCTCAGTTAGCAGGACAGAAAAATTAGAAAAAGAGAAAACAGCAGGTGGCGCTATACAGATAGATTTAATTGAAAAACTCAGTAGCTATAATGAATTTTTAATAACATACAATTACAAAAGTATTCAGAGCCAGAGGCTGGTTTGAACAATGCAGAACTACAGACCGGAGGTGGGGACCAGAGTGGCAGTAGTGAAAACTGGTGGAAGATTATACAATCTTTTACTATTATAAAACACTAATGGGGTCATTTATCCAACTGGTGTAAAGTAGAACTGGCTTATTTGCCCATGGCAACCAATTTGATTCCACCATTCATTTTCCAAAGGAATTGTCAAAAATGAAAGGTTGAATCTGATTGGTTGCTATGGGCATCTAAGCCAGTTTTACTTTACACCAGTTTGATAAATTACCCCATTCGTTGCTATGAGAGAATTTCAAACAAGTCGCACAATCCCGTTAACGAATACTTCTTAAAACATGATACTTTCATTCATCTTGTTTCCATGAATGGTTAAAAGTGCTTCAGAAGCACATTTAGATGCTGACATTTTAAATTCGTCACCCCCAATTAGTGGCCAATTCTTTTACGTTCCATATATACAGTGCCTTGCGAAAGTATTCGGCCCCCTGGAACTATTCAACCTTTTGCCACATTTCAGGCTTCAAACAAAAAGATATAACATTTTAAATTTTTGGTGAAGAATCAACAACAAGTGGGTCACAATTGTGAAATGGAACGAAATTTATTGGATCATTTAAACTTTTTTGTAATAATAAAACTGAAAAGTTGGGCGTGCAAAATTATTCGGCCCATTTACTTTCAGTTCAGAAAACTCACTCCAGAAGTTCATTGAGGATCTCTGAATGATCCAATGTTGTCCTAAATGACTGATGAAGATAAATAGAATCCACCTGTGTGTAATCAAGTCTCCGTATAAATGCACCTGCTCTGTGATAGTCTCAGGGTTCTGCATCATGAAGACCAAGGAACACACCAGGCAGGTCCGTGATACTGTTGTGGAGAAGTTTAAAGCCGGATTTGGATACCAAAAGATTTCCCAAGCTTTAAACATCCCAAGGAGCACTATGCAAGCGATCATATTGAAATGGAAGGAGTATCAGACCACTGCAAATCTACCAAGACCCGGCCGTCCCTCTAAACTTTCATCTCAAACAAGGAGAAGACTGATCAGAGATGCAGCCAAGAGGCCCATGATCACTCTGGATGAACTGCAGAGATCTACAGCTGAGGTGGGAGAGTCTGTCCATAGGGCAACAATCAGTCGAACACTTCACAAATCTGGCCTTTATGGAAGAGTGGCAAGAAGAAAGTCATTTCTCAAAGATATCCATAAAAAGTCTCGTTTACAGTTTGCCATAAGCCACCTGGGAGACACACCAAACATGTGGAAGAAGGTGCTCTGGTCAGATGAAACCAAAATCGAACTTTTTGGAAACAATGCAAAACGATATGTTTGGCATAAAAGCAACACAGCTCATCACCCTGAACACACCATCCCCACTGTCAAACATGGTGGTGACAGCATCATGGTTTGGGCCTGCTTTTCATCAGCAGGGACAGGGAAGATGGTTAAAATTGATGGGAAGATGGATGGAGCCAAATACAGGACCATTCTGGATGAAAACCTGTTGGAGTCTGCAAAAGACCTGAGACTAGGACGGAGATTTATCTTCCAACAAGACAATGATCCCAAACATAAAGCAAAATCTACAATGGAATGGTTCAAAAATAAACGTATCCAGGTCTTAGAATGGCCAAGTCAAAGTCCAGACCTGAATCCAATTGAGAATATATGGAAAGAGCTGAAAACTGCTGTTCACAAACGCTCTGCATCCAACCTCAAAGAGCTCGAGCTGTTTTGCAAGGAAGAATGGACAAGAATTTCAGTTTCTAGATGTGCAAAACTGATAGAGACATACCCCAAGCGACTTGCAGCTGTAATCGCAGCAAAAGGTAGTGCAACAAAGTATTAATGCAAGGGGGCCGAATAATTTTGCACGCCCCACTTTTCAGTTTTATTATTACAAAAAAAGTTTAAATGATCCAATAAATTTCGTTCCACTTCACAATTGTGACCCACTTGTTGTTGATTCTTCACCAAAAATTTAAAATGTTATATCTTTTTGTTTGAAGCCTGAAATGTGGCAAAAGGTTAAAAAGTTCCAGGGGGCCGAATACTTTTGCAAGGCACTGTGTATATATATATATATATAGATAGATATATATATATAGATAGATATACATATATAAATTTTTTTTACTATTTTTTTTTTCTTTTCCGTTACATAGTCCATTATTTCTTCTGTGTCAGTAGCCACTAGCCACTTATCCTCATTTCCTTCTAAATTATGGAAGACTGGCTGGTTGGATTGAGTTGGAGCATATCTCTAAGTGTGATATTTACCCTGGGAACATTGCGTCTCAGGGAGGAGACATTGCTCTGGCTGAATGTTAATAGGCTCATACGAGCATTTCATTAACTAGCAGTACTGCATTGCAGGATTTTACTAGATACAGTCCAGCTTTCTCCAGCCACAGCTGGGAGAAGGGTGAGATTCAGCTTATCAGGACAGGTTCAGAGGTGCAGGGTTTCCATCTTCTGTGGGGCAGGCACAGACAGCCTTATCTAAAATTGTAAATCATCAGAACAGACGCAAATGGTGTTTGTTTTCAATCTTCTGCCAGAAGGTCTCCTTACTGTCTGCTTTGAAGAATAAACCATATCATGGTTGCTATACAATGTATCAGGACTCTCCACAGACACCAGTCATGTAGACTCTTCTATCTGCTCTTCTAGGATGGAATCGAGTATACTATTGGTCCAGATGCCAAGATAACATACTGGCTGATTGCACTGAACTTTGTCGGGGTTCTTACTAAAGGTTCTGTTTTTACACCAGTCTAAATTATACATTTTCAGGGGAAGATAAGATTGACCATCTTGGAGTTTTTTTCCCATGAGATGAGCAAATCCTTCCTTCTTTGTTCCACATATGTTCAGTCAGACATTACTGTAATAAGAGACCAGAGGTTGATGTTTTTGGCTAGTGGTAATTCAGTGAGCCAGTTGGATGAAGAGCTTGCTAACATGTAGCATTTTAATCTTGGTTGCCTTTTACTTTGTAAGTAAAAAATGCTAAGGAAAAAAGATAGAGAAAGGGTTTATCACAACCACAACCAGAGTTTCTGTTCTGTATCTTCTTTCATTCCCTATGACAGACAGGGGAGACCTGTCAAATTGTTCTCATTAGTTGATGTAATTAGGTATGTTAAAAATGGCTGTCCTCGAGTGCATTCAGTGTTGCCATGGTGACCGTGTAATAGTTCTGCTAGGCCCGTGTGCCATTTCCTAAACTCCATTAGCAGAATATATCTTCCTTCACAGAAGCACAGAAGGTGTCTTTTATCCTCCAGGAGCACCCTCTATGACACATTTGGTAAAAATGTAATTTTCTTCTTTGTGTTATCATTGATGATTTAATAGTAGTGGTTGTCTGGATGGTAGTATATTCTTGAATGCACTGAAAAGTGATCAATTAAAGTGAAATGTTACCTTGGAGGCAATACACATATTAAAGAGGTGTGCAAGCCATTCTTATTCATCCAAGCAACTCAAAGTGATAATAATCAATAGGAGAATACAGCCTATGGCACTGCAATGCAGATATACCCCTCTCTTGCCAGCGTGCTATTATGTGAGCCCCAACATAAATCATTTGCAGCTTCACTGAACATTACAGGTGATACTGTGTGAGGCACTTTCGTTGGACAATTCATATATCTGGTGAAAAAAAATCATAATGCTATATTATTTTAGTTATACATATGATCATTTCAAGTCTTGCAATAATCATCTGTTAGATTTTTTTCCTCTTGTCATTGTATCATTCTCCCCCCTTCTCTTCTGTCTGTTCTATTCTGTAACCCTGCCTGATCGCGTTCTGCATCTGTATATCTCACTCTGCTGTTCTCTCCTCTTATTCACCTCCCTTCTCTCTCTCTCTTCTAGCTCATGACAGGGGATCCCGTGAGTTGTGTGACTGGAGCTTCACGGACCATGAAGTCAGCGGGATGTTAGAGTCAGTCTCAGAGCGGTAAGAAAAGCTGAGCTCATTTCACCCTCTGGCACTTTTTCATTTCCCAGTATAAGAAAGATAGATCCGAAAGTCACACGGAGAAGAACTGTAAAAGCCAGATGCCTCGAACTAATACACAGATATTGGCGTGGTGTGCAGTTCTCAAAATGTAAAACCATAGGCAGTTTTTAATGCAGCCGTCTTCAATCCGTATGAGCAATAAATGGCAAATTGCTCATTTTTGTAGGATTCTTTTACTCCATCTGTCCATTGGGGTGGAAAATGTATTTTGCACCATTGAAATGAATCTTTTCTGGTGTGCAAATTGATTTACATGAATGTTCCCAAGCATCATTCAGTCTAGTTGGTATGTTCACATGGTGCAGTTGTGGCACATTTTTGCCATGCGTGCAGGAACCTCTGAAGGAGTTTTCACAGTGAATTGATGCTAGCACAGATACCATAGCGTTTGTTTTAAAGACCTGCTTGCGTTTTTTTGCCATGCAGTACTGTGCGTCGAAAAACCATGGCACAGGGCTTTTTTAGCACAGTGGGGGCCCGATGCTAATATTTTATACGTATCTTTCAGCTTTAGAGAGGAACTAACAACAAATACCTCCAAAATATTTGAATGTGTTATTTTATGGAGTGTTTAGGGTTAGGGTCACTAGTCGGCAAAGTTACCCAGATGTTCGGGCCCCCTGTACACTGTTGCATGTTTATGTCATGTGTGGTTTCTGCTACAGAGATAGTATGGTGGCTCAGTGGTAGTAGTGCAGCACTGGGGTTCTAGGTTTAATTCTGACCAAGGACAACATCTGCAGGGAGTTTGTATCTTCTCACCATGTTTGGGTGTGGGTTTCAGGTTTCCTCCAGGTACCCTGGTTTCCTCCCACACTTCTAAGATGTACTAATAGGGAACTCAGATTGTGAGCTCCATAGGGGACAGTACTGTCTAATATGTCAGTGCTATATGAAAGAGCAATATAATAAACAGAGGACTTAAAGGGGTTGTCCGGGCTTTTAATATTGATGACCCATACTCAGAATGGGTCATCAATATCAGATGGGCTGGGGTCCGACACCTGGCACCCCTGCCGATTAGCTGTATGAGGAGACAGCACATGCAGTCCTGTCCCATCTCTCTTCGTGCTCTGCTGCTGCTTTGCCATGCACAGCAGAGGTGAGCAGGAAGAGAGATGGGAGATGGCACGTGCGTGCGATCGGCAGGGGTATCAGGTGTCAGACCCAGCTGATCTGATATTGATGACTTATCCTGAGAATAGGTCATCAATATTAAAAGCCTGGAGAACCCCTTTAAGGGAGGGGGTCTCTGCCAGCATGCTGACAATGTTGTGCACCTTTTACATTTTTATAAACTTTCCTGTATAAATTTCATCTAGATGACGAAAAAAATCATCCCATTTTAAGTAATTGCTTGTGCTTGATTAGCATCATCAGGCGAATGTTTAGTTTGTTTTGCATGTTTACCATGATTTAATGCAAATAGAGCCGGTTGCCTATCATGAGAGTAAAGATGTCTGCATCCAGTCTCATGGGGCTGGATAAACCTTGATAGATGAAAGCACAAAGTCTTTGAAGCCCTCCTTATTTTGGCAATGCATGCTAACTTCTAAACTGAGAATGAAGAGTTAAAGAGGTTATCAAGGAATTTATAATGATGACCTATCCTCAGGATAAGTCATCATTATTACAGTGGCGGGAGTCTGAGTCCCGGTACCCCTGCAGATCAGCTGTTTCAGGGAGCCACCGTGCTCACCAGAGTTTCAGGAAGCCACCGTGCTCACCACGGCAGCTTTCCAAGCACAGCACCGTACATTGTATAGTGGCTATGCTTGGTATTGCATCTCAGCCCTATTGACTTGAATGGGGCTGAGTTGCCACTAGACCTAGGAAGAGGCCGCAGTGCTCACAGAGTGCCCGCCTCTTCTAACAGCTGATCGGCAGGTGTCCTAGGTGTCGGACCCTCGCCGTTCTGACAATGATGACCTATCCAGGCAATAGGTCATCAGTATAAATTCCCAAATAATCCCTTTAAGAAGTCCTGAAAAACAAGCTCAGCTCAGTAAACATATAATGAAAATGTATGAAATCATTAGGAGATACTGTACATCTATGGTGCACAGCCAAGCAGTTACAGCGTTGCAGCATGATCCCAATGGTAAAACTCTCATCTTGATTTATTGGAACAGCTATTTTGATGAATTTATTGATTGTCTGTTTTGGACAACCTTTTTTTCATATCATAGATCTTACCTTCAGTTGTCATGAATGGAGCCTCCTTGTAATGCACACACAAGCTGATTTAATATGGGAGTGGGAGACAATCTGCTGCCACACAAATCTGGAAGAAGCTTATTCCCCAGCAAAATAAAAGACTAGACATGTTTTAATAGCCCAAACAGATTACTGGCAGCTCTCAACAACCCTTTTCTAATATCTTACTTACCATTAAGTCTACCTCCATGCCACTATCCACTGTGACTGAAAATTATTAAGCACTAAAACATAATTTTATGGAGATTGAATACGATTCAAGGTTTCTGAAGATTCCTGAGAATATATGGTGCCAGAATGTATCAAACAATAAATGTCTTAGATTTGTTTCACCCTGGTGTCAAGGTTTTCATTTCTAATAGGCCTATGACAGATCTGGAGCCTATTATTATGAAAGCTTGACTTTAATAGATTATGTCTTGACTTTAACCCTTTCAACCCCAGACCTGTTTTCATTTTTTGCTAATCTGACATGTGTCACTTTATGTGGTAATAACTTTGGAACGCTTTTACTTATCCAAGCCATTCTAAGATTCTTGTGACACATTGTACTTCATGACAGTGGTAAATTTGAGTCAATATATTTTCCCTTTATTTTTTAAAAAATCCCAAATTTACCAAAAATTTGGAAAAATTCACAATTTTCTAAATTTGAATTTCTCTACTTTTAAGACAGATAGTAATGCCACATAAAATAGTTATCAGTCATCATTCCCCTTATGTCTACTTTATGTTGGCAACATTTTGTAAATGTCATTTTACTTTTTAGGACGTTAGAAGGCTTAGAAGTTCAGAAGCCATTTTTCAAATTTTCAACAAAATTTCCCAAACCATTTTTTTTAAGCACCAATTCAGATATAAAGTGATTTTGAGGGGCGTACGTAATGGAATCCACCCATAAATGACCACATTTTAGGAACTACACCAAAGTTATTCAAAACAGACATTACAAACTTTGTTAACCCTTTAGGCACCATTTTGTAATTGAGAGAACCTGACGTACCCCTAGAATGGAAACCCTCAAAAAGTGACCCCATTTTGTAAACTACACCCTTCAAAGAATATATTAAGGGGTGTACTGAGCACTTTGACCCTCTAAGCGTTTTACAGAATTTGGAAACACTTGGCTGTAAAAATGAAAAGTTTCATTTCTTCCAATAAAATTTTGCTTTAGCCCCAAATTTTTCATTTTCACAAGGGCTAACAGGAGAAAAGCACCCAATAATTTGTTACCCATTTTCTCCTGAGTACGGCAACACCATATGTGGTGGTAAACTGCCGTGGGGGCACATGGCACGATTCAGAACAGAAGGAGTGCCATATGGATTTTGCAGCACAGATTTTAATGGATTGGTTTGATTTTTATTTTTTGAGTTATTGTCTTATGTGGGGGCTCATTTTTTGCGGGATGAGGTGATGTTTTTATTGGTACCATTTTGGGGTACATAAGACTTTTTGATCGCTTGGTGTTACACTTTTTGTGAGTCAAGGTGAAAAAAATAGCTCTTTTGACAGTTTTTTTTTAAATTTTTTTTAGAGCATTCACCTGAAGGAGCAAATCATGTGATATTTTTATAGAGCAGGTGGTTACGGATGCAGCAATACCCAATATGTCTATTATTTTTATTTTTTTAAGTTTTACATGGTAAATGAATTTTTGAACAGAATTAAATCTTGTTTTTGTGTTGCCATTTTCTAACTGCCCTATTTTTAAAATTTTTCTGGCGGTTCTCTTAGGTAGGGTCTCATTTTTGATGAATGAGATGGCAGTTTGATTGGTACTATTTTGGGGTACATAAGACTTTTTGATTGCTTGGTGTTACACTTTTTGTGAGGCAAGGTGACAAAAAAATGGCTGTTTTGGCATAGTATTTAAAATTTTTTTTACAGCGTTCACCTGAGGGGTAATATAATGTGATATTTTTGTAGAGCAAGTTGTTACGAACGCGGCAATACCCAATATGTCTAACTTTTTTTTTTGTTAAGTTTTACACATTAGATGCATTTTTGAACAGAATTAAATCTTGTTTTTGTGCTGCCATTTTCTGAGAGTCATATTTTTTAAAATTTTCTGGCGATTGTCTTAGGTAGGGTCTAATTTTTTGCAGGATGAGATGACTGTTTGATTGGTAACATTTTTGCGTAAATAAGCCTTTTTGATCGCCTGCTATTACACTTTTTGTGAGGGTAGGTGACCAATAAATGGCTGTTTTGGTATAGTTTTTTAAAAAAAAATTTTACAGCGTTCACCTGAGGGGGAATATAATGTGATATTTTTATAGAGCAAGTTTTTACGGATGTGGAGATACCCAATATGTCTAACATTTTTATTTTTGTTAAGTTTTACATATTAGATGCATTTTTGAATAGAATTAAATCTTGTTTTTGTGTTGCCATTTTTTGAGAGCCATTTTTTTTTTTTTTGGGCGATTGTCTTAGGTAGGGTCTCATTTTTTGTGGAACGAGATGACGGTTTGATTGGTACCATTTTGGGGTAAATACGCCTTTTTGATCGCCTGCTATTACACTGTTTGTGAGGGAAGGTGACTAAAAAATGGCTGTTTTGGCACTGTTTTTTTTTTTTTTTTACTGCGTTCACCTGGCGGGGTGGATCATGTGATACTTTTATAGAGCCGGTCAATATGGACGCGGCGATATCTAATATGTCTACTTTTCTTTTTTCCCTTTTTTTTTACAAATTGTTTTTACTTTATTTGGGGAAAGGGCGCTTTTTTTAACTTGAAACTTTTATTTTTTATTTTTTTTTTAACTTTATTTTTTTAACTTTTATTTACTAATGCCTTGTGCCTCCTTTCCTGTCCATTTGCCTCCTTTGCTGGTTTGATAATTTTTCAGCGCATTATACATTACTCGTTTCCAGGGGGAAATATTTCAAATTTGTGACTATAAAATGTACTCTAGCGAAGTTCTCAAAAAATATATATCCAAAACACTGTATGATCTGAGGAGTTATTACATGCTACACTTGTCTACATTCAATGCTGTGTGTGTGAACGAAAAGCGAAAGCCACAGGAATGCACTAACCAACTGCTGCATGCAAGTACTGAGAATTACATAGTGTATTATTCTCCATCCCCTTATATGAACTGTAATTCTAATTAAAAATGATACATTTCTAAACTTAATATAATGCATTAGGGCCACTTTTAGACAGGTAGAATATAGGGGGCTTTATCTTTCCTGTATTGTGGACACGACACCTGGACCTCATGTAGTTCATCTGAAAAGCAGCTGAATGCTGTTGTTAAAAAAAGCTACAGTAATTGAAATTGGTTTATGGCGACAGTCAATGGGTGAAAATCTCCTTTTTATCAGAAATATATTAGGTGTTTCTCTGTAGTGACGTTCATGTAGAGACAGGTACAGTTATACATGGAGAGTCAATCTATGTCTCTCCTCTGTGCAGCCTGTCAGCATGGCCCCACTGATCCCCCTCTCTCCTCCTTCACTCTGGCTGCCATCTTAGCTTGCTAAAGGGGGTAGAGCTAATTTTTGCTGACATATCTTTTTGTGCTGTTTGTATGTACAGCCTTCAACAATTTCCCCCTGCTGTGTCCAAATATTAGACAAAGTCCAATATAGAAAACAAATGCACACTGCATCAAAAAAATCTATTAAATATTTTATCTTTATTTTAATGTACATTGATGTTTACAAATCAAATACAGTGGATTGACACACGTTCCACATACTGCTTACTTCAGTCAAAGGTAAGTGCAAGTGGAAAAAAAGTATATCTACATTAAATAACAATTCAAATCAAGGAATAAAAATCCACTTAGAAAGACATCCAATACATTACAGACCCACAAATGGCACCTATGTTGTCCCCAACACGTGTTTCACGTTGCTTCTAGTGTTGAGCGAGGCTGTCACGGGAGGCCGGCGACGCGCTCCCTCCGCGCAGCGCCGCCGGACCTCTCCGCCCCCCTAGAGACAAGCAGTAGGGAATTGAAGTGCTGGTCTGGTCAGCCAGCACTTCATCAGTTAATTTGTCTGTTGGGTTTTTAGCCATGTGGTGCTGATCACACCACATGGCTACTTTGCATTGTTTTGACAGCTTGCTCCGCCTCAGGTCATGTGATGCTGGCCACATCACATGATTCTGGGCGGGCTATTTAAAGATGGCAACTGCCCTTTCACATTGCCTGTTATTAGTTTTTCTGGTGCAGTGCTTGCGTTTGTTCCCTGAGAGATATTCTGGTTTTCCTGACTCCCGGCTTTCTGACCTCGACTTCGATTTTGCCTCCTCCTCTAGTTTTGACGTTCCCTCCAGGTTTGACTCAGCTTGTTGACAATTCTATTATTGTGTTTGTATTGTTCTGTGTTGTTCGTCTCGTGTTTCCCTTCCCTGCCTTCACTTATACAGTATAGGAACTGTCGCCCAGTTACGGTTTGGCTACCTAGGGCCTATACTGTAAGTAGGTAGGGTCAGAGGTGGGGTACAGACAGGGCTCACTATTCCCTGTGTTCCTGTCGTGACAAAATAACAGGCCCGTACCATATGGAGCAGTTGCGAGCACTCACGGACCAGGTACAGGGCATGACGCAAGTAATCCAAGACCTGGCCGAGAGGCTCCAACACCAGGAACAGCTGCAGACTGCGCCTACAGCTGTTTCTGCCATTCCTAACTCAACTTTGGAACCCCATGTTAAACTCCCCGATCGATTTTTTTTGGGGACCGTAAGGCTTTTCGCTCTTTTAAGGAGAGCTGTAAACTTTACTTTAGGCTGCGTCTGCACTCCTCGGGACCCGAGCAGCAGCAAGTCATGATTATTATTTCCCTGCTGCAGGGTGATCCGCAGGAGTGGGCCTTTTCTTTACCGCCTGACTCTCCTGTCTGCTGTCTGTGGAAACCTTTTTCCAGGCTTTAGGACTTTTTGTATGAGGAACCTGACTTGGGCCGCTTGTTGCAGAGACTCAGCTTAGAGACAGCCGACAGGGGAACCGTCCAGTGGAGGACTACTGTGCTGAGTTTAGAAAATGGTGTGTGTCCTCCAATTGGAATGACCCAGCGTTGAGAAGTCAGTTCAGGGTGGGGCTTTCAGATCACCTTAAGGATTTACTTGTTAGTTATCCCACCCCTGAATCCTTAGAGGCGACTATGACTCTAGCTATCAAGTTAGACCGTCGGTTTAGAGAGAGACTGAGGGAACGTTCAACTACCCCCCAAGTGGTCGTTTTTCCAGAAGTTTCTTCCCAGACTCCTACTCCAGTCCAGGCCCAGGAGGAGCCTATGCAGTTGGGCGTTACCTTGAGGGATCAGAGACGCTGAAGGAAGCCTGTTTTTATTGCGGTGAACGAACCACTGCTTCAGCAATGTCCTAAGCTCCCCCATCAAGGAGGTCTCCCTCTGGAAACAAGGTACTCCCTGCGGTGGTAAGAAGGAAAATTTTGTTACCGGTTGCCATTTCTTTTGATCAGATCTGGGGGTCTGGGAGAGCTTTCATTGATTCTGGATCTGCATGCAACTTTATAGATTTTGATTTTGTGCAATCCTTGGGAGTCCCTCTTATTCCTCTCAAGGAGGTAATCCAAATTATTGCACTTGACTCCACCCCTCTTAATTGTGGAGGAGCGGAGTTTTGTACTCCTGAAGTAACTCTTACTGTTGGAATTTATCATGTAGAGATCTGTTCCTTTTGGTGTTAAAGAATTTACCTGCTGCCTCGTTCTATTCTACTTGGCAATCATAATCCTGTCATCATTGGTCATCAGGTGAATAGAGAAATGGCCTAACTGTAATGTCTGTTGCAAATCAGTGTTGCAGTTGGGGGTTACTAATGAGTCTGTAATCTTGCCAGGGTATATCAGGGATTTTATTGATGTATTTACTATGTCTGAAACAGATTTTCTTCCTCCCCACCGCCAGTATGATTGTACCATCGACATTATTGAAGGATCCAGATACCCCAAGGGCCGTATATACAACCTCTCTACTCCAGAGCGTCAGTCCATGAGAGAATACCTCAAGGAGAGTCTGGACAAGGGTCATATCCGGCCTTCGGTTTCTCCCATGGGTGCTGGTTTCTTCTTTGTCAGTAAGAAGGATGGAGGTTTGAGACCTTGTATTGACTATAGGGAACTTAACAAGATCACAGTTAAGAACAGGTATCCCTTACCCCTTATTCCTGACTTGTTGAACCAGGTCCTAAATTGGATCTCTAAATTGGATGAAAGGTTACAACCTTATTATCAGAAGGGTTACGAGTGGAAGACTCCTTCAACACCCGGAGACATTATGATATTTAGTAATGCCTTTCGGTTGAGTAATGCACCTGCAGTTTTCCAGAACTTCGTAAACGACATTTTCAGACCTTTTATTGGGAGGTTCATGATCGTCTACATTGACGATATTCTCATTTTTTCCGCTGACTGGGAGTCTCACGTTGCTCACACTAGACAGGTGTTAGAGGTCTTACGTGAGAACAAATTGTTTGTAAAGAAGGAGAAGTGCATATTTGGTGCCCAAGAGGTGGCCTTTTTGGGGTATATTCTTACTCATTGCGCTTTCAAGATGGAACCCAACTAAGGTGCAAGCTATTCTGGATGGTGCACCGTCTTCTGAAGGCCCAACGTTTCCTAGGCTTCGCTAATTTCTACCGAAAATTTATAAAAAATTTTCGGTAGTTAAACTATCACGATCTAACTCGTAAAGGAGCTGATCTGGTGAATTGGTCCCCGGCTGCCATAAAGGCTTTTGAAGATCTTAAGATTTGTTTTACGAATGCTCCCATACTGATTCAGCCTGATCAGAATAAGCCTTTTGTGGTTGAAGTGGATGCATCTGAGGACGGTGTTGGGGCTGTACTATCTCAGGGCTCTTCCACCTTAACCAACCTCAGGCCATGCGCCTTCTTCTCTCGCAAATTTTCTCCGGCTGAGAGAAATTATGATATAGGCAATAGGGAACTGTTGGCCATTAAGTGGGCATTCGACGAATGGCGGCATTTTTTGGAGGGGGCATTGCATCGAATCACGGTCCTCACGGACCATAGAATCTTATGTTCCTTGAATCTGCCAGAGGTTAAATCCCAACAGGCAAGGTGGGCTTTGTTTTTTACCCGTTTGATTTCTGTGTTACCTTTAGGCCCGGAAGCAAAAATGTTAAGGCTGACGCCTTGTCACGGAGCTTTCAGGCATGTAAACCTCATGAGGCCCCCCCTGAGCCTATTTTGCCAGCCGACATCTTCGTAGCTGCCACCTCACCTGTCTTAACCGAGGAAATCTTGGCCGGACAACATCTTGCTCCCACTGATACCCCCTTTGATAAATTGTTTGTGCCTGCACCATTGCGTTTGCGACTTCTGGGTGAGTGTCATGATTCTGTTTGTGTGGACATCCTGGGTCAATGCCACAAGGATTTGATTGCAGGAATTTTGGTGGCCTTCGATTTCCAGAGATGTTCAGGCTTTTTGTGTCCGCATGTAATATTTGTTGCCCGGTCAAAAACTCCCAAGACACGGCCTATGGGCGAGTTACATCCATTGCCCATACTGGTAGACCATGGTCCACCTGTCCATGGACTTTATCACGATCTGCCATGCTCTGAGGGTAAGACCGTGATCTTGGTTGTGGTGGAATAGATTTAGCAAGATGTGTCATCTTATTCTTTAAACAAATTACCATCTGCAAAGGTTTCTGGCTTCTGTGTTTATTGATCACATCATCAAACTTCATGGAGCCCCTGAAAATATCGTGTCAGATTAGGGGTGTCAGTTGTGTCCAGGTTTTGGAAGGCTTCTGTCAAAAAATAGGTATTTCTCTGTCCTTCTCATCGGCCTTCCATCCTGAGTCCAATGGTCAGACCGAGCGTACCAATCAATCCGTTGAACAGTTTCTTAGGTGCTATGTTTCTGACAACCAACATCAGTGGTCCAGGTTTTTATCTCTGGCTGAGTTTGCCTTGAATAATCGCGTTAATTCTTCCTCTGGGATGTCGCCGTTCTTTTGCAACATGGGTTTCCATCCTCGTTTGGTTCTTTTTCGTCATCAATTCTGTGGTCCCAGAGGTCAATAGTGTCTCCAAGGAACTGTGCACAGTTTGGGCACAGGTTCAGTCGAACCTGGAAAGAGCCCAACTTATCCCATAAGACTAAGGCAAATAGAACGTTCTAAGGGGTTGAGTTCAAGGTGGGGACAAGGTATGGTTATCCTCTAAGAATCTGCATATGAAGGTACCCTCTTATAAGTTTGCGCCTCGTTTTATAGGTCCATATGAGATCATCAAGGTGATCAACCCGGTATCGTTTAAATTACGCTTGCCTGATTCCTTTCGTATACATGATGTCTTCCATAAGTCTTTGTTGAAGAGGTTCGTTGCTCCCGTGTGTCCTGAGGAACAGCCTTCACCTCCGGTTGAGGTCGCAGGACAGATGGAGCATGAGATAGCTGACATCATTGATGTGAGGAAATCCGGAACTCCTTTCAATATCTTGTGCATTGGAGGCGGTTCGGTCTGGAGGATAGGTCATGAGGTCCCGTTTGAGCAGGGATGCATAGCGGATAACTCTTTCATCCCGGGGAATCTTCATGCTGCAAGCATCCTGAAATAAACGATCGCCCGGCTTCTCCCCTGGAGATAGGGTCCGGTAGGCCCCTCGTGAAGTAGGGGGTACTGTCCCACGGAGAGGCCGGCCGACGCGCTCCCTCCGCGCAGCGCCGCCGGACCTCTCCGCCCCCCTAGAGACAAGCAGTAGGAATTGAAGTGCTGGTCTGGTCAGCCAGCACTTCATCAGTAATTTGTCTGTTGGGTTTTTAGCCATGTGGTGCTGATCACACACATGGCTACTTTGCATTGTTTTGACAGCTTGCTCCGTCCTCAGGTCATGTGATGCTGGCCACATCACATGATTCTGGGCGGGCTATTTAAAGATGGCAACTGCCCTTTCACATTGCCTGTTATTAGTTTTTCTGGTGCAGTGCTTGCGTTTGTTCCCTGAGAGATATTCTGGTTTTCCTGACTCCCGGCTTTCTGACCTCGACTTCGATTTTGCCTCCTCCTCTAGTTTTGACGTTCCCTCCAGGTTTGACTCAGCTTGTTGACAATTCTCTTATTGTGTTTGTATTGTTCTGTGTTGTTCGTCTCGTGTTTCCCTTCCCTGCCTTCACTTATACAGTATAGGAACTGTCGCCCAGTTACGGTTTGGCTACCTAGGGCCTATACTGTAAGTAGGTAGGGTCAGAGGTGGGGTACAGACAGGGCTCACTATTCCCTGTGTTCCTGTCGTGACAGAGGCAAGCTTCAGATGCTTAATCCGAAGTCGCTTTCTTCAAAACTTCGGAATAATACCGTACGGAGATTCGTCTCTGTACAGTATTAGAATGTATGGGCTCCGATGAGCCAAAGTAAGTTTTCAGACTTTGTTGAATAACTTCGGTGATTGATTATTACAGTGAAAAACCCCTTCAAAACTTGGAACCAAACTCGGCTTTGCTTCCGAGTGGTACCTTGGAACCTAAACTGAGTTCGGTTCCAAGGTTTTTCACTGTAATAATCAATTACCGAAGTTATTCAATGAAGTCGTGCGCGACTTTGTGAATAATGGACCTCGCCTCACCGGAGGCAGTACATTCTAATGCTTTATAAAGAAGGATCTCCGTACAGCATTATAACAAATTTTTTAGGGAAGCGACTTCAGTTGTAGCATCCAAAGTCGCTTCGCTCATCTTTAGTTGCTTCCTCAGGGACAACTTCTGAGTCTGTAATGTATTGATCGTCTTTCTAAGTGGATTTTTTACATGTATTTCATGTTTTGAATTGTCAATTAATGTGGATGTAGTTTTTTCACGTGTACTTACACCTATTTTTGTGGAATGTGTGTCGATCCATTGTATTTGTCTTTTAAACATCAATGTACTTTAAATAAAGATTAAATATTTTATTGATTTTTTTTGAAGCATTGGGCATTTTTTTTTTATATTGGAGTTTGTAGGCTGTTGCTTGCATCTGCACAGACTGTCTATTCTGTTGGGCCCAATTTTGATAGGGGTACAAATATTAGACACGGTTAGTAAACTACTTCAATTATATACCATATGATGCATTTTTTTTATTGTTCTGATCCCTTGAAGTCTGCTTTAAGATATCTAGCCAAGTAGTGTGTAATGCATTCATGGTATATATAGAAATATTATTCCCACAGAACACTTTTAACAGCATGAAAAAGAATTTCCGGTTTAATGGATTACACTATACTTTAGATAAATATCTGTCACTGGGTAAAGTAATAAGGTCTAAGTAAGTAATTAACAAATTGATTAGCTGCTGATCATTAAACATATACATAGTTGGTAGCTATACAGCCTATGAGAATTAATCCATGTTCTGTTAAGGTAGGTTTCATGGGGCAGTGGAACACAGCAGATGTACTGAGCAGAAGAAGTCAATGCACTCCTAACAGTTTTGTTATGTACATGGTCTTGTGTACCCTTTATTAATATGTTAATCATATTTGAGAGAAAACTAATTTGAAATGTAAATACTTCCATTTAATATTAATACATTAGAATGTATGTATTATATTTATATTATTCGGTGACTCCTGTGTGTAAGAAGATTATCGAGTGCTTATTCAATGTATAGGAAGAGTATGATTACGAGTAATTATAATATAATTACTATTTGAAGACCATGGTTTCCTTCTTAACTACAGTAGTTATTTTTCACATACATGGTGTCTTGTCTCTGCCTTTGAAGCCAAAGTTATGGTTAGAAACAGGCTGTTAAATCCAAAGAGGAAGAATTATACGCATGTGATTAGTGTTTTAAAAATCACATCCACATGCATTGTACTGTAGTTTGTTTTGGGTTTTCTGAAGGTGGCCTAAAGTACAGACAACCTTCACGCAATGTATCATGCAACCTGCCGTTTGGCCTTAGCCTACAAGTTAACTAATAAAAAAGCAATAAAATCCCAGTAAATCAACAGGAACAATAGAGGAATGAGAAATAACATGCAAGCACTGATATTTTACAAAACATGTTTGGTTTCTTTTATGGAGTTGATGGTGATTACACACAGATTTACTGGATTGAAAAAATCTTGCCTCTTTATTGACCATATTGATCCAACTCTCAATAGTGATTGCCCGTAACAATTTAAACAAGACACATGCATTGTTACATAGATTATTGGACTTCTAAATTAGATGTTCTTTATTATCTTCACTTAGAAAAATTGTACTGTTGCTCGACAAACATGTATTCGAGTTTGGCAGATATATTTTCAAGCATTAGGCCCCATTCACATGACCGTATATTTGCGGGCCCGCATTACTGCGGACCCGCAAATATACGGGGGCCGCCCGGTGCAGCCCCATTGAAAAAGCCTATACTTGTCTGTGCACACGGACAAGTATAGGACATGCTTCAAAAGAGCCCCATAGAGGTGAATGAGGCCGCATCTATTCCCACATTTTTGCGGATAGATACGGCCCCATTCATACGGTCGTGTGAATGGGGCCTTACTCTAATGTTTTCAAGCCTTTGATTTTATACAGCATACTATAGACCAGTGGTGGCGAACCTATGGCACGGGTGCCAGAAAGGGCACTCAGAGCCCTCTCTGTGGGCACCCGCACCCTGGAAAAAGTCTGTGATGTACCAATATGCCTTCTCGTACTGTTCCTCTCGTACTGAGCAGGATTACTATTGCGACAATACGATCATCAGTAGGGTAAAACTAACCTGTCTCACGACGGCCTTCGGTGCACTATGAGTAGCACGGGCAGTGAATTGAATGTAGGCAGGCTATTATAGCTAAATGATAAAGCACATGGAAGATATACTATATTGGTATTCAGGTTAAATTGCTGTGTTGGCACTTCACAATAAATAAGTGGGTTTTGGGTTGCAGTTTTGGCACTCTGCTCTGTCTCTAAAAGGTTCACCATCACTGCTATAGACTATGGGGGTTATTTACTATCCAGAAATACACTTTTCCCCGCTGACGCCAGGTCTAAAAAAGTGAGCATGGCGGGGAAGGGGTAGGCCCGTCTCATTTATCATTTTCTATGCCTGTTTTACAAAGCTGGCTTACATTTAGACTGGCGCTGGCTACGCCGATGTTATGTAGAGGCTGGGGCCTCTTCATAACTTCAGCGGATCCACCGCCAGTTATAAGGGTTATTAAGACCAGCGTCTAAAACTGCGGTTTTAATAAATGGCCCCCTATGTTTTTCTCAATTACTGGAGTAATCTTGCGCTAATATGTCTTCCCTAAATGGAAAAAAAGTAATGGCTGTAGAATATTAGTTGATTCACCTAACATACATTTTAAGGAGTATGGGTACCCAATTTGTGTATTTTTTAAGGTCTACAATTTTCTTTGAGCATACCTTTATCTAAAGCTTAGAGGAATGGTGGCCAAAACAAGGTGAACTTTGTGAACTTTTACACAAGCCAATTCTGCACTTGCAAGTGCTCAGGAAGTGATGTTTGTGAAGTGCTGTCTGCGCTGTGCTGCTTCTCAGTCCCTCCCGTCTGCTCTGATTGATTGCTAGGGGTCTAAAGGTAGATAAAAGGTCTATAAAAGGTATGTTAATACTGCTGTTCACAGGTGTAGTAAGCACTTTAGCATAGTCAAAATATTTGACAGACTCCCATACAGTTGTACTGTACTAAGAGCAACCTGGGGTTAAACTTTCAGCAAAAGTTCAGAAATGTGCAGTATGATATTGATTACATGGAACTCGGACTAGAAATGATTAGAAATGAAAAGTGTCTTAACCTACCTAGTAAGTTGCGTGATATTTTCATTACCACATGCGATATTTGAACCTTTTTCTGAAATGCATTTTACAGCAATGTTGATAATTTTCTGATGTCTGGAAATATCTAAATATCCTAAATTTAGTGATTACCTTAGTTGGTAGATCTCTTAGCACAACATCCTTTATCTGGTCTACCTCTGTTTCAGACATCAGTTAAGAGTCTGCAGAACTGCTTGATAGGTCTTCTTCAATCTATTCATGATTAGACTCTTGGTAGGTTTGGGCCCAAGACTGTTGTACACTTACACATGTTTAAAGGTTATCCTATGATTAATCTAAAAAATGAAAATCAGACCTCTTGTAGTACATGACAATCAGTTTCAAACAAATTCTAGAACCAGATTTGTACTTCACATGGATCCAGAGATCTCCCCATTCATTGTTCCAGTTGTTCTGCTAGATTTATTACAAACTGGCAGTTCATGGGAGCATGTCCTTTCTTCTGTAGTTCTCCTATCACAGGGATCAGCCACCTTCAGCACTCCAGCTGTTGTGAAACTACAATTCCCAGCATGCTCCATTCATTTCTATGTGAGTTCTTAGAATAGCAGGGCAAGTATGCATGCTGGGAGTTGTAGTTTTGCAACAGCTGGAGTGACGGAGGTTGCCTACTCCTGTCCTATCACATCAAAGCTCAGGGGGTGTGTCTTTTTTGCTGAAGCTTTATCCCTGTAACTGTCACAGGTTCTAACAGTAGATGCAGATATGGTGGTTCAAGAATGGGTGTAACTAAGACTGTCACTCAGGGCAGTGATGTTACTGACTTAGATGGAGAAATAAGGAAAATAACAAGTAGAGGTGATGATATACAGATGGATTTTCTTGAATAACTCACTGACAATACTAAATGTTTAATTTAGAGATGAGTGAACCAGTAAAAATTCATTTAGGGTCCAGTTCGCTGAATTTTTTAAAAAGTTTGGAGTGAATCGAAGTTGCTCCAATTGCCGTAGCCTCCTTTGGAGGAAAACTTGTTATCTCTTTTTGTTTATTTTTTTCAATTTTTTTTTCCCTCCCCAAACTCTGGACGCAATGACCACAATAGTAAATGATGCCTGAGTGACAATGACTTACATAGCTATGGGTAAATTCAAGTTTGATGGTGTTAACAAACAGCGTGTTTAAAAACACACCATGTCGGCACATGTGTTCTGCTTTTTCATATTGTAAGGCTTCCAAAAATTGGCCCTTATCAGGGGCAGTTGATGTTTAAACACACACGGTGGCTTGGGGGACCAAGCGTCCAAACATTTTGCCTTGACAGGGTCGGAATGCCTGCCCATACGACACGCACAAGTGTTGATTGTCAGGAGAAAAAGTATCTCGTTGTGAATGAGCCTAAAAATATGATTATTGGGGGCAGTGCAGTGTGGATGTGGAAAGGGTACGGTACGGAAATAGTGGTATGGCACAATAGTGGCAGCAGCGGGAGCAGTAGTATAGCATGGAACATACAAGGCTGTCTATGGGCAGTAGTAGCAATGGTAGTAGTAGGTGGCATGATGGAGGTGGCAGCAGCCACCATACAGAATGCAATGGTTGGAAAGTGGCATAAGTGACATGATGCAGGCCGCGGCAGCAGACGTACACAATGTGATGGTTGGCAAGTGGCTTTAGTGGCAGGATGCAGACCACAGCAGCAGCCGTATAGAAGTGATGGTTGGAAAGTCACATAAGTAGCATGATGCAGGCCACAGCAGCAGTCGTACAGAACGTGATTGTTGGAAAGTACCATTATTGGCATGATGCAGGACGCAGCAGCCGCCGTACAGAACATGATGGCAGGCAGACAGATAGCAACAGTGGCAAAATGGGGCTCTGTCAGCAAGACGGAGGTCTGTTCATCTGAATCAGCCGGAGGAGTGTGAAAATTCACCTGAATCTTGGCTTGGTTCATTTTGGCAAAAGTGATGTTTTGGGCACTGCAGAGGACAACTTGGTCCATTTGGGTGTCACCATGCCCTCCGTGGTGCTGAAAACCCTCTCCTAGATGACACTGTAAGGTGGGAAAAAAAGAAGATCGAGAGCGTGCTGTGCAATTTCAGGCCACTGTTCCAGTCTACCTGACCAGAAATCCATGGGATTAGGTGGCAGGGTATGAGACTAGCCATTGTTTAGGTAGGTGTGAATCAGGGCGTTGAGGCAGGAATGGCCCAAGCCTGGTTCAGCAGAAGAAAATATTGGGCCATCATGTTGAGGAGACTGAAATGGCTGCGGCTATTTCTGCTTGTGGTGACAGGAGGCAGGGTGACTCTGCGAAGGAGGGGGGGGGGCAATAGGGGCTTTCCTTTCAGACACGCTGGCGGCAAAGTATTTTCTGATAATAGCGTAATTTGTCCTCCCTTTCTGCAAGAGGAAAACATTCCCCCGTTTTGTCTTGGTAGCAAGGGTCTAAAGGCATGACTATCCAGTAACCTTCAGAGTCCTTGATGTCAACTGTATGCCTCTCACTGCGTAAGCAAGCAAACATACAAGTTGCCCTAATGGCCAGCATGCTCGAGGAGCCAGATCTTTTCGGCTCTTCCCCCCAATAAGATGATTGGTTGTCTTGACTGATGCCATCCTTATCGTCGCTTCTCCAACTCCTCCTCCTCATCTTCCACATCATCATCTTCATCATCCATGGTAGATTCCTTTTCTGTATCCCCAACAGCTATAGGGTGGACAGCAAGATGTTTCAGCTGCTCTTCTTCTGCCATGGTCCCCTGCTGCATGAGCGTTAGCATCAGTTCTAAGATAGATATTAGAAGTATAACATTGTTCATTCTGCAGTTGTCCCTACTGACAAACTTTGTGGCCTCTTCAAAGGGCTTTAGCACCTGATAGGCGTCTCGGATGAGCTGCCTCTGCCTGACCTCAAAGCAACACATGCACCCTGCTGCTGATCCTCTCTAGTGCATGACAAAATTGTTCACGGCTTTTCGCTGTTTGTACAGACGCTCAAGCATGTGTAATGTGGGATGTTTATTGCTTGATGTACTTGAGCAACTGTTTGCCGGTGTGGCTACTCTCTCCCAGGCCAATGATGTGGCAATGCTTGACCTTATACATGAGATGGGAAGGAGGGGTAGTGCATGTCATATGAAGGAGGGGTAGTGCAAGTAACCCAGTGCCCAGCTGCTGATGGGGATGGCAATGTGTCCATGGAAGAGAATGCAAAAGGACCTGGCCTCATTCCCAGGTTGCTGCTTCGCTGCTTTCGCTGTCGGAAAAAAACATTGACCCAGTGGGCCGTGAAAGACATGTACTGTCCCTGCCCCTAAGAAATGTTCCAGGTGTCCACCGTGGCGTGAACCTTGCCGCACAGCGTAATGTAGTTTCCTGGCCATGCATTTCGTTATCGATAGCTTGATAATGTAGCGGAGGAGGAGTATGAGCAGGAGAAACAGAAAGGGGTGATGACAGTGTGAAAGACACCGTACTGCTTGTGGATGTGGCCTGGCTGACTAAAGGGAAGCCAGAAAAAAGAGGAAACTCCTGTTGTGGTGGCTGGCTGCCACCTCTGTTTGCGAACGGGATGTGGTGATTTCATATGCAGAGCAGAGGTAGAGGCAGCCAAGCTGGGCGTAGCTCTGGAAAGTTTTAAGCCTAACACAACCACAGCATCAGTGGCTTTACCAGATCACAAAGCAGACGTGGCTCTAGCTGCTCTTTGGGAGGTACGTGGCCTCTGCTCTTTATTGCTGCTGCCATAACCCTCCTTCTCTGATGTTACCTCCTCCTCAGCACCCTGATCTGGCTCTGAGGTTCTGTCCAGCACACAGTCATCATTGGATTCCTCACCCTACCTTTCGCTTCTATCAGACTGTGGGATATCATGGTGAGTTCTTTGGCCCCCTTCCCCGGCGCCTTCACGACTCCCACTGTCGCTGCCTCCAACGCCAATAGCGCGGCTATGGAGGCCACCACTGCCACCAACACGGCCATGCCTGGGGTCTGTAGCCTCCTTCTCCACCTCCTCCTCAGTGCATTACAAATGCTGACTGCTCTCACACAGGTCATCAACAGGGAGATTCTTTTGGCAATCTGCTGTAGGATGTGGTGGGGTTTTCTTGCCACTTCTTAGGAAATGGAAGCCTTCTTTGGGGGCTGCAAAGAGGAGGAGCAGGATGAACCTTGTGACCCCTTGCTCCATGGCATGGTGTTGGACTCTGAAGTCACCTCCACGGAGGAGTGAGCCATCTAATCCACAATCTTGTCCTCTTTCTCCTCAACTGGAATGTTACGCTTTTCTGAAGCCAGCAGAGACTACTTCAGCCTACTACTACTAACTACTGCTTTTGGCCGGATAGTTGATGTTGCTACTACCCATATTCTGGCTTTTGTTTGGAACCCTTCCATAGTCTGGACATTGTTGGGCCTCTCAGATGTTGTGCACTGCTCTGCGTATTAGTGTAGTAAACACATATATATGCTACTTAAATTAATTGAACCTTCCACCCCCCCCCCAAAAAAAAATAAAAATTATATTGCAACTGTGTGGAGAAATAAATGAATGTTAACGGATGACTAAGGACCGGGCCTCATGCTCATTTTCACGTTCTGCTTAGATTTAGGGTAGAACCTCGCAAGACAGCAATGCTAGCCACATTGGTTTTCTAATAGATCATAAAATTGAATGTCATTTGATTGTTTATTGTCAAAGGCTAGATGGTTTTGCAGATGTATGCTCAAAACTGTTTGAGCGTTAGTGATAAGCAGTCAATAAACAACCAGTTTTTAATGATCTAGCAGAAAACTGCTGTGACTTGCAGACCATGCATTTTTTGGCTGCATCGTGGCTGTGTTGTGTCCACTTGCCAGCCACCAGTGACTGCTATAAAGTCTCCCATATACAATACTCATAAAGAAGAGAACATCATACTCACCTATTTCTCTATAGAGGACCCACATACGCAATAACAACATAGAGGACATTATACAGCAGCTCTGAGCAGTGTAGCTGTAAACCCAGTGCTGGGATGAGACAGAAAACTTCCCAGGTCTTGTAGCAGTATCGCTGTGTATCTATTTGCCTCCGTTTACCTCCAGCAGCTCCTACCGCTCTCCTTTACATAGATTTCTGTTGGCAACAGCTGTAATGTGATCTGTCAATGAGTTGATATACAGTGTTAATTGAAAATTTAAGTGAATTAAGAGTGAATGGTCAGGATGTTGGAAAATCAGGAGAGGAGTTTGTTGAAAAAATTCCTTTATTAACGGGTATTCCAGTTAGAGAGCGGTAGGATCCCCACTAATTTAATAGTTATCCCCCAAACCATTGGATAAGGGATAACTTTCCCTAAATGGAATACCCCTTTTAGTCCTTTTTCTTTTCTCATTTGCCCAATGAAATTTAAAAACATGGTTTTAAATGTTCTTTTTGCCCACTGAATGCATAAACAAATTTGACTATTTTTTTTCTAACCTTGCTTGGTCAAAGTCATTGTTAACCCCTTAGTTACTACTCATACGTCTTTTTACGATGGTCACTAAGGGGCCTTAGGCTGGGCTACCCTTTTACGTGACCCAGTCTAAGCGCTGCATGAATCTCCGATTCCGGGAGAGCTGCGGTCCTGCTCAGCCTGGATGGGCAGCATACCGCAACTTACATACCGTGCGCAATGGCATCTTCCGCATATAAGCTGTTACAGAACTAGGAGACTCCCTCTGTATCCCATGAGATTGCGGGGTGCCGATGTCAGTGAAGGGAGGCTGAGACCTAGTGTAGGCTTCAGGCCTGCCTCCAGCGTTTCCCAGCAGGCTGAATGTCAATATGGCACTGACATTAAAATGCATTGCACTATAGAAATATTGCAAAGTATTTTAGAAGCGATCAAGAGATTGCCGTACTATGCAGTAATTACGTAATTTATCCCCTACATTGAACAGCGTAAAAAAAAAGTCAAAATTTCCTTAGTCACCACCAAAAAATTGAATACAAAGCGATAAAATAATGTTATGTACCCCAAAATTATACCAAATTTACCAATTATACCAAGAAAATTATACCAATAAAAAAAGGTGTTCTACTGTGCAAAAGTAAAACATAAAAAAGTATATGTATTTGGTATTGTTGTAATTGTACTGACCCAGAGAATACATTTATTGTGTTATTTATACTGATAAATGAACACTGCAAAATGTATAACAAAAACTCAGTGGCCGTATTGCTGTTTTTTCCCATCTCCCTCTCAGAAAGGGAAGTGTCTTTTCTGCTGCAGCTCAGGAGGCGTGTCCACACTCTTCCTATCACACCTTAGGAGGCAGTTGAACGATCAAACTGGAACATGTGTAGCCTTCTCAGTGAGCAGGAAAAAGAAATTAAAAAAAAAAACAGAAGGTGTCGCTATACAGATACATTTTATTGGATAACTCAGTGGTTATGCTGAATTTGTAATTACATGCAATTAGAAAAGAATTCAGTTACAGTTTCTGGTTTGAAAACTGCAGAATATTTTTCATGAGACAACCCTTTTATGGCCCAAAACAGGCTGGTCACTGTGGTTAAGTGGATAAGAGTAATGTTTGGAGTCTAATTGCCTTTGTTTACTGTACAATTAGGGCAGATTTAAAATTGTGAAAGCTAAAGGGTTTATCTCACTTCAGCAAATAACTTTTAAACATACTGTACATTACTACAATAATTCAGTTACGTACACCGTTCCTGTGTGAAATTCGTTGCCCTTATCGTTCATATCAGGACAACAAATTTACCATTTAACGTCGTCTGTTGGCATTAGATGGCATGGCATCCATTGCCATCAGTTAGATGTGCAATCCTTTTTTTTCACGGACAAAAGTCCTGCAAGTCTGGTGTATTTTGTCCACAAAAAAAAACCTGATTACCCACTTAACTGATGGCAACGGATCCCATCTGATGCCAGTGGACAGCATTAAATGTGAAATCTGTTGTCCTGATCACACTGCAGTCACATAAATGCCCTGCTGCAATTTTTTACTGCGGTGATGGTTAGAGAAATGCAGTGCACGTGGCGGGAGCATACAGGAAAATGCAGCGGTAGAGGCAACAAGGTGGGCTTATGAAAAAGAGATGGCAGCGAGGCAAAAGACAAGACAGGGCAAGCTAGGCAAATGATTTGGCATGGCGCACCAGGTAAGTGACATGGCCAGGCAGACCAGGAGGCAGCGCGAAAGCGCCATGATGTACATAGATCCAGCCCTGGTATAGAGGGAGGACTGGAGGAGGGTGTGTAATGTCTATAGAGGGAGGACTGGAGGAGAGTATTTATATACATTATATACCCACCTCCAGTCCTCCCTCTATATATACTATATACCCTCCTCCATTCCTCCCTCTATATACATTACATACCCTCCTCCAGTCCTCCCTCTATATCTAATATATAAAGCTGAGTGTATGTATGTGTGTATGTCTGCTAAAGGAATCCGCACCATCACAGCTACAATTACGAAATTTGGCACACAGGTACATCAGGTGTCCGGGAAAGTTTTAGACCGGGTCTCAGCTCTCCAGGATGTACCGTTCCTGAGATATTCCCAAAAAATGCATTAGCCAATAGAATCCTGGTCACATGACCCTTATTAGTCAATAGAAGCTCGCAGGCCCTTAGCCTCCACATACAGACAGTTTCACACCAGGTTTCCATAACAACCCAGCCAGTTTTATTCACTGCTGTAGGTCTGCTTTAAAGGGGCAGGGCGCTGTGAATGACACTGTTAAAGGGGTATTCCAGTTACCATAAATATACCTTATGTTTTAGACCAATTCATCATCAATCATTACCTAATATAATGTAAATTTCACATATTTACCATTCAGTAGTAATAAAAGATGTTTTTTTTTCAACTGCTACCCACTGTGTTTCCTCATAAATTACCATGGCATCGACTTGTAATTCAGGCCACCCTCAAAAGAAAGAATTAAAAGCCCCGCTCCCAGGTCCCGCTAAGCTACGCCCCCGACCGGTCAGGCCACGACCCCTCTCACTCCGCAGCCGTCAGGGATTGCAAAAATGAAGGTAAAAATCAACTTCTGTCAGCTGCAGGGGTGGGAAGGAGGGCAAATTTCTCCTTGCAGCTCATGCTAGGACTGCACAGTGCTGCTGTCTGAAAGTGAGCTGTTAAAAAGGACATCCCTGTGTCATCCAGGGATAAAGGATGGGGATTCTGAAAGCCGGACTGTCCGGTCTAAAAACGGACCTCTAGCCACCCTAGGGGAAGACTGCTGTGGAGGTCACTGTTAAAGGGGCTGGACTGTGGAGGCCACTATTAAAGGGGCAGCGGGGTACTGTGAGGTCACTGTTAAGAGAGCGGGGTACTGTGACAGTCACTGTTAAAGGGGCAGTCGCTGTGGAGGTCTCTGTCAAGGGGGCCAGTAATGGTGGAGGTCAGTTAAGGGGACTGTAACCTTAGGTCAGTGTTAAGGGGTGGGTGCTGTAGAGGTCACTTAAAAGGACGGGCCCCTGTGGCGGTCACTGTCAAGGGGGTGAGGAACTGTGGAACTCACTGTTAAAGGGGTAGGCTGCTGTAAAGGTCAAAGTTAAGGGGGTGGGCTGCTGTGGAGGTCCCATTTTAAGGAGACAGGGCACTGTGTGGGGAGTCAGTGTTAAGGGGTGGGGGCTGTGGAGGTTACTGTTAAGAAGGCGGGGTGCTGTAGAGGTCACTCTCGATATCTTTTAATGACACACTCAGGGAACTGAAGTGCACTCTCTCTACCCCTCGGCCATTACGTTTCCCTTTAGGCCGTGCCTAAATTAAAGGGGTTTTCCGGGAGTTAACTACTGATGACCTATCCTCAGTATCTGATTGGTGAGGGTCCGACAAACGGACCCCCGCCGATCAGCTGTTTGAGAAGGCACTGGTGCTTTCATGAGCGCCGTGGCCTTCTCTTAGTTTTTCCTAGGCCAGTGACATCACGTTCATCAGTCACATGGCCTAGGAGCGGCTCAGCCTCATTCAAGTGAATGGGGCTGAGCGTGATACCAAGCACAGCCGCTGTACAATGTACGGCGCTGTGCTTGGTAAGCTGCGAGAAGGCCTCAGCGTTCACGGGAGCGCCAGTGCCTTCTCAAACAGCTGATCGGCGGAGGTCCCGGGTGTCAGAACTCCATCTTGAGGATAGGTCATCAGTAGTTAATGTTACAATATTTAATAAAATGGACATCGTCTGGCTTCAAGAAAGCAAATTAATCAAATTAATTTGATTAATCGCACAGCTCTAAGACAAAGTTAATACAAGTCACTTACTAATGTGTTGTGATTATCCATATTGCCTCCTTTGCTGGCTGGATTAATTTGTCCATTACACTATACGCTGCTCATATCCAGGAGTTATGACCAGCCTGCAATCAAGCAGCGATGGCCGTGTTTGCACACTATAGAAAAAAGCACCGGCTGGGGCAGTGGGAGTGCACTGACAAGCATTTGAAGCAGCTCCCACCCCTTCTTGAATCTGCACTGCAGCGGTGGCCGTTACCTGTGGAAACAGGCAGTGTATTGATAAGGATGGCTCTCAAGGGGAGCCTCAAGGTTTGTTCCTCTGCTCCAAATTAAAGTAATCCTAGGATATTAACATGCATGGAAGAAAGAACACTGACACCTGGTAGGGTCAAAGCAGTTCTTGTTTATTAGAGGAGGGTATACAGTTTATGTACCCCAGGGAGGGGTATTCCTCTCCTGAGGGTTATACTATATTTTATTGGTTAGTAATGCAAAAGCAAAAGTAATTGCATCTAGTCTAGCTAAAGAATGCAAACTATAGATAAGAGCAGGAGTGGTCCCGGAGCCGACATCTTGTAATTACTTCATGTCTTTCAGTCTTCATATCCATAACAGTATAATATGATTGAAAATGAATGAAGCCAGCAAAGGAGGCAGTATGGACAATCACATTACATTAGTAAGTGTCTTGTAATAAAGTTCAATAACAAGATGAACAAGATGAGTTACGAACTGGTACAGAAGGAGAGAGGACCCTGCCCATAAGGGCTTACAATTTACTGTAGGGGTAAGTCTTATTTTTGCCCCCACTGAATATATGTCATATGTCAATATATGTCATTTTTTTCCCCGGGCCCCTATGCTTACCTACACTCCGCTCCGGACTTCTTCTTCTCTCCCAATCCTGTCATCCGGCGTGTGCTGTGTCATCCCGTCAACCAGCGGGATCCCACAAGACCCAGCGCTGAGGTCACGTCTCATGGGATCATCACAGGGGAGACGTCTTGCAGCGCCAGATAGGGTATGGGTATAGGTGTGTATATGGGTAACTAACTGTGCAGCGCTGCGTAGGTAGAGTCACCAGCAGAGAGGCCGTGACTGGCCATTAAAATCACCCCGCCGGGACCGTAACCCTATTCTCAGTGTATCCTCAATGTACCTAGGGCTTATTTTTGGAGTAGGGCTTACATTTTAAGCCTACTCCAAAAACAGGGCAAAATAGCACTAGGGCTTATTATCGGGATAGGTCTTATTTTCGGGGAAACAGGGTAAGTGAAAACAAAATGTTAGAAATCTTTACTAATTTATTAAAAAGGAAAAACTGAAATCTTGCTTTATCATAAGTATTCAGACTCTTTACTCAGTACTTAGTTGAAGCACTTTTGGCAGCGATTACAGCCTCCAGTCTTCTTGGGTATGATACCACAAGGTTTGCACTCCTGAATTTGGGGATTTTCAGCCATTCTTCCTCTCAAGCTCTGTCAGTTTGGATGTGGACTGTCGGTAGACAGCCATTTTTCCATAGATGTTCGATTGGGTTTAAGCCAGGGCTGTGGCTGGGCCACTCAAGGACATCCACAGAGTTGTTCATAAGCCACTCCTGTGTTGTCCTGACTGTGTGCTTAGGGTCATTGTCTTGATGGAAGGTAAACCTTTGGTGAAGTCTGAGGTCCAGAGCACACTGGATCAGATTTCCTTTAGGAATATCTATGTGGTTTGCTCCCTTTAGGTTTTCCTTAACCCTGACCAGTCTACCTGTCCCAGATGCTGAAAAAAACAAACCACTGTAGGGATGGCATTGAGCAATGCCTGGTTTCATTCAAACATTATGCTTAGAATTGAGACCAAAAAGTTCAATCTTGGTTTCACCAGACCAGAGAATCTTGTTTCTCACAGTCTGAGAGTCCTTTTTTAAAAAAAAAAAAAAAACATTTATATGTCTTTTGCTGAGGCAAGGTTTCTTTCTGTACACTCTCCCACAAGCCCAGTGTGGTGGACTTCTGCATTGATGGTTGACCTTCTGGAAGTTTCTCCTTTCTTCACACACAAGATCTTTGAAGCTGAGCCAGAGTGACCATTGGGTTTATGGTCACCTGTCTTACCAAAGACCTTTTCCCCTGATTACTTAGTTTAGTGGCACGCCCAGCTCTAGGAAGAGTCCTGGTTGTTCCAATTTTTGACCTTGTATAGACAGGGTGTATCTTTCCAAATCATGTACAATCAACTGAATTTACTCCAAGTGGATTCCAGTCAATGTGTAGAAATATCTCAAAGATGATCAAGTGTAATGGGAGGCCACAGAGCTAAATTTCAAGTGTTAGCAAAGGGTCTGAATACTTCTGTTCATGCAATATTTTTAAACGTTTTTTTCTTTTTAATAAATTTGCAAACATTTCTAAAATTCCGTTTTCATTTTTTATTAAGGGAGATTCAGTGCAAATTGGAAAACTTTAATTTGTTTTTACCCTAGCAAAAGCTTGCAGTATAACAAAATGTGAAAAAAGTGAAAGGGTCTGAAGACTTTCCGAATGTATTGTATTTGTAAAGGTTGAGTAATCTGATACATAGATTACATTACTTACCTTCTACTGATCCTGAGTATGATATAATAGGGCAGCATAAATTAGTGACAGACACTCAGATTTCAGCAGTCTGTCACATATGTGTTAAAGTATAGCAGTGTGTGGTCAGCAAGGAGCCCAATTATATTCTTAATATGCATGCTCCCCCTGCCCTCCAGCTTCTAATTTACAGTTTTCTCCCTATTATTGTGCATAGGGAGAAAATTGCTAATTTGCAGCTGGTGTTTGAGGGAAGCAGACATATCATGAATACATCAGACTCCTTGCTGGCTGCATGCAACAAAGAATAACATATACAGTAAGTTGGAGAAACTGCTGCACCTTAAATCGTAAGTGAAGGACCAGTGAAATCAGCTGCTTCCCTTTAAATCACGTATTATAGTGTAGAGCTGCACACAATCCTGCTGGTTGCCATTGAAATGGTTAACAGAATTGCAACTTCTGCTGTGTAGTCGTAATCCAGCTGGTAGGTAATACGTGCAGAGGCAGTGAGTTATACAACAACAGTCAACTTTACCAAAGAATAGCAGGTTAAGGCCTTGTTCATTTTTCCATTTTTACTGACGCGTTCTGTCTGCAGAAAATGCACAGGAACATATACCCAATTATTTTAATGTGTTTCTTCACACATCAGTAGTTTTTTTACTGACCATGGGTCAGTGAAAAAATCATGGAGACATGCACTACTTTGGTCTGTGATGTGGACCAAACACGCCCATTAATCTATGGGTCCGTGAATAATCACTGACATAACACAGATGGTCTGTTTTTCACTAATCACTGATAGGGGATGCTCTGAAAATTAATTTTCTGTGTCTGTGGAATACAGATGACACACAGACCAAACATGGACATCCTCACGGACACGGAAATAGGAACAAGGCACAGTTGCAGGTCAGTAATGGGTCTTGGAGATCGGTAGCAATACAGCCTCATTTTTTCACAACAGAGGCAAAGTCTTAAGGGTAGTAGAGTCCAACTTACCATTCACACAACTGTATTTTTGCTACACATCGGATCCTCATTTTTTGCAGATCGGATGTGGACCCATTCATTTCAATGGGGCCGCAAAAAATGTGGACATCATACCATGTGCTGTCCGCATCTGTATGTCCGTTCCACAGCCCCACCAAAAGAAATGTCCTTGCAGAGATATCCACAGACCACCCAGACGTTTGTAGTCAACAGGCTGTCTGGAAGTGGTTGAATATGTAAGCAACACCATCAATAGAAGAAGGAAAATAAAAGTGGCACATAGGAACTCCAGTCTACACTACCAGCTACAGTTTTATATAACCAATATTATTGCCATACATAATACTGACTATACAAGAGAGTACACCGCTGGTCAGATGCTTCGGTAGGCAACGTACACAATTACATCCAATAACTCACAGGTGAGTGCTTCATCTGTTGTTATTCATCCAGCCCTGACCACCAGACTAAAGAATTAGCTGCCTAGACTTCCTTGAGCCTTCTCTACAAAATGTGACTGAAAGCTACAGAAAATTCATGCAATTTTGCTGTGACTCAACATGTATTTTGTTGTGTATTGGTAGCAAAATCCATGGCTGATTTTTTTCCACAGAAGTGACATATGGGGTAATTTATCAAACTGGTGTAAAGTAGAACTGGCTTAGTTGCCCATAGCAACCAATCAGATTCCACCTTTCATTTTTCAAAGGAGCTGTCAAAAATGAAAGGTGGAATCTGATTGTTTGCTATGGGCAACTAAACCAGTTCTACTTTACACCAGTTTGATAAATGACCCCAATAATCTGTAAAGTTCAAACATTTGCATTGTTAACAAATGTTTCTTATAGGTGCACTACTGCTTCTTACAGAGAGCATATATATCATAGTTCTATATTATCTTTGCTAGGTTTAATGTAAAATGTTGATCTAATAACATCATTACCAACAAAGAATTCCTATAAAATATTACAATGAATTTATATAAATGCAGATTTGGATAATTTGTAGCCAGATGTGGGATGCAGCTTCAAAAGTTGGGAGCCAGCATGGAGATGTGAGACCTCTTCGGTATAAGGAAATAGACCCCACGCTCTCCTTTATCAGAGCAGGCACCAACAGTTGTTTTATGCTCCATGTACCCGGCAGGTGCAGTCTGTGACTGCTTCTGTGGTGAGAAATGGATCTTAATGCTACCAATGCCACCTGTCCACTGGATGCATAAAGTGAAATGTGCAAAACTCAGGGTCACTTCACCAACAACTTACTAACATGTTTGACTGCCCCATCTGGGTGACAAAGTGGGCAGTTCTCTACCAGTGTATGGCCAAAGTAAAATACTTTCAGAAAAATGATGTAGCTGTCAGGCAGATTTATAGAAAAGCAAAGTTCTTTGTATAAGTGTGGTTTATCAATACCAACAAAGCAACCATCAGTTGAATTGATGGACCTGCACCCACAATTTGTGATAAAGTGTAAAGTAGTTCACTCATTTGTGATATTGAAAATTCATTGTGCACCTGAATGTGTTGCTCCCATTACAATGGTAATTTGATTCTATCTAAGCTAGGCAAACTTCCAAACACAAACTGAAGAACTCAACAACTCTGCTGAAACATGTCCACAATTGACCTACAAATCTGTAATTGAACAGATTACACACTAATTATTACATTGTTGTCAAGCAAACTCAGTTTTTGCTTATTGAGGGATATGACCTTCTTAACGTAGGAACTACGAAAAGCTAAGCAAATCTTCTCAGTAAACAAGGAAGTGGGTCCATTACCCGGTCAGAAGATTAATAAAAAGTATTTAAAGGAATTGTGTCATCCAATTTAAATCAGTTAAAACCAGATGGTAACACGTATCCATTTTTTCTAATCCCTTTTTATTTTCTGATTACAGATTTATTTACTCTATTTTCTGAACATTATTATGGCGGCTGCCATCTTGCCTAAGCTGTTCTTAGCATTAAAGCGTTTCTGCGTTTCTTCAGAATTTAGCATTGCAAACCGAGTGTCATTTGCAATGCGCAAATGACACCTGATGACAGATATGTTAATTTTATAGTTTTCTGTAGCGTAGTTTTTGAGAAAATTGCGTTTTAAAATATGTAAATGAGCTTCCTTAGGTGCAGGGGGCGTTAACCCTGCACCTAGTTGCGGCGTAATTCCTCCTCTTACCCTTCCTCCGTTCCGGTGATTGACAGGGCCAGGCAGCTAGCGCTCTCGGCTGCCGGCCCTGTCCGAGTCCGAAATCCCGCGCCTGCGCATTGCGATCACCAATGCGGGCGCATTGAGAGCCGCCGGCTGCCCTGATCCCGGCTTCCTCAATGCGCGGATTGTTTCGCTCCCTAGCTTTATCTCGCAACTTACAGGGTCACGTGGTACACCACTATTGAAACCACAACAGTGTGAACAGGTGATGACGTGGATAGCGGATAATGTGTCCAGTAATTTATCCACCACCCAGTCTTCCACGCAGTCCACCCACGCTAGCCAATGGAGTAGACCTCTGGCTCCTCCAGCTCAACCTCCTTCCCCCCAGCCTGCCCCCTCCCCATGGAAAATATGGATTCAGATACGGCATACTCACAGGAACTCTTTTCAGGACCCTACCCAGAGACACAAACTACTGCTCAACAGCAACCTGAGCAGTTGCTCTGTCCCGATGCCCAAAATTTAGAACTTTCACAGTCTGTGGGTGATGAGAGTGTGGACTTAGTGCAAGTAGTGCGTCAAGAGGTGTCGGATGATGATAATGATGAGACACAGTTGTCAGACATTGACGTTATTGTGAGGGCAGTAAGTCCCAGGGGGGAGCAGAGTGAGGAATCGGAGGAAGAGCAGGTGGATGATGAGGTGACTGACCCGAGCTGGGTTGGTAAGCCTAGTCAAGACAGGGCTTCTGAGGGGGAGGCAAGTGCAGCACCAGAACAGGTTGGAAGAGGTAGTGGGGTGGCCAGAGGGAGAAGCAGGGCCAGAGCAAGTAGATCAGCAACTGTTTCACGAAGTGAGACTCCCGTGCCGAGGCCTAGATGTTCACAAGTCTGGAGGTTCTTTAAAGAAAGTGAGGATGACCGACGGACTGTGGTGTGCAACTTGTGCCACACAAGGATCAGCAGGGGAGCCACCACTACCAGCCTAACCACTACCAGCATGCGCACAGGCATATTGTCACGCGAGGTCGGCGTCGCGCTCCCTCTGCACGACATCGCCGGACCTCTCCGCCCCCTAGAGACGAGCAATAGGGAATTGAAGTGCTGGTCTTGTCAGCCAGCACTTCATGAGTTAATTCTCTGTTTGGGTTTAGCCATGTGGTGCTGATCACACCACATGGCTACTTTACATATTGTTTGGACAGCTTGCTCCGCCTCAGGTCAGGTGATGCTGGCCACATCACATGATCCTGGGCGGGCTATTTAAAGATGGCAACTGCCTCACTCAGATGCCTGTGATTAGTCTTCTGAGATCAGTGCTGTGTGTTAGACGTTGCTGTTGATTATTGGTATATTGGATTTTGGCTTCGGACTTAGACTACGCTTTTGTGATTCCCCTCGGTATTTGACGTGACCTCCTGTTCTTGACTTGGCTTGCTGACTATTCTGCTATTGTGTTTGTTCTGTCTGTGTTCGTCTTTCCCTGTGTTCCCTTCCCTTCCCTGTGCACGTACTCAGCATAGGGACTGTCTCCAAGTTACGGTTTTGCCGCCTAGGGCATCTACTGTAAGTAGGCAGGGAAAGAGGTGGGGTTCAGACAGGGCACACTATCCCTTGTTTCCCTGTCGTGACACATATGAGTGCTAAACACACGACTCAATGGAACCAAGGCCGTTCACCTCCTGCGGATCACACCACTGCTCCTTCCCCTGTGTCACATGCTGGCTTTGCGAGTCAACCCCCCGCCCAGGACCCCGGCACGAGCGCCTCCCACCCTACAACCACCTCTTCACCTCCATGATCCTCCACACCCTACACCAATGTGTCCCAGCGCAGCGTTTAGCTGTCTTTGCATCAGACATTGGAGCGCAAGCGCAAACGCAAATACAATTCCACCCACCCACACGCACAAGCCCTAAACGTCCACATTTTCAGCCTGGAGATGCTGCGCTATAGACTGGTAGAGATTGAGGCTTTCTGCAACCTGATGGCGGTGGCTGTCCCTCGGTACTTGGTCCCCAGCCGCCACTATTTTTCATGATGTGCCGTCCCAGCCCTACATCAGCACGTGTCAGAGAACATCATCCGTGCCCTGACCAACGCGGTTACTGAGAAGGTCCACCTAACCACGGACACATGGACAAGTGCTGGCGGGCAGGGACACTATATCTCCCTGACAGCACATTGGGTTAACTTGATGGAGGCTGGGGCCGAGTCTGACCTTGGGGCTGCTCATGTAATGCCCACACCGAGGATTGCGGGGCCTACCTCGGTCACGGTTTTTGAGACTTATTATGCCTCTTCCTCCAACCCCTCCTCCTCCTCCTACTCTCAAATACAATCTGTGAGCACAGCGCCTTCAGTCGGTAGCTCTAGGCGCAGCAGCACTGCCGTGGGTAAGCGCCAACAGGCGGTGCTGAAACTGCTGAGCTTAGGTGACAAGAGGCACACCGCCCAAGAGCTGTTACAGGGCATCACGGCGCAGACCGATCTTTGGCTGGCGCCGCTGAAACTCAAACCAGGCATGGTTGTGTGTGACAACGGGCGTAACCTGGTGGCGGCTCTTCAACTCGGCAGACTCACACATGTGCAATTATACACCAATACTATTTCCCAAAGTAACAACAACCCATATAAACACTGCATATAAAACCTGCCTGGCCCACGTGTTCAATCTTGTGGTTCAGTGGTTCCTCAAGACCTACCCCAATTTGTCTGATTTGCTCACCAAGGTGCGACGCATCTGTGCGCATTTCCGCAAGTCAACCACAGATGCTGCCACTCTCAGGACAGTGCAACGGCGCTTAGAACTGACAGCTCATCGACTGTTGTGCGACGTGCCCACACAATGGAATTCCACATTACACATGTTAGCCAGGGTTTACCAGCAGCGCAGAGCGATTGTAGACTGCCAGATGACAACTTCCACGAGAACTGGTAGTCAGGTTAGTCAGCTTCCTCAAGTCTACAATGAGGAGTGGACATGGATGTCTGATATCTGTCAGGTGTTAAGCAACTTTGAGGAGTCAACACAGATGGTCAGCGGCGATGCCGCCATTATGAGCGTCACCATCCCGCTGCTTTGTCTGCTGAAAAACTCACTGCTCAGCATGAAGTCAGAGGCTTTGCGCTTGTCACAGGAGATGGGGGAAGAAGATACGTTACTTAATAGCCAGACCACCCTCAGGTCTGTTTCTCAGCGCGTATTGGAGGAGGAGGATGAGGAGGAAGAGGAGGAAGAGAAGGAGACTGTTGGCGAGACTGAAGAGGGTACCTATGCTCATTCCCTCTTATCTGTTGAGCGTGTATAGGCTGAAGAGGAGGAGTTGGAGGAGGAGGAAATGGAGAGTCTATTGAGGAAAGGGAATTCTTGCGTGTTGGGACTCTTGCGCACATGGCTGGCTTCATGTTAGGCTGCCTTTCCTGTGACCCTCGCGTTAGAAGCATTTTTGACAACACCGATTACTGGGTGTTTACCCTCCTGGACCCCCGGTACAAGCAGAACTTTTCCACTCTCATTACTGTAGAGGAAAGGAGTATGAGAGTGAATCAATATTTACAGTCCCTGGTGCACAAGCTGAAACTATCCTTCCCTTCTGACACCACTAGCGGCAGAGGACGTAGTTCTGGGGCCAACTAGCGGGGGAGAGGAGGGGAGCAGGCAGCTTGTCAAGCACTGGCAGGGGAACACTCTCCAAGGCCTTTGCCAGTTTTATGGCACCCCAGCAAGACTATGTCACCCGTCCCCCAGTAGGGGGGAGCTGTTCAGAAAGATGGTGAGGGAGTACCTAGCTGACCATACCAACGTCCTGTGTGATCACTTTGCTCCATACAACTATTGGGTTGCAAAGCTGGACACGTTGCCCGAACTGGCGCTGTACGCCTTGGAGGTGCTGGCCTGCCCTTCCGCTAGCATGTTGTCAGTGCGGGTCTTCAGTGCAGCTGGTGGCATCATCACTGATAAGCGTACACTCCTGTCAACTGACAGCGCTGACAGGCTGACGATTATTGAAATGAATAAAGCCTGGATTTCACCGGAATGCAAATCTCCACTGGGGGAAAGCAGCTCAACATGAAGATTCTTTATGTATCCTCTCCTCCTCCTCCTCTTCGCACACAAACGCTGAGCCAACAGGCAATGTTTCTGAGAATTGTTCACTGGACTGTAGTACATATAACTGAGAAAAAAACATAGGCCCTGATTTATCACACCTTCACTCCAGAATTCTGTCTTCAAAAAGTCGCACGATAGGGCTTTTGCGACTTTTTTGCACATTTTTTTGCGACTTTTTGCATGTGTACACCACTCACTCCAGTTTGTAATATGGGTGGAAAAGTGGGTGTGGTTAGCCATGTTAATGAGTTTCACTCCAGATTTATCATTGCGACTTTTTAAAAAAAGTCGCAAAATAGTCGCAATCTCACTCCAGGAGGAGGGTGGAGTAGGAAAAGTGGAGTAGCTTCTCTAGACAGAAGTGTTAGGTTTAAGGACAAGCCACATTTATCAAACAACCTATGACGTTTGATAAATGTGGCACAAAGTACTCCAACATAGATGCAAGCAAAACTGACTTCAAATATTCTCCTAATGATAAATTCCCCCCATAGTCTTTAAATGGTGGCTATTGTACCGCAAACCACTCCATTTTTCACTGGACTGTAGTACATATAACTGAGAAAATACGTAGTCTTTAAATGGCGGCTATTCTACCGCAAACCACTCCATTTTTCACTGGACTGTAGTACATATAACTGAGAGAAAATACGTATTTTATAGACTGACGCGGCTGTACAGCACACTACAGAATTGTTCACTGGACTGTAGTACATATAACTGACAAAAAAACGTAGTCTTTAAATGGCAGCTATTTTACCGCAAACCACTCCATTTTTCACTGGACTGTAGTACATATAACTGAGAAAATACGTAGTCTTTAAATGGCGGCTAATCTACCGCTAACCACTCAATTTTTCACTGGACTGTAGTACATATAACTGAGAGACAATACGTATTTTATAGACTGACGCTGCTGTACAGCACACTACAGAATTGTTCACTGGACTGTAGTACATATAACTAAGAAAAAAACGTAGTCTTTAAATGGCGGCTATTGTACCGCAAACCACTCCATTTTTCACTGGACTGTAGTACATATAACTGAGAAAATACGTAGTCTTTAAATGGCGGCTATTGTACCGCAAAGCAATCAATTTTTCACTGGACTGTAGTACATATAACTGAGAAAAAAACGTAGTCTTTAAATGGCGGCTAATCTACCGCAAACCACTCAATTTTTCACTGGACTGTAGTACATATAACTGAAAGACAATACGTATTTTATAGACTTACTCTGCTGTACAGCACACTACAGAATTGTTCACTGGACTGTAGTATATATAACTGAGAAAATACGCAGTCTTTAAATGGCGGCTATTCTACTGCAAACCACTCCATTTTTCACTGGACTGTAGTACATATAACTGGGAGAAAAAATGTAGTCTTTAGACTGCGGCTAATTTAACACAAACCACTCCATTTTTCACTGAACTGTAGTATATATAACTGAGAGATAAAATGTAGTCTTTAAACAGCGGCTATTGTACCACAAACCACTCAATTTTTCACTGCACTGTAGTATATATAACTGAGAAAAAAAATGTAGTCTTTGAATGGCGGCTATTGTACCGCAAACCACTCAATTTTTCACTGGACTGTAGTGCATATAACTGAGAGAAAAAACGTATTTCCTAGACTGACGCTATTGTACAGCACACTACATAATTGTTAACTGGACTGTAGTGTATAGAAATGAGAGAAAAAAACGTATTCCCTAAACTGCACTACAGATCCCAGCAAGCCAAGGCACAGTAGCAGCAGCAGCAAAAATGAGTACTGAGAGGACTTTGGGCAATTTCTTTTGGGTCTGTGTGGACCACGTGCTGTCCCTTCTGCCACCAGTCGCTGTGCACATTGTGCAGCCAAGATGGCGGTAGCTGCACCACAAGTCCCAGCCAGCAGCCAGGAGGAGACCAAAAAAAAAGGTGCTTGTAGCCCTTAGAAGGGCTGTTGGGTTCTTTGAGCATGATTCCCGCCTAACCAACATCTAAATTCAGGCCACTCATTCAGAACACTCTCCCTGACAGAGAGCAGCTCTATTTCTAATCTCATGCAGGCGGCGTATGACGCGAGCAGCGCGGACCAGATTCTTATATTCCCAGGTCATCTGATCTGGCCAGCCAATCCCTGCTATCGACTTGTAGGGGCCCCATGTGAGGCTAGGGGATACCAAAGACTCTCCTGCATGTTGATTGGCTGAGAAAAGGCGCCTAACATGCAGGAAGAGGAAGATGCCATTTCCTCGAGGATCGCGATATGCTCGTCCGAGTATCGAGCATATGCGAATACCCTAATGCTCGAACAAGCATGTTCGCTCATCTCTAATAATGACATGGAAAATGAAAAATATTCGACAAAATCAGGATAGAATCAGGAAAGAAAAACAGGACGTGTGAATGGAGCTTAACACCTTTCTTCCAACGGCTTGATACCAGAGTGGACATCAATGGACTCTGGATTTCAAGTAAACTGCAAAAAATTATGTATAACGTTTGACATAAGAAAGCAAAAAGAATACAAAGTTAAAGGGGTTGTCCAGCCTTTTTTAAGTGATAGCCCATCATCAGGTTAGGCCAGCAATAGGTGATTGGCAGGTGTCCGACACCCCGCACCTCCACTGATCAGCTGTTTTGTGCAGCTTTGTCACCAGAAGTCAGTGCCAGAGCTACAGAGCACAGTCAGCATTACTGTGACAAATGGTGTCTACTACAACGTTGCCTGTGCAGTGTAGTTCTGGGGCTGGCTACGCAAAACAGCTGATTGGGGGGGGGGGTGTTGGGGAGACCAGACCCTGCAAATTAGCTATTGATGGCCTATCCTGATCACAGGCCATCAATAAAAAAAAGCTGGAGAACCCCTTAAAGGGGTATTCCCATCTCAGACAATGGGGGCATATCGCTAGGATATGCCCCCATTGTCTGATAGGTGTGGGTCCCACCTCTGGGACCCGCATCTATAAGGAGAGCGGTGCAGGGAGCGCTGTGGCTGGAGAACCCCGGATTTCCACTAAGTGCTGTTCCACCGCTGCTCCCATTTCTATGGGGCAGACGGAAATAGCCGAGCCAGCGTCCTCTATTCATTTCCCCGCTCCGTTCTCATTGTAGGTGCAGGTCCCAGAGCGATATGCCCTTTAATACAAAAACTTCTAGTAGTCCAGAATAACACACAGAGTACAGATAATTTATTAAATACTCATTTGTGTTTGCTTATACAGTGCCTTGTGAAAGTATTCGGCCCCCTGGAACTTTTCAACCTTTTGCCACATTTCAGGCTTCAAACAAAAAGATATGACATTTTAAATCTTTGGTGAAGAATCAACAAGTGGGTCACAATTGTGAAGTGGAACGAAATTTATTGGATCATTTAAACTTTTTTTGTAATAATAAAACTGAAAAGTGGGGCGTGCAAAATTATTCGGCCCATTTACTTTCAGTTCAGAAAACTCACTCCAGAAGTTCATTGAGGATCTCTGAATGATCCAATGTTGTCCTAAATGACTGATGAAGATAAATAGAATCCACCTGTGTGTAATCAAGTCTCCGTATAAATGCACCTGCTCTGTGATAGTCTCAGGGTTCTGCATCATGAAGACCAAGGAACACACCAGGCAGGTCCGTGATACTGTTGTGGAGAAGTTTAAAGCCGGATTTGGATACCAAAAGATTTCCCAAGCTTTAAACATCTTTAGGAGCACTGTGCAAGCGATCATATTGAAATGGAAGGAGTATCAGATAACTGAAAATCTACCAAGACCCGGCCATCCCTCTAAACTTTCATCTCAAACAAGGAGAAGACTGATCAGAGATGCAGCCAAGAGGTCCATGATCACTCTTGATGAACTGTAGAGATCTACAGCTGAGGTGGGAGAGTCTGTCCATAGGACAACAATCAGTCGAACACTTCACAAATCTGGCCTTTATGGAAGAGTGGCAAGAAGAAAGCCATTTCTCAAAGATATCCATAAAAAGTCTGGTTTACAGTTTGCCACAAGCCACCTGGGAGACACACCAAACATGTGGAAGAAGGTGCTCTGGTCAGATGAAACCAAAATCGAACTTTTTTGGAAACAATGCAAAACAATATGTTTGGCGTAAAAGCAACACAGCTCATCACCCTGAACACACCATCCCCACTGTCAAACATGGTGGTGGCAGCATCATAGTTTGGGCCTGCTTTTCATCAGCAGGGATAGGGAAGATGGTTAAAATTGATGGGAAGATGGATGGAGCCAAATACAGGACCATTCTGGATGAAAACCTGTTGGAGTCTGCAAAAGACCTGAGATTAGGACGGAGATTTATCTTCCAACAAGACAATGATCCCAAACATAAAGCAAAATCTACAATGGAATGGTTCAAAAATAAATGTATCCAGGTCTTAGAATGGCCAAGTCAAAGTCCAGACCTGAATCCAATTGAGAATATGTGGAAAGAGCTGAAAACTGCTGTTCACAAACACTCTCCATCCAACCTCAAAGAGCTCGAGCTGTTTTGCAAGGAAGAATGGGCAAGAATTTCAGTCTCTAGATGTGCAAAACTGATAGAGACATACCCCAAGCGATTTGCAGCAGTAATCACAGCAAAAGGTGGCGCAACAAAGTATTAATGCAAGGGGGCCGAATAATTTTGCAAGCCGCACTTTTCAGTTTTATTATTACAAAAAAAGTTTAAATGATCCAATAAATTTTGTTCCACTTCACAATTGTGACCCACCTGTTGTTGATTTTTTTACGGGGTCTAGGTAGATTTGCAGTGGTCTGATACTCCTTCCATTTCAATTTGATCGCTTGCACAGTGCTCCTTGGGATGTTTAAAGCTTGGGAAATCTTTTGGTATCCAAATCCAGCTTTAAACTTCTCCACAACAGTATCACAGACCTGCCTGGTTTGTTCCTTGGTCTTCATGATGCTCTCTGTTCTTTAACCCCTTAACGCCCAGCGCCGTAATAGTACGGCGCTGCGTGACGGGACTTAATGCCCAGCGCCGTACTATTACTGAGCGCTGATCGGGCGGGTGCAGGAGCTGCGCCCGCCCGATCAGAGGCGGGGGTCCGGCTGTGCCCAAGTGCCGGACCCCTGGGGAATGTGCCAGCATCGGTGAAAACACAGATGCTGGCGCATTAACCCTTCATGTGCCGCTGTCAGCGCTGACCGCGGCACATGAGGTGTGCCGCATGTTCAGGATGCCGAGCGGGGGCCATCGGATCCCCGCGCTGCTGTGACGTGGACCCGATGGCTTGGATGGCAGCCCGATGCCTTCCTTAGGCATCGTGGCTGCCATCCCTGCGAGCCTGTGCAATCCAGCCCCCTGGATCGCACAGGAAGCAGGCTGTAAGTGTATTACTGTGAGTAATACACTTATAGCCAATGCATTACAATACAAAGTATTGTAATGAATTGTGAAGGGGATCAGAACCCCCAAAAGTTAAAAAAAAAGTGTAAAAAGGTGAAAAAAAAGTTAAAAAATAAAGTTAAAAAAAATAATAATAAAAGTTTCAAGTAACAAAAAATAATGCCATTTTCCCTCCAAAAAAGTAAAAAAATTGTTAAAAAAAGAAAAAAAAAGAAAAAGTAGGCATATAAGGTATCGCCGCGTCCGTATCGACCAGCTCTATCAAAATATCACATGATCCATCCCGCCAGGTGAACACAGTAAAAAATAAAAAATAAAAACAGTGCCAAAACAGCCATTTTTTGGTCACCTTCCCCCACAAAAAGTGTAATACTACGCGATCAAAAATGATACCCTACCTGAGACAATCGCCCAAAAAATAAAAAAAATATGGCTGTTAGAAAATGGCAACACAAAAAAAAGATTTTATTCTGTTCAAAAATAAATCTATTGTGTAAAACTTTCCAAAAATAAAAAAGTTAGACATATAAGGTATCGCCACGTCTGTAACAACCTGCTCTATAAAAATATTACATGAGATGGCCCCCCAGGTGAATACTGCAAAAAATAAAAAAAAAATATGCCAAAACAACCATTTTTTGCCCTCTTGCCTCACAAAAAGTGTAATAGCAGGCGATCAAAAAGGCGCATTTAACCCAAAATGGTACCAATCAAACCGTCATCTTGTCCCGCAAAAATGATACCCTACCTGAGACAATCGCCCAAAGAATAAAAAAAATATGGCTCTCAGGAAATGGCAACACAAAAAAAAGATTTTATTCTGTTCAAAAATAAATCTATTGTGTAAAACTTTCCTAAAATAAAAAAGTTAGACATATTGGGTATCGCCATGTCCATAACAGCCTGCTCTATAAAAATATTACATGAGATGGCCCCCCAGGTGAATGCTACAAAAAAAAAACTATGCCAAAACAACCATTTTTTCCCCTTGCCTCACAAAAAGTGTAATAGCAGGCAATCAAAAAGGCGTATTTAACCCAAAATGGTACCAATCAAACCGTCATCTTGTCCCGCAAAAATTGATACCCTACCTAAGAGAATCGCCCAAAAAATTAAAAAAAATATGGCTCTCTGAAAATGGGAGCACATAAACAAGATTTAATTCTGTTCTAAAATGCATCTAATGTGTAAAACTTAACAATAATAAAAATGGTAGACATATTGGGTATTCCCGTGTTCGTAACAACCTGCTCTTTAAAAATATCACATCATTTTCCCCCTCAGGTGAATGCTGTAAAAACTTTTTTTTAAAAAACTATGCCAAAACAGCTATTTTTTTCACCTTGACTCACAAAAAGTGTAATACCAAGCAATAAAAAAGTGTTATGTACCCCAAAATGGTACTAATAAAAACGTCATCTCATCCTGCAAAAAATAATAACTCAAAAAAATAAAAATCAATGGCTTCCGCTAACCAATCCATCAAAATCTGTTCTGCAAAATCCATATGGCACTCCTTCCGTTCTGAGTCCTGCCATGTACCCGCACAGCAGTTTACCACCACATATGGGGTGTTGCCGCATTCAGGAGAAAATGGGTAACATATTATGGGGTGATTTTCTCCTGTTACCCCTTATGAAAATAAAAAAATTGGGGTTAAAGCAATATTTTATTGGAAGAAATGAAACTTTTTATTTTCACAGCCAAGTGTTTCCAAATTCCATAAATTCCGTAAAAGGGGTCAAAGTGGCCAGTACCCCCCTTAATATATTTTTTGAAGGGTGTAGTTTCCAAAATGGGGTCATTTTATGAGGATTTCCACTGTAGGGGTACGTCAGGGTCTCTCAATTACAAAATGGTGCCTAAAAACCATTCTAGCAAAATCTGCCTCTAAAATCCTTATGGCGCTCCTTTCCTTCTGACCACTGCCACAAACCCATAGAGACGTTTACCACCACATATGGTGTATTTCTGTAAACTGCAGAATCAGAGCAATGTATATTGAGTTTTAGTTTTCTGTTAACCCTTGCTGTGTTGCAAGAAAAAAATTATTAACATGAATATTCTACCAAAAAAGTGAAATTTTGAAATTTCACCTCCATTTTCCTTTAATTCTTGTGGAACACCTCAAGGGTTAACAAAGTTTGTAACAGCAGTTTTTTATAATTTGAGGGGTGTAACATGGGGTCATTTATTGGTGGGTTTCATTATGTAAGCCCCTCAAAATCACTTTATATCTGAATTGATGCTTAAAAAAATGGTTTTGGAAAATTTGGTGAAAATTTTAAAAATGGCTTCTAAACTTCTAAGCCCTCTAACGTCCTAAAAAAGTAAAATGACATTTATAAAATGATGCCAACATAAAGTAGACATATGGGGAATGTAAAATAATAACTATTTTTGGAGGTATTACTATGTATTTTGAAAGTAGAGAAATTTTTGGTAAATTTGGTATTTTTTTTATAAATAAAAATTAAATATTTTGCCACAAATTTACTACTGTCGTGAAGCACAATATGTGACGAGAAAACAATCTCAGAATGGCCTGGATAAGTAAAAGCGTTTCAAAGTTATTACCACATAAAGTGACACATGTCAGATTTGCAAAAAATGGCCTGGGCAGGAAGGTGAAAACAGGCCCGGGTTGAAAGGGTTAAACAGAACCCTGAGACTATCACAGAGTAGGTGCATTTATACGGAGACTTGATTACACACAGGTGGATTCTATTTATCTTCATCAGTCATTTAGGACAACTTTGTATCATTCAGAGATCCTCAATGAACTTCTGGAGTGAGTTTTCTGAACTGAAAGTAAATGGGCCGAATAATTTTGCACGCCTAACTTTTCAGTTTTATTATTACAAAAAAAGTTTAAATGATCCAATAAATTTTATTCCACTTCAGAATTGTGACCCACTTGTTGTTGATTCTTCAGCAAAAATTCAAAATGTTATATCTTTTTGTTTGAAGCCTGAAATGTGGCAAAAGGTTGAAAAGTTCCAGGGGGCCGAATACTTTCGCAAGGCACTGTATATGGTCAAGTTATCCTGCAGTACACAGATAATCATCACTCAAATCAGTCCTTGTCCTCAAGGTACAGGGATCCCTCAAGATACAATGGCCTCAGGATACAATATTTTCAACATACAATGGTCCTTTCTGACCCATCGTAAGTTGAAACCAGACTCAACATACAATGTCTCAGCCTCAGATCTAACCAATCAAGGTCACTTCTCTGGTAACATTGTTGTATTAGTTGCTAGTCAACAGCTATTCCTGACTGTTGTATGTAAGGACTTGTGTTATCTGTCTTAGTTATCTGCTTATTTTTCTTAAATCTTCATTTTCTCTTATGTTGGATGACATTTTGGGGCTTTGGAACCAATTACTCAACTTACAATGGTTTCAACAAACAATGGCCCTCCTGGAACCAATTAATATTGTATCTCGAGGAACCACTGTATACCTTTGCGAGATCATGCTGCACTGTCTGCAGTGACTGGACATTGTCAGAGCACTGAAAATCAGTCGCCCTGGAGTACTGAGTACCAAGGACCTTATATATAGTGTATGTGGCTCATTTGAATTTTGGGTGCTGAAACTACTGGCCCCGATAATGCAGTAATAAGAAGTGGGCCTGAAAGAAGATTTAAAAAGTTCAGAAATTAACAGGTTCTCTTTAAGTGTAGGCAACATTAACCATGGCCATTGTACTAAATTTTCACATTTTCAGTAAATAGTGTCTTCATTGTTATTTTATCAATTAAACATTATCCAACAGCATTTATATAGGTTTGACTTTGCTTGAAGTTGTGTTTTTCTTTTGGTAAAACACAAACCCTTTCTTGATTTGATCTTGATCTTATGATATCCCAGAGTCTTTATCCACATTGGAGGTTCAGCCTTTTTTAAACTTGCCATTACTATATCTAAACCCTAATCTATCTAAATACTGCGATATGCACAGACCCCATGTCTTGTCAAAATTACTGGTAGGACTCATGAACCAGTGCACAGCGGTGCTCTTTTGCAAAAAGTCAGTATAAACAGTTCATCCATAACATGTTTGAAGCATGGCAATCACCAACTGGACAAAATTACTCCCTATCAAATCACCAGGGGGTACAAGATGTGGAACAAAACAGGACCCTGATTTGCTCCACATCTTGCATCACCTGATGCTTTGGGGAGGAATTTTGTCCTGTTGGTGAGTGCCATGCTTCAAACATGTTCTGGATGAACGGCATTTACTGTAATTGAACAAATTGTAAGATTTATACACAATAAGCCATAAATACAGCACAGAAATTTGCTGCAGATGTGAAAATTCAGAAGATGTGGAAGTGGCATTGCAGTTGGCATTGTGTCATCACTGCTATCCCTAGGATGTCATAATAGGATCTCTGTCTGAAGGATGATTGCAAGAAAGCAATGAATTCCCAGAACCAAATGAAGTCTATTGAGCACACTTGTGCCACTTATGGTTCTACAAGATTAACTGCCCAATTGAAGCTTCTCCATATACTGACCCTTGTGTGTTGCTGGGTCATTGGGAACAAGTCATCACATTTAGAGAAACTGGGACACAGAACCCATTGTATAAATATCAAATGCCTATTGCCTGCAGCAATAACATTGTCTAGCAATTTATATGGGCCTCAAATGAAATTATTTAAAGGGAATCTATGTTAGGAGTTGACTTATTGTTTAAATCTTTTTTGGGTGTTAAACTATAATATAAAAATGGTGTGTTGTATTATCCTTGTCACTTTCTGTAGTAAATATTTTTTAGATCAGCATGTTATATAAACACTTCGAGGAATGGGGTTAGGAATCATCTCATTATAATCAGAGGGCAGGATTACAATGAAAGGTAAAACTTCTTTTATAAAGTTAGAAACCGATAGCATAGGATCCGTTGACAGTAAATGATGGGGGCATCTCAGGTCTTACTCCGTTTAGCTGCACAACGTGTGCTGCATATCCCACAGAGCATACACACAACACTTTACAGAGCATACACACAACACTTTACATATCATATGTGTCACCTGTGTGACTGCACTGTAGCCTACAGACAATGTACCATAATACTAATGTTGATCACAAGAAATTACACTTATACTTCCCATTAGGGATGAGCAAAGCGAGTTTCGGATCCTTGATCTGAAGTCGCTTCGCTCAAAACTTAGATCTGTTTCTGTGCATCATTAGGGCTCATGCTGTGGACTTTAATTTTCGGTCCGCAACGCACGGGCACTGGCAGCGTGGACACCGCATTCGGATCGCGGACCCATTCATTTAAAAAAAAGTAGTGCATACACCATAGTGCTTCCGTGGTGTTCCGATCAGAGCCTCCGTTCCGCATGTCCGTGATTGCGGACCCATTGAAGTGATGCGGGCCGCAATACGGGCACGGGCCGGCATCGGTCATGTGCATGAGCCCTTAAAATGTATGGGCTTTAGCGAGACGAAAGGAGTTATCACTGAAGTCTCTCTACCTTGTTACTGAAGCCGACTTCGAAACCAAGTTTTAAAATGGTTTTGAAGTACAGTACTGTAGAAAAATTGAATCCTGAAATTATTCACCGAAGTCCTGTGAGACTGGTGATAACGAATTTGCCTCGCCTGAGCCCATACATTTTAATGTTGTATGGAGACAAATCTTCATCTCTAGTTCCCATCAATGGCTTGCAATTTTGACTAGACACCAGAGAGGAGTTCTGTGACTGGCATTTTTCTCCCATGTTAGCAATTTCAAAGAAAAGGGTCTGTATTCCGCGTTTGCACAGGGGTCCTCTACAATTTGTGCCTGCTGCTCAGGGTTGCCAACCTAAATTTTTACTTATTCTGGACAATTTGTCCAAAAATCATGGACAGCAGCAATTTTTGGAGACAAACTTAAAACTATAATGAACTATAAAGATAAGTAACTAGCAGAAGGACTCGGCTTTGCACGGGTATATTTAATCTATTTCATTTAAGTTTTGTGTGTGTCGTTAAAACATATAGACAGTATCCACCATAACAGTGACCTCTACAGCACCCCGCCCCCTTAACAGTGAGCTCCACAGCCCCCCACAGTGCCCCACCTCCTTAAAATGTTGACTCTACAGCAGCCCACTCCCTTAACTTTGACCTTCACAGCAGCCCACTCCTTGAACAGTGACCACCAACACCCCACCCACCCCCTAACAAAGACCTCCACAGAGGGGCATTATTGTCTTTAATTGACAGTATATAAAACCCCACAGAATTAGTATACACTTAAGGTCATATGAGTTACATCAGCCTCTACAACAACGTTGCCTAAGCGTCGCAATTGAAATCATATTAGCTCACACATAAGCTGTCATACTACGAATGTCCTTCGTTGCCTATAGCAACCAATCAGAGCTCATATTAATGACCTGTAGCAAAATAGAAGCCGAGCTGTGATTGGTTGCTGTATGCAACCTGATGAATATCCAGGCTGACCGCCACAACAGCCAGCAGAAAATGGCGTATTTTTTGGCAAATAATTGGAAAGCGCTGGAAAGCTGAGAATTTCCACTCAAAACATAGTCTATGATGTTCCCCGAGTCACAGGCGGCTGTGCAAAATTTCGTGATTGTAAATGCGACGGTGCGGATTCCTTTAATGGACATACACACATGCATACACTCAGCTTTATATATTAGATACATGTCTATAGGTCAGATTACCAGCATTTACTGTGAGTTCTACAAACTTCATTTATAGTGACTATAGATGAGTGAACGTGCTCGTAACGAGCACTGTAGCGCTCGGCTCCCCTGCGCTCGCATGGGCGCAGGCATCCGGATCCGTCAGGTGAGGAGGACGGATCCGGATGTCTGCGCCCATGCGAGCGCAGGGGAGCCGAGCGCTACAGTGCTCGTTACGAGCACGTTCGCTCATCTCTAATAGTGACCTGTTCAAGTACCACTAGCAGGGGCAGATTTCCAATGTATCCACTCTTGCTCTGTTTAGGAGTCCCCTGCCTAACTGCATATATGGCTATTTTCATACATAGAGTTATCCTTGGGGGTATCCCCAAATAAAAGCTCTGGTTATATGTATAGGCATGGGTTCTGGTTGGGTCACAGCTTGCAACCTTAATGCAGTTTTTCAAAAATTAAGTTACTTTACCAGAATACCCCTTTAAAAAAATTGAAAACTTTGCTAATCAAATGAACAAACTACAAAGTTGTTATTTGCATATTATGTGATTGGGATATATTCAAATATATAGCAATTGAGTGGACACTCAATAAAGATTGGAACCACCTCTGTCATTAGCGTTCCTGGCATAGTCCTCCTGTTCAGAGCATGCAATTGTTCTCCTCCCTTCTGTCAGTAAAGATTTTGCCAGGCTAGATCAGATGTGTCTGTAGCACACAGAGGTGGAGAAAGCATTCTGTTTACCGAGAGGCAGGAACATATGGTGACCTTTGTAACAAGAAGTTTATCTCCCGATGAGCCACACAGAACAGTCACATCCAACATAATTCTGAATCTTCCAAATGTGCTGCTCCTTGTTTTTAATAACAGACTGCAAATAATTACAGTTCAAGAAAAGCCCAAACCCCATCCCCACTCTTGAATCCACACTTGGGCTTAGGTTTGGCCAGTTGTTTTCTGTTGATTAATCAAAAAAGTTTATATCACTTTATGCATTGCATTTTCCTTTCCTTTGTCATTTTTTTTAACCAACTGGTGTTTTTGCGAAACTCGGTAATCTTTGGGGTTGGCATTGTATAAGAATATTTCACACTATAGATCCCTACTGCAACAAAAATTGTACCACAAAAAATAGCACTGCTTTTGTGGGTTTTCCAAGTATCTGATCGGTGGGTGTCCAACACCCAGAATCCCCATCAATCAGCTATTTGAGAAGACATCGACGCTTACAGTAGCACCACTGCCTTCTCTCAGCTTAGTCTAGTCCATGTAACATAATATTCATCGGTCCCAGGACCTAGGAGCAGCTCACCCCCACTGAAGTGATACCACAACAGCTATCAAATGGACAGCGCTGTGGACAGCTCATCAGTAGTAAAGTCTCAGAAAACTCTTTTAAGTGGTCTTGATTCCGTTTTCTTTGTGCTTTTTTAAATGCACAGAAAAAAAATGTGTTAAGTTCGCAATAATTAACTGTAAAAAGTATCCTCAACCTGCTGTGTTTAATATCACCAGCAATATATTTTGTACCACTTTACACAAACTGAAATAATGCATTTTGATTCCTGCCGGTACTTTTGTGTTTCTTTTTAGATCTTTATTGCCTTTGAAAACCATATTTATATTGGCATACAAATAAACATAAAAGAGCCCAAGGGGTTAAAAAATGGGACACAGCCACTCCCATAGGAATCAGAGCCCTGCTCCTCCCCTCTTTGCCTCCTCTCCTGACATCATCAAGCAACTAGAGGAACACTCAACTAGACACATCCCACTGCTGTGTTTGCGCCTGCGCTATCTGCACGCAGTGTTGTCATCAACTTCGGTGCATAACCTTTGAGCAATTATGGGTTTTTAGGAATGATTTTAAAGTGTACCTGTAGTTTTGGTGACTTTTAAGAATAATCTGTCATGTGTTTAAAGGATGGATACCACTATTTCTGGCTAATCATGACCTACATCCTGCATTTTTCAGCAATTTATCCGTTCTGCAGGCTCCATCTCTAGGTGTCAGTTTTCTTTGAGCTAGTAGGTGGACACTATCTGCTATTATGCCTCCCATACAAAGCACACAGGAGAGGAGAGCTTTCTTATGCATACATTTAGAAGTAGCATGGCTAACCTTATTCAGCAGTACTGAGCAGTGTAGCTGTGAGTCCAACACTGTGGTGAGATAGAACACTTACTAGAGCCTTCAGAAGCATCTTTCTTTATGTCTCTCTGTTGCATGTTCACTCTTAAGCATTTTCTTTCTCCTCCGCTCTATTACATTTTATTGTATTGGCAGAGCCCAAGATGAATAATAGGAGTGAATTGAAATTTAATGATCAGTGCAGGAGGCAGATGGGTAAGAAGTGGCTCTAGGTGGTAATTTTCTCTCATGGTATATTACAAAGTTCCTTATATTCACATGTACCATTGAACTGTGCAAAGTTTGTTGAAACACCAGTGTCCATTTGAATTATATATGTAGGTCCCAGGAACATTTCCTAAAATGTTATTTCATAAAGTCAATACACACATCAGTGGATGTTCGATTTTTGTTTCCCTCCAAGAGGTTTCTGTTAGTTTTTTCCCCAGGTACTTATATGGATACTACAACTATAACCACAGAGGAAACCACCACTTGAAGTAGTCAAAACGTAGTTTGTCTTGTGCAATACAAAACAACATACACAAAACATATAGGAGGAGCTTTACTGATGCCCAAATTCTATTCCTATCTGTACAAAAGAAAACTGGAGTACATGACTTGCATTATGTTTATGGAGTGTTTTAGACACTTTTTTCAAACTTTCTAACAATGATTCATGGCATAGTAGGACCAGGAACTTGACTCTTCGAAAAGAGGCATGGCTTAAGATGTGCCAATGTGCATCATAATTTTGGAGAAAAGTAAGGTGGTATAAACTTATACCAGACAGTCTAAAGATTTACTAAATTGTCAAACATCAGCCTGTGGGATGAATCTAGCGCATTTTTAGTCTAACTAGTCTTAAAAACTAAGCAGGACTAGGACATGTGCCCCATAATTTGTAAATGTATTATCTGAAACAGTTACACAGCAGACAGTTGATGAAGTCAGAAAACTAATAGCAAGAAAATAGTGGACAATGTTCTAAAACCATAGTCAACTGTAGCCTCCAGTATGATATGTAGTAAATGTAAACCCCCATAAAGTAGAACTGTATAAAATACTGAAATGATTAAAAGTTGTGTATAGAAAAATAGCTAACCACAAGTACACAATTTTTCAGACTTTAATGGGGTTTTGGGCTGAAAATGCTCTAAATATAAAAATATGCCTTACTGACCTGCTCATTCACCAATGTACCTGCACCGCTGCTCCAGAGTTCCTGGCAGTCTTTGTTTACAGCAGTGCAGCACTGAAATTACCAACTACGCCACATGATTGCTGCAGGCAGTAGCTGGCCAGCAAACCCTTTTAATGAACACACTTAGTGTTCCGAGAGTTAGCCTACATAAATGAAATTGTGCTACCACTAACCTCATGAGGGGAATTGGTGTCCCTATATATAGAGATTAAGTAGAACTGTCTTTATTCCAGTACCTTGTAAGCCACAATTAAAGGGATTTTCCGAGTATCTGATTGGTGGGGGCCCTACACTCCAGGACCCCCGATGATCAGCTATTTCAGAAGGCATCAGCCCTCACAGTAACACTGTGGCCAACTTGCAGCTTACATTGTATGTATGTTGTTATCACAGCTCAGCCCCATTCACTTGAGTGGGGCTGAGCTGTGCCTATGTCATGTGACCAATGAATGTGACATCACATGGCCAAGGCAAAGCTGAGAGATGGCCGCAGTGCTACTGGGAGCACCAGTGCCTTCTAAAACAGCTGATCAGCAGGGGTCCCAGGTGTCAGACCCCCACTGATCAGATACTGATGACCTATTCAAAGGATAGGTGACCTGCTCCAGGCGAGGACTGGTTGAATAGACATTTACAGACATTTTCTGTGTGTCAGGTTAAAATCAGGAAGTTGAGAGCAGCAGGGACTAGAGTAGCATCAGAATGTCAGAGGCATTAGATCAGTCACATGAGTCCTTATTAACCCATCCTGGATATTCGCATCTTATAAACTGATGGCAGAGCACTGATGGCAGAGCACTCGGCTATACAATGACTTTTTGTTCTGTGGGGGTCTGACCTCTGGAATTGCCACTAATCTGAGACAAGACTGTAGCTCCTGTTGTGCACAGTGAAAAAAGTGAAGAGTCTGCGGTGAAAGGAACCCCAGCTTCAGGATTACTTGGGGTCACATTGCTTGGACCGTAACCGATCAAAAAGTTATGGCATATCCTAGAGTGAAACTACTGTAAATATTGTGGGATTTTAAATTTATACTAATACAGTACCTGGTCAAACTTTGACATGGTTCTAGCTGTTGCATTTGACAGCATATTTTCAAACTCGGCATTTTTGCTGCATAGCACTACTGCCATAGAGTAGCTGTTCAGAGATCTGCAATAGCCCTGAACAACAGTGGTGCTATGCAGGGAAAAAAACAGAAGCAGCCAATATACTCCATAGAGAACAGAGGCTCCTCCTTTCTAGCAAATGTGAAGTCTCCAGCAATCAGATCCCCAAAACCTGCACATGACAACGTATACTAGTGAGGTGCCTCCACGCAACCAGGATAGCTATATAATCATGACAGTAAACATTGATTTTATTGAATGCTGCATAATGCTGGAAGGCAAAATGTTTTATTATTTCCGAGATTTGTGCAGCAGAATTTATGTTAGTTTCCAACTTTGTAAAATATGGCTGAAGACTGAAGCTTGATGTTTTAAATTAATTCTCTTTTATGCCCAGGCATTTCTTGCCTACAGCCTTTATTTACAGACAGTATATGCCGCAAAGCATCTGCCATCAGCAATCGCTGTCATCCATGCCCACTCGCTGCAGAACAGATGGTTACATCAGTATTTAGGAGGTTAATGTTGAGAGCCGAACAAAGTCTCATTCTTTCTTCTGGATTGCTCATCCTCATTAATGGTGGATCTAGTAACTGAACAACTCATTTCTCACCTTCAAAGATTATGTAGCACAACAGAGTCATATACTAACATCTAGACGTATTCCATTGGAGTAGTAGACGTCTTCCATGCAGGTGTATAAAACAGACCCAAAATACAATAAACCCTAATAAGATCCCTGTGGATTCTTTTAAAATTGGTGGATGTTTAAAATTGGTTTTAAAAGTTGTTGAGTTCACATATTGTTTCTTTAAAGGGGTTCTCCAAGTTATATTTATTGATGACCTATCCTCAAACAGCTGATCGGCGGGGGTGCCGGGTGTTGGACCCCCGCCGATCTGATATTGATGACCTATCCTGAGGATAGGTCATCAATAAATATAACTTGGAGAACCCCTTTAACCCCTTCAAGCAACAGCTAGTTTGGACCAAATGCCAGGTCCCCATTTTTCAAATCTGACATGTGTCACTTTATCTGGTAATAATGCTTTTACTAACCCAAGCGATTCCAAGACTGTTTTTGCGTGACACAATATAATTCACGTTAATGGAGAATTTGAGTTGTTTTTCCTTTATGTAAAAAAAAATCCTACATTTTCAGAACATTTGGAAAAATTAGCAATTTTCAAAATTTTTTTTCTCCGATTTTAAGGCAAATAGTGATTCCTCACAAAATAGTTAGTAATTAATATTCCCCATATGTCTACTTTATCTTAGCATCATTTTGTAAATTTCATTTGATCTTTTTTAGGATGTTAGAAGCCTTAGAATTTTGGAAGCAATTTTTGAAATTTTCAAGAACATTTTCAAGGAATTGATCAAAGGGGGAAGTGAATGCTTTAACCCTACAAGAATTTAGAAACACTTAGGTGTGAAAATGATAAATTACATTTTAGTTCCAATAAAATGTTTTAGCCCCAATTTTTCACAAGGCATAACAGGAGAAAATACATCCCATTATTTGTTATATATTTATTCCTGAATATGGCAGCACCCCAATGTCACGCTCCGGTGTGGGGGGAAGATACCACACCAAGCGTAGAAGGGTAGGAGGGAAAGGAAATGGAGATTAGGTCTGGAAACTAGGCAAGGCAGATGGACACCTCCTAGAGAAACCCTGACTCCAGTCCTGACTAACAACCAGTATGAACAGGCCTCGAATGTAGGCGAGTTCATATGCAGGATACCTAGGACCCTAACTGTCCCTGAAGGACCCTGAAGCTAATGTCAGGAATGAGTCAAACTGTTCCTCCACCAACCTGGACGAACAGTACAGTACATACAGTATATATAGTATATAGTATATACAGTACAGACCAACAGTTTGGACACACCTTCTCATTCAAAGAGTTTTCTGTATTTTCATGACTATGCAAATTGTAGATTCACACTGAAGGCATCAAAACTATGAATTAACACATGTGGAATTATATACTTAACAAAAAAGTGTGAAACAACTGAAAATATGTCTTATGTTTTAGGTTCTTCAAAGTAGCCACCTTTTGCTTGGATTACTGCTTTGCACACTCTTGGCATTCTCTTGATGAGCTTCAAGAGGTAGTCACCTGAAATGGTTTTCACTTCACAGGTGTGCCCTGTCAGGTTTAATAAGTGGGATTTCTTGCCTTATAAATGGGGTTGGGACCATGAGTTGTGTTGGGAAGAAGTCAGGTGGATACACAGCTGATAGTCCTACTGAATAGACTGTTAGAATTTGTATTATGGCAAGAAAAAAGCAGCTAAGTAAAGAAAAACGAGTGGCCATCATTACTTTAAGAAATGAAGGTCAGTCAGTCCAAAAAATTGGGAAAACTTTGAAAGTGTCCCCAAGTGCAGTCGCAAAAACCATCAAGCCCTACAAAGAAACTGGCTCACATGAGGACTGCCCCAGGAAAGGAAGACCACGAGTCACCTCTGCTGCGGAGGATAAGTTCATCTGAGTCACCAGCCTCAGAAATCACAGGTTAACAGCAGCGGTAGCAGAGACCAGGTCAATGCCACACAGAGTTCTAGCAGCAGACACATCTCTACAACAACTGTTAAGAGGAGACTGTGTGCAGCAGGCCTTCATGGTAAAATAGGTGCTAGGAAACCACCGCTAAGGACAGGCAACAAGCAGAAGAGACTTGTTTGGGCTAAAGAACACAAGGAATGGACATTAGACCAGTGGAAATCTGTGCTTTGGTCTGATGAGTCCAAATTTGAGATCTTTGGTTTCAACCACCGTGTCTTTGTGCCACACAGAAAAGGTGAACGGATGGACTCTACATGCCTGGTTCCCACCGTGAAGCATGGAGGAGGAGGTGTGATGGTGTGTGGGTACTTTGCTGGTGACATTGTTGGGGATTTATTCAAAATTCAAGGCATATTGAACCAGCATGGCTACCACAGCATCTTGCAGCGGCATGCTATTCCATCCGGTTTGCGTTTAGTTGGACCATCATTTATTTATCAACAGGACAATGACCCCAAACACACCTCCAGTCTGTGTAAGGGCTATTTGATCAAGAAGGAGAGTGATGGGGTGCTACGCCAGATGACCTGGCCTCCACAGTCACCAGACCTGAACCCAATCGAGATGAATTGGGGTGAGCTGGACCACAGAGTGAAGGCAAAAGGGCCAACAAGTGCTAAGCATCTCTGGGAACTCCTTCAAGACTGTTGGAATACCATTTCAGGTGACTACCTCTTGAAGCTCTTCAAGAGAATGCCAAGAGTGTGCAAAGCAGTTATTAAAAGCAAAAGGTGGCTACTTTGAAGAACCTAGAATATAAGACATATTTTCAGTTGTTTCACACTTTTTGTGAAGTATATAATTCCACATGTGTTAATTCATAGTTTTGATGCCTTCAGTGTGAATCTACAATTTTCATAGTCCTGAAAATACAGAAAACTCTTTGAATGAGAAGGTGTGTCCAAACTTTTGGTCTGTACTGTATATATATATATATATATATATATATATATATATATATATTATACTCCTCACATATGTTCTTAAAATAACACTTTAATATATTACTTATTTTGCCGTACTCCAAAATTGCATAATTAGGAAAATCAAGCTACTTGGGTTTGTTCTTACATGGTGGATATGTTGCAGATTTTCTATAGCAGAACTTTTTGCAGTGTATTAGTGTATTACAGTAGCAGCAAAGTGGATTTTACAATATCTCATCCACATACTGAGGAAAAAATCCACAGTGACTTGCAGTGCGGATTTTAAAGTCACAGCATCTCAATTTAATCTGCAGATTTCCACTATGGCCTTTACCATTATTTTGTATGTATAGGGCAAAATCCTTGAAAAATCAGTAGTGGCTTTGGTGCAGATTTCAATCATGACAGGTATTCTGAATTGGAAAAACCTGCCCCATGTGATCTCATACAAGCCAAGGTGCAGTAGAGAAGTAAGTAGAATTCAGTGCTACTGCACTTACCTTATGGGGTTGTGCTTGGAGCACAACACCCTTTGCAGCTTTATATAATTGTGATGCTGTGCTGTAGGGTTGCTATGCAATCTGATGTGTTCAGATAAAAAGGTGCTTGATTGCAGACTATTCTATTCACACAGGCACATGATGGCAAGTAAATTAGTTACCTGCTTGGTCTTCCACACTCAGCACAGTATCCATGTACCGGTCCCCACAGTGACTGTCAGTGGTGTCATGCTGCTTGTGGCCACTTCACCATTAAAACCAATGACTGGCTGCAGCAGAGCATGTGACCATGTCCCTGCACCACTGGATTTCAACACTCTAAGGACTGGAACATGGACACAGCAGAGGCAGCACAGAGGACCTGAGCAGTGGGGAGCCGTGATTAGAGAGATTAGAGAGGTAGGCCACGGTCACTTGATAAAAACACAATATTCCTGGAGAACCCCTCTAAAGGAATCCTGTAACCATGAAAATGCAATTTAAGCTACAGGCAGCATATTATAGAGCAGGAGACTCTGAGCAGGTTGGTATATAGAATTAAATTATTGTATTGTGTGTGGGTGGAGCACACTCTCAGATGGTAGTTCAATGGTGATATAACAGATGGAAATGCAAAATTAGGAATAAAAATTGTATATTTAATGAATTAAATTAAAAAATTTCTAAAATATCAATTAAAAATGTATAACAAAAAAATATAGAGGATGGATAGAATATGCGTAATGGTACAAATTATATCAACAATGTATCACTAGTGAGAAACTGTAAACAATATAGATGAATAAATGAAGGTAAAAGCAAATATCAAAAATATAAATGAAGGTAAGAGCAAATATCAAAAGTATAAATGAAAGGTTGAGGGTAAAAACAAATATTGCATTGGTCAATTGACTGCCGGCTTTCAGTGCATCAATGTAGCCCTTTTTCTTGTATAGTTAATTTGAATGTTTGTTAGAAATGAATACAAAGTTTCCAATCAATATAGAAGGTATAAAAAGAATCTTATAGTTATTTGTGGTCCTTTGTCAGTTGAGATCGCGATATAGATGATATGGATCCCGATATAGGTGGAGCTGATATCTTTATCCAAGAAGCTCTTATTGTAATATTGAAGGATGGATAAATATAGTTAGTGGGTACTATACCAGAATCCTGCAGCTTTGTTCCACTGAGGTTACGGGAGAGCCGTTAGGCTATTTCTCTTACCTCTCCGATGTCCTCTGTTTCCCGATGTAGAGCGCGCGCTCCTGACTGGATTGACGGCGTTGTTGTTTGCACGTGGCGTCCCACGTGGATATTGAAGTAGTAACTCACTGCCGATAAATCCTGTCTTGTCTCGCAGAGTCTCTTCTGCTTCTGTTTAGGATGATATCCTCCAGAGTGAAAATTAGTTTCAAAGGATTGGATGGTTGTATATCATTAATTCTCCTTTTCCAAATGTATAGGGACGGACTGCTTGGGAACCAGACGCGTTTCGGGGTCCAAAACTGCCCCCTTTATCAATGGTTAAAGAGCCCGTCCTTCTAGCTCGCTTTTTAAAGGATGTTTCATCTGGGTGCCGGAGGGGGGAGGGGTTAACTCCTCCTATGCTGTAGCCTTTTTCAGTCTTTGCTGGCTGTTTTCTTGTGTAGCCGAGGATGCACCTTATGGATGCACATTGAGGTCAATGAAATATATAAATCACAATTTTTATAGAAGATTAATTATGTATATAAGAATAGCCATGACTATTATTATTGGTATATAGAATTATAGGAAAAGTGTAACCTGTATTTTATTCATTTAAATTCCTGCTCATTCTGGGCTTTGAAGTCAAGGCTGCTGTCTTATCAGTGATTGGCAGTCTTCCCTCTATGACTGTGTATACAGGTAGCTGGCAAGCACTGATAGGACCTCCTCCTGGACTTCAGAGCCCAGAATGAGCAGGAATTTAAATGTATAAAATATAAGTTATACCGTAACTTTTTTCACAAAACCATATATCAATTTGCTCAGCTTCTCCTGCTCTATAACATGCTGTCTGTCGGTCACATCTTGTTCAATGCCACAGATTCCCTTTAAAGGAGAACTTTCTAGAAGATTATATTAAATTCCCTTCAGTTTCCAGCTGTGAAAGATATAATTTTAACAACTTATCGCTGCTTCAACATACTTTCTTTTGAGGCTCTTTTTCATCTTTTAGACATATCTGTGACATCCTGTTCTCGGTACGTAGAATTGAAATTATGATTACCTTCAATGTCCACATACTTGCTACAAATATTGCTAAGGAATTTCTCTAACTAAAAACCGTTAGTAGTACAATGCACCAGTATCTCCAGATACATTTCTGTATATCAGGACACAGGATAACAGCAAAAATCTAATTTATTTAGTAATCACAAAAATTTAATGGAGCAAAATAATTAACAACAAACATTTATATACTACATATATATGTCACAGTAGAGAGCTAAAATGTGATTATTGTTAATTATTTTGCTCCATTACATTTTTATCTTATATATATATATCTTAATAATATAAAAATGAGTTCTGTCTGTCTGTCTGTCTGTCTGTTCTCTATGCGCGACCAAACTACTGGACCGATTTTCACCAAATTCGGCACACAGGTACATCAGGTGTCCGGGAAGGTTTTAGACCAGGTCTCATCTCTCTAGGACTTACCGTTCCTGAGATATTCCCAAAATATGATCTCCATTAGCCAACATTACAACTGGGTTTTAAACTCCAACTGCCATTCTCTGCAAAGGCACACACAGGGAGGGCAGGTTTCCATAACAACCAGGTAATTATCAGCAGCTGAGGATCTCATCCATTTCTATTTACTGACACTGTTAAAGGTATTCCGGTTACCATAAATATAACTTATGTTTTTTTCTATTACTACAGTTCAGTAGTAATAAAAGATGTTTTCCTCCACTGCTGCCTATTGCGTGGGCTCATAAATAAGCATGGTATTGACCTTTAATTCAGGCCACCCTAAAAGAAGTACTTAAAGCCCCCACCCCAGGTCTCACTAAGCCACACCCCCAACTCTGTCAGACCACACCCATTTCACTCCGCAGCCAACAGAGATTGAAAAAATAAAGGTAAAAATCAACTTCTGTCAGCTGCAGGGATGGGTGGGAGGTTGACTTTCTTTCTGCAACAACACACACAAACATTAAATAAAATAGATTAAATACACCCATGCGAAGCGTCTTGCTAATCCACGCCCCCGACTCTGTCAGGTCACGCCCCCTCCCACTCCGCAGCCAATGGGAATTGAAAAAATGAAGGTAAAAATAAACTTTTGTTTGCTGCAGGGGTGGGAGGGTGAATTTCTCTCTGAAATGACACACAGAAATTTAGATGAAATAGACTAATTATAGACTACAACCGTTCGAAGCCTTTTGCTAAGCCACGCCCCGTCTCTGTCAGGCCACGCCCCCTCTCACTCCGCAGCCATTCTGCAACGACACACAGAAACATTAAATGAAATAGATTAAATGCACCTATGCGAAGCGCTTTGCTAAGCCACGCCCCGACTCTGTAAGGCCATGCCCCCTCCCACTCCGCAGCCAACAGGGATTGAAAAAATAAAGGTAAAAATCAACTTCTGTCAGCTGCAGGGATGGGTGGGAGGTTGACTTTCTTTCTGCAACGACACACAGAAACATTAAATGAAATAGATTAAATACACCCATGTGAAGCATCTTGCTAATCCACGCCCCCGACTCTGTCAGGTTACGCCCCCTCCCACTCCGCAGCCAATGGGAATTGAAAAAATGAAGGTAAAAATAAACTTCTGTTTGCTGCAGGGGTGGGAGGGTGAATTTCTCTGCAACGACACACAAAAATTTTAGATAAAATAGACTAATTATAGACTACAACTGTTCGAATCGTCTTGCTAAGTCACGCCCCCAACTCTGTCAGACCACGCCCCCTCCCACTCTGCAGCCATTCTGCAACGACACACAGAAACATTAAATGAAATAGATTAAAGCACCTATGCAAAGCGCTTTGCTAAGCTACACCCCCAACTCTGTCAGGTCATGCCCCCTCCCACTCCGCAGCCAACAGGGATTGAAAGAATGAAGTGAAAAATAAACTTCTGTCAGCTGCAGGGGTGGGAGGGTGAATTTCTCTCTGCAATGACGCACAAAATTTTAGATGAAATAGACTAATTTCAGACTACAACCATTTGAAGCATCTTGATAATCCACACCCCCAACTCTGCCAGGCCACTCCCCCTCCCACTCCGCAGGCAACGGGGATTGAAACAAATCAGCTGCAGGGGTGGGAGGGTGAATTTCTCTCTTCAACGACACACAAAAATCGTAGATGAAATTGACTAATTTTAGACTACGACCATTCAGTACTAATAAAAGATGTTTTTTTCCATTGCTACCCATTGCGGGTCCTCATAAATTACCATGCCATCGACCTGTAATTCATGCCACTCTGACCCCCGCCCCAGATCTCGCGAAACCACGCTCCGACTCTGTCAGGCCACGCCCCCTCCCACTCCGCAGCCAACGGGGATTGAAAAAATGAAGGTAAAAATCAACTTCTGTCAGCTGCAGGGGTGGGAGGGAGGTTGGATTTCTTTCTGCAACAACATACAGAAACATTAAATGAAATTGATTAAATATACCCGTGCAAAGCAATGTTTTCTTCCACTGTTACCCATGGCGTGTCCTCATAAATTACCATGGCATCGACCTGTAATTCTGGCCACCATCAAAAGAAGGACTTAAAACCCTGCCCCAGGTCTTGCAACGTCACGCCCCCGACTCAGTCAGGCCATGACCCCTCCCACTCCGCAGCCAATGGAGATTGAACAATTGAAGGTAAAAATCAATATCTGTCAGCTGCAGGGATGGGAGGGAGGATGACTTTCTCTCTGAAACGACACACAGAAACATTAAATGAAATAGATTAAATATACCCGCGCAAAGCAATGTTTTCTTCCACTGCTACCCATTGTGTTTCCTCAAATTACCATGGCATTAACCTATAATTCAGGCCACCCTGAAATGAAGGACTTAACCCCCCCCTGTGTCCCATTAAACCACACCCCCTCCCACTCCACAGCCAATAGGGATTGAAAAAATGAAGGTAAAAATCAATTTCTGTCAGCTGCATTGACTTTCTCTCTGCAACGACACACAGAAACATTAAATAAATAGATGAAATATACCCAGGCGAAGCCGGGTCTTTCTGCTAGTATATATATATATATATATATATATATATATATATATATCTCTTAATAATATAAAAATGAGTTTCTGTCTGTCTGTCTGTCTGTTCTCTATGCGCGACCAAACTACTGGACCGATTTTCACCAAATTCGGCACACAGGTACATCAGGTGTCCGGGAAGGTTTTAGACCAGGTCTCATCTCTCTAGGACATACCGTTCCTGAGATATTCCCAAAATATGATCTCCATTAGCCAACATTACAACTGGGAACTTTGGTTTTAAACTCCAACTGCCATTCTCTGCAAAGGCACACACAGGGAGGGCAGGTTTCCATAACAACCAGGTAATTATCAGCAGCTGAGGATCTCATCCATTTCTATTCACTGACACTGTTAAAGGTATTCTGTTTACCATAAATATAACTTATGTGTTTTTCTATTACTACAGATCAGTAGTAATAAAAGATGTTTTCCTCCACTGCTGCCTATTGCGTGGGCTCATAAATAAGCATGGTATTGACCTTTAATTCAGGCCACCCTAAAAGAAGTACTTAAAACCCCCGCCCCAGGTCTCACTAAGCCACACCCCCAACTCTGTCAGGCCACACCCCCTTTCACTCCGCAGCCAACAGAGATTGAAAAAATAAATGTAAAAATCAACTTCTGTCAGCTGCAGGGATGGGTGGGAGGTTGACTTTCTCTCTGCAACGACACACAGAACCATTAAATGAAATAGATTAAATACACCCATGTGAAGCGTCTTGCTAATCCACGCCCCCGACTCTGTCAGGTTACGCCCCCTCCCACTCCGCAGCCAACGCGGATTGAAAAAATGAAGGTTAACCCCCCCCCCCGTGTCCCATTAAACCACACCCCCTCTTACTCCGCAGCCAATAGGGATTGAAAAAATGAAGGTAAAAATCAATTTCTGTCAGCTGCATTGACTTTCTCTCTGCAATGACACACAGAAACATTAAATAAATAGATGAAATATACCCAGGCGAAGCCGGGTCTTTCTGCTAGTATATATATATATATTCATGTATTTTACTCCATTATATTTTAGTGATTACTACAAACCCACAAACCTTATGTATGGAAAACCAGCATCATACCAATTTACTACAGGGTACACTGCCATTGTCAAACAGCATTTCTCTTAAAACGTCATTAGTATTCCTGTACAATGCTCTATATACCAGTACATTTTAGTTAGAAAATTCCAGCTGCTGCCCACCTGTTAAGGCAGCAGTCTTCCACACAAAATTCATTGAGTTCAAGTCATTGGGTAGGAGCAAGAGAGTGGTTTGTTAAGTAATCACACAAATGCTCTGGAGCAATATGTATATAGTGTGTGTATATGTATTATCTGTAGATGCCAGTGAATTGTATAATCATAGACAACAGTGACCTTTGTAGCCCAAGTGGTAAGGCTTCTGTCTCTCAAGCAGGAGGTTATGAATTTAAACCTCTCTGATAACAGCTTAAAAGTAGACACAGGAGAAATTCTAAATATACTGGGGTATCCTCATAATGTGTCTGAATGCTAACAGTGTTTGAGGTACCCCTAAGGGTGATTCTTTGTATGGAAATAGCCATTTATGGAGTTAGACAGGGAACTCCTAAGCAGAGCAGGAGTGGATACCATGTGAAAAGCAGTTGGTCCACTAGGACATTTCCAGGTGAGGTACATTGCCAATCCGCCCCTGCTGGTTGATGTTTTAAATTGCCACATAAGATGAGTGAAAATGGTAAGGCTGCAAGTAGCCACTTTAGAAGACCTTTTTCTATAGCCTTTGATGCAGTTGTATTTTTTCCATAATGTAATTTTGACAAATGTTAGAGATCCTGATTATTTTAGCAGAGTTTTCCATTCTCATTTCAAATTGGAAGGTGGGGGGTGAGTCTGACTCTCAGCTTTGTTATGTTCTCTTAAATGGAATGAAGCTGTGATATACTGAACTGTAGATATTAAGTAGCATGTGTGCAGGTAGATGGATCAATAAAAACTATGAAGAGGCCGCAGTGCTCCCACAAGCACCATGACCCTTTCATGGTCCCTTTAAACTACTGATTGATAGGGTTGCAGAGAGTCAGCCACAGATCACCACAGATCTGCTATTGATGGCCACAGTGTCCCCAATTACAGTGACAGTTACAGTGTCTCTAAATGTATTGACAGTCACAAATACAGAGACATCCACTGTGCACCCAGATATTGGGGAGCCTTTGACCTCCTTTTCCCATGTGGTGAAGCTATTCTGACCGAGGGGTAGCAGCATCAGGCATCATCTGCTCATGAAGCCGCCTCCTGCTGACGGTGCTTAGTAAATCTTCAATATAACAAAGTACAGCACTATCAAGCTGAACAAATACTTAAAATCTGCTAAACTAGGTTTAGAGTCTGATACATCTTAAAGGCCAGGACCTTTGTCAACAAATTTTGATAGTTTTTTTTTAAATTATGTTGTACATTTTTGAAAAAGACTTTATATTTTGGGTTCCTATTTGTCTATGTGGTTTCTTTCTTTTGTTTTAAATTGCAGTAAGGTTAATAAAGTTTCATTAATAAATCTGAAATGAGCAAACCCTATGAATATGGAGTTGCCTTCTTGCCAATTCATGAACAATTGTGTTCAGTAGTTTCTTAGCTACATCGGTTTCTTTCATCTGTGTTTTCCAAAAGTGACAGCAAGAATAGCCAGACACTGGATTAACAATTCTGTCTATATAGCGGTGGGCATAGTTTCACCCTGTGAATAGGCAGATTTGATGTTTAGGAGCTGGATAGGCACTCTGTCACTAGCAGGACACACAGAGGGAAATTTTAAGCTGGTCTGTGATATTCCCTGTGCTGCCGAAGGATTCTGCCAATGTATGACAGGGAGCAGGCCTTGTCATATACTAGGCATATCATCCAGCAGTTCTTGTGCCTCTACAAAAATATATGGCAGCTCTAAACTGCCCTAGATTTCTGTCTTCATTTATGAAACTGCCGTAATTGTGCTAGGCCTGTTGGTTCTGCCCCCTTCCTCACCACTCCCTCTTTTCGGATAGCGGCAAGGGTGACTTAGAAATGCCATTTGCGAAAAAAGTTGTCACAAATCGAGTTTAAAAAGTTGCAATCACTGGGTTTGCGACTTTTTCATGCCAGGAAACTGACTTGGGGGAAAGATAAATTCCATCCATAGTTTCCAGTAAGAGACACACGCAAAGCACAAGTAGGGCTTATGAATAGGGGGATTCAAAGTATATAAACCCTTTAAGTGCAGGTCACTTTATCTTTTGAAGTAACCCTAGTGCTGAAAAATGACTCAGGGATGTTAGCTGATTTACAGCTTATGAAGCTTTTTTGCCTTCTAATAGGAAGATTAGGGGAGACATTTTTTTGAGAGCCTTTTACTTGGTTTTCTTAGTTATTTCATTTTATAAAGTTCCTGGTAATATTGTTTTGCCTACTGCCATATGAACAGGATTTAATTATTTACGCTGCAGTCTTGTTGAGTAACACAACAAAGAGCACGATTTCTCACCTAGGCCTGAGAAACTTCTAATAAAGTCACACCATAGTAAACAAGTGAAAAACCATGTTCGTAGCTATATAAAGTGTTTTTGACATCCAAACTCTGAAAGCTAGATCTTCAACATTATCCAGTTTACCAGACAATTGCCAGTGGTGGAGCATTTACAGTAGTTTTCCAGTCTCTCATTGTTGGTGACCTATCCTCAGGATAGATCATCAATATCCGATTGGTGGGGGTCCGACACAGGCACCTCTACCAACCAGCTGCTAGCTACTGTGAAGTGATCGTGCCATGTTACTGCATCTCAGCTCCCATTTAGCTTCTGCGCTCACTGTTTTGTTTCCAGCTCTGGTGGCTGCTGCAATCAGTTGATTGCTTAGGATGCTGACTATTTATTTCATGGTTGAAGTGGTGGTGTTCTGTCCTCTCAGCCCACCAATGCTGCAAGTCACTGGCCTCAACAATGACCTTGCATATACCGCTGAAGCCAGTGATTGTCTGCACAATGACCTGTGTGTACATAAATGTCACCACTGCAGCCAGAAATATGACATCAGTGGGTGGAGGAGGACCAGGGCATATCGCTGGAAATGGCAGGGGAGAAAAAGGGGTGAATATTTCTTCTTTTGCTGTTTTTAGCACTTGATGAAGGAGAAGGGCTGTCTGCATTGAGCTACTTTACAGCCGTACCACTCTGCTCTGAGTGACAGATAAAGTAATCAACCTGGAGACCACTGCTGCTGTGACTCAGCGCAAAGGGGAGGGACTATGAGGCAACAGAGGCAATCCAAAGAGCCCTTCACAATGAAGCTCCACCTCCACTGCACAGAAGGAGCAGATTTTTGGAGGACCTGATGATAAAAGCTGCACAAAAGGTATGCATGCATGTGGCCACCTTTCCATTCATTACTCCTTCTGGATGCATCAGCTCCTAGATACTTCACTATGCGCCCCCACCATGTGAGACCCACATGTATAAGACAACAGGGGATTCCTATATCCTTCTGAACCCTCTATGAGTCAAATAAAAAAAAAATCTTTCTACCACTAGTAAGGGGAGCTCACTAGATATAGCTTTGTTACAGAATTCAATACAGTGACCTCCCCAAACAGAATTTTATTTTCTAATTCTATGGCAGTGTGACTATAAGGAGGGGTTTTGGAGGCTTGTATAAGAAAAAAACAGAGCTCTGACCTTAAAGAATGATGTAGAATTAAACCTCCAGAAGTATTTGCTGTATTTTTGGATTATGTATACTAAATTCCAGAACCATCTCTATAATATTAAGACTATTATAAAATATCTATCAGTCTCTAGACTTTGGGCCAGCTCCATATTGGGGTGCTAAGTAGAACAAGATTTACATCTATATGTATGGATTTATTCCACTTTTGTGTAATTGTCTACAGCGATTCATGACATGCCAGATGAACTGGTTTTGACAAAAGATATTCACTTTTGAGTACATGAGAGAAAGATATTATCCAAGTTGATCTCCATGCTGGAGAATAAATCCCATGCATGAGATGGTGATACCATCAATGACCGACTGCTTTACCACAAGTGTGAGAAAGAGTGCTATCGGAAGTCATTCCTCCCTGCTGCTGTTAGGCTGTACAACCAACATCGACCCACTCATTGCATTTGGGTTCCTGTGTATATCATTCCATCCAGAGACTAAATTCTATGAGTTGTGATATTAATATCGCTTATTTTTTAAAATCTGTACCCTGTACTGTAATGCCTTTATTTTTGCGTTTTTGTACTCTCTGTGCTGCTGTAATACTGTGAATTTCCGCATGGTGGGACTATTAAAGTGTTATCTTAATGGGGAGACAGTCATTTTGCCATTTCCACTATGGGGACCAAGACACTTGCTTCGTGTGCAGGGGCCACATGCTGCCTACAGTATGTCTATTCATTCCTTGTGTAATGTATGTATATAATATTTTATTACTTTGTTCTTATTGGCATCAATATACCACAGTAGTATTAACTTTGGTTCCATTGTAAATGGGTTTGTTTGCCTAGTTTTGTCTTTACTAGAGTTAAAAATGAAGTCTGGGCTTGTTTAACTCATTTTAACATGTCTGTAGTCACTGTATACATTTTATCTTCTCGCTCTACCTTTTGTAAGTAAGGAAAACACTAGACACACACTGTTCTTTTGCTGGTGATGACTTTTCTTTACACCCACCAGTGCATCCCTGCCAGGTCTCCCTTTACATCTATATGTATGGATTTATTCCACTTTTGTGTAATTGTCTACAGCGATTCATGACGTGCCAGATGAATTGGTTTTGACAAAAGATATTCACTTTTGATGTTGTTTTGCATTTTTATAGCTGGACATGGTAACTATGGAACATTTTGTAGACGTTGATACATTTCGTTGGGATTAGTCATCGCCCTTTTCTTGGTCAGAGAATTGGCTATTTACAATTTGATCCGTTCATTTATAGTAAGACAGTAGCTATACATATATTTGTGAAGCAATTTTAAGTGCAAAGAACTGCCTAAAAGTAATCTTCTAGCAAATAAATCATCAGCATGATGCTTATTCATGATGGTGTGAGCTCCAGCAGCAACCTTGAGGAGACAGACGCCTTTCAGCATACATAATGGCTCTTATAGATATTGAGCAATGTCTTGTAAATGTTCTGCTTATCTTCCAGGCTTCCTCTCTTTACCACCTAGTCTGTCCTATTGTATCTTCTGCAGGAGTATATATCAGAAGTGTTATTTTTGCTTGTGAGATGAAAATGCTTTTAGGAAGTTTTGTTCTACCATCAATAAAACATCTAGACAGTAGCGGAACTCTGATTAATGGCTTAAATCATGCATTGAAGTCGCACCATCTCTTGTAATTGCAGACTGTATAACCTCCTATGCCATCTGCTTCACCATTGTAATGTGGTGCACAGGAAGGGTTAACAGATAAGGAATTATATTTACAGTTAGGTTTTTGTTCCTAGTGATTTAACAAAGTGAGTGAAATCCATTAAAGTAAATGCAGGTTGCTGTTAGTAGGGGGTTGCAAACAGATTGCTGTACTGCCTAAATTTTAGATTCTAGTGTATCAAAGCTATGATCTGTGGTAGGTGCTGTTCACATCATGTTTATGGGCACCAAGTGTATATTTATATGTGAAATTGATTCAGGGTCGTAGCTAAAGGCTCATAGGCCCTGGTGTGGAGTTGGAGTTCAGCTTGGGCCTTTCTTCCCTCAGTGCTTTGTCGCAAGGGACACGGGTGCACCTAGCCTTCCTGCTGCCTGAGGCAAACATTAAAATGGTCCACCCCTCCCGCCCCCATGCCAAATTCTTGACCTAACCCCTTTCCTCCAGCCACAGGTGTATCTTGACCAGCATGCACTCTCTATACTACCGGTGTCTTGTTATGCAGCAAAGGGGTCTTCGGGCCCACTCAGGCTCCTGGGCCCGGTAGCAACTGCTGCCTCTGCACCCCCTATAGCTATGCCCCTGAATGGATTTCTCTCATAGATGCCCTACAGTGACATTCATCACCCATAAGTTCTCATTGCAAAAGACCATGTAGTTTAATGTATACCATTGTATGGAACCGAGCTTACTGAGCTATTCCATGCTGTTTATCAGTGCCGATTTTAGACAATTTGAGGCTGTGGGCAAAATTTGAAGTGGCGCCAAAGGAAATATTGTAATACACTCGCATTTAGCTATTTCAAATAGTATACCAGAGTGTTGCTAAGGTCTTAAAAGATCAGTGGCATATAGTTGTCAAATATTACCACTATACAAGGACCAAATATTACCACCATACAGTAATTAAATATTAAAGGGATTCTGTCACCACCATTTTGCATATTAAGTTATTTATACCACTGGATTTAACTCATCATAAGGATCCCCAAATGGTTATTGTTATAGGGCCCAGATGAAGATTTGTGGTATAAAACTCCTTTTTTATCTACTGTCAATCACTTACATTAAGGGGCCCAAGGGGAGTTGCCCATGGTTGCTGGAGCCCGGGCTCGGCGATTCCGTTGGAGCCCGGGACCGCCCACCTAATTAATATTCACTTCACTGAGTGAAGCTCTGACGCCGCACTTGATGTACTGCGCCTGCGCAGCCCTGGACCGCACACCTAATTAATATTCACTTCACTGAGTCAGTGAAGCTCCGACGGGGCACTGCGCCTGCGCGGGATTACAGCCGCCGCCGAAGCTTCACTGACTCAGTGAAGTGAATATTAATTAGGTGTGCGGTCCAGGGCTGCGCAGGCGCAGTACATCAAGTGCGGCGTCGGAGCTTCACTCAGTGAAGTGAATATTAATTAGGTGGGCGGTCCCGGGCTCCAACGGAATCGCCGAGCCCGGGCTCCAGCAACCATGGGCAACTCCCCTTGGGCCCCTTAATGTAAGTGATTGACAGTAGATAAAAAAGGAGTTTTATACCACAAATCTTCATCTGGGCCCTATAACAATAACCATTTGGGGATCCTTATGATGAGTTAAATCCAGTGGTATAAATAACTTAATATGCAAAATGGTGGTGACAGAATCCCTTTAAATAATTACATTGTTGATGTGGTTAAAAAAAAAAAAAAACAAGGGTCCATCTAGTCCAACTGAAATTGAACAAAACGCACTATTTAAAGGACAATATTACCAATTATACCACTAAATGACCTTGGTCTCTGCAGACCTCTTCCCTCGGCTCCTGAGTGAAGACTGTAAAAAGCTCCTGGATATATGCTAGAGCGGCAAGAGGTTTTGGAGTGTGGCCTGCTTATACTGGAGGAAGGTCAAGGCCAATTCTAGGTTATCTGCTGCCTGAGGTGAAAATGTAAATATTGTCCCCCCCCCCCCCCCGGAGTATAATGACTCCCTGTAGTACCAATATGTATAATGCTTCCTCTGTAGATCCGGTATATAATGCTCCCCTAGTACCACTATAACATGCTACTACATTCCCCTGCAGTTTCAGTACATAATGCCCCCATATAGTACCAGTATGTATAATGGTCATCCACACCCCCTCCCAGGAGCACCCCCACAGTAATGCTAATAAATAGTAATAAAACTAAAGAAAACACTCACCTGACCACTCAACATAAATTTGCTAAACCAGAACCTACTAACAGAATCAGAAATAGGTTCTGCTTCCCAGTCCAGCTCATGAATGTTTTTCTTCAGAAAAGAATGCAATTGCCCTTGAAGATTACAATCTCATTTATCACCTGAGCTCAGATGTTCCATCATGAAGCTTGTGCCTGTGGGGTGTTTGTATATATTCAATAAGGGAGATATATAACTCAGAGCAATCTTTTCTTAACCTTGCTTGTACTGTTGTTATTGCAAAACCCGCTATCACTGGCATTTTTATTCCTTGAATACATATGTAAAACAGATTAGTTCAATTGGCAGCTTACAGGCTGGATGCACCATTCCAAATCCAATGATGCACATTTGTGGATCATTCCTATCATTAAAAGGAGCAAAACAGAGTGTAACAGTACAAATTAGGCTGGAAGAGAAGCTACCTGCGGTGATTATATTGCCTGGTTATGGAATGACAACAGCATATGCCAGTCCTATTAAGAGGCTGAAATACACACACTTACCAGCTAGATTTAGTAAATGTAAAGTACAAATTTAGTTCATGTTTCATGATATCGAGTACCAACCTGTTTGCTGATAAGACATTTAGAGGATAAAAGCTACATTAATAGTTATTTGCCTATTTGTATTTCAAATAGTGTTCCATCCAGACTTCCATTTCCATATCCTTATGTTTGGACTTAACTTTATATCTAACATGGGTGTCTTCACATGTACCAGATTATTTTGCAGAAAATTTACTGCCACTCAAAATCAGTACTGCATATTGTAGCCTCCTAGAGGGCCTATAAAAATGTTAAGGTTAAAAAATATAAAAAAAATACAAAATCTAAACATTTAAATCACCCTTCTTTCCCTAGAATAAAAAAATAAATACATAAACAATAAAAATATAAACATCATGGACATCATCCAAAAATGCTTGTACTATAAAAATATAAACATATTTATCCCATACAAATGGGACAACGGAATGACGTAACGGAAAAAAGTATAAAAATGGGTTCTCTTACCAAAAAAAAGTGAATAAAATGTGATAAAAAAATAACACACACTCCGAAATAAATAAAATATCAATAAAAACTACAGATCGTCCCGCAAAATATGAGCCCCCACACAGCTCAGTAGACGTAAGTACTAAGGGTAAAGCCTCATTCACACGTCAGTGTTTCACGGACGTGTGCTGTACGTGTTCTCCACTGACAGCACACGTCCCCATTCATTTGAATGTGTGTGTTCAGACATCAGTGTTTCATCACGGATGCATGTCCTATCTTGATCCGTGTTCCCGGATCCCTCACACCCGTTATAGTCAATGAGTCAATAAAAACCACGGATCCCTAACGGATGTCATCTGTGTTGCATCCGTGTTTCACAGACCATTAAGAAGAGATGCCTTGAAAATTATTTTTCAGCTGTTCAGTGTCAGTGAAACACGGATGCAACACAGACAGCAAAAAACGGATACACGGACCCAACACGAAAACTTTAAGGTCACATTCTTCAGATGCCTCACTGAACATCTGCTCACGGATTTGAGCACGGACATGGACGTGTGAATGAGGCTTAAGACTGGGGGTCAGAATATGGCAATGTAAAAATATTTTTTTTTCAAATTTGTGAGGTAGGGGCACTGGTCTGGCTTAGAGTGAAACATGGGAGGAGAGATAATGGCTGTGAGGACATGGGCACTTGCATTTGGGAAGAAACACCCCAGGGGACTTGCACCTTATTTGCATACATCTTCAAACTTTGTTTATTCAACACCAAATACACAGAAATGAGAAACAAAGGTACAATCTGGTAACTGTTTATCTCACCTACAGGGCAGTGATAAAATGTCTAAGGTAGGTGACAGACTCCCTTTAATCCCTTAAGGACCTTGCCATTTTTCACCTTAAGGCCCCATTCACATGACCGTGTGAATGGGGCCGTATCTATCCGCAAAAATGCGGGAATAGATGCAGCCCCATTCACTGCGGCTCTTTTGAAGCATGTCCTATAGTTGTATCGTGCGCACGGACAAGTATAGGCATTTTCAATGGGGCCGCACGGCGTGTGTTCCGAGCGCTGCGGAACACACGCCGGGCGGCCCCCGTATATTTGCGGGTCTGCAGTAATGCGGGCCTGCAAATATACGTTCGTGTGAATGGACCCTGAGGACCAGGCCATTTTTTGGAAACTTGACATGTGTCACTTTATGTGGAAATAACTTTGGAACGCTTTTACTTATCCTAGCGATTCTGAGACTGTTTTCTCGTGACACATTGTAGTTCATGATAGTGGAAAATTTTAGTCAATATAATTCACCTTTATTTATTAAAAAATCCAAAATTTACTGAAAATTTGGAAAAATTTCAATTTGCAAAATTTGAATTTATCTGCTTTTAAGGGAGATAGTGATACATCATAAAAGAGTTATTACTTTAAATTTCACATATGTCCACTTTCATGTTTGCATCATTTTGTTAATGTAATTTTATTTTTTAGGATGTTTATTTGGCTTAGAATTTTAGAAGCAAATTTTCAAATCTTTAAGAAAATTTCCGAAACCCATTTTTTTTAAGGACCACTTCAGTTATGAAGTCACTTTGTGGGGCTTACATAGTGGAAACCACCCATAAATGACCCCATTGTAGAAACTACACCCCTGAAGTTATTCAAAACTGATTTTACAAACTTTTTTAGGTGTTCCACAAGAATTAAAGGAAAAAGGAGATGACATTTTTAAATTTTACTTTTTTGGCAGATTTTCCATTTTAATTCATTTTTTTCTGTAACACATTAAGGGTTAACAGCCAAATAACGGGCACACAGCAGGGCGCAGAAGGAAAGGAGCGCCATATGGATTTTGGAGCGCAGATTTCACTGGGATAATTTTAAGTTGCCATATGACATTTAAAGACCCCCTGATGCACCCCTAGAGTAGAAACTCCAAAAAAGTGACCTCATTTTGGAAAAACTTTAGGATAAGGTGACACTATTATTGGTACTATTTTGTGGTATAATATGACTTTTGATTGCTCGATATTACGCTTTTTGTGAGGCAAGGTAGCAAAAAAATGGCTGTTCTGGCACAGTTTTTATTTTTTGTTTTTTACGGTGTTCACCTGACAGGTTAGGTCATGTGTTATTTTTAAAGGGCAGGTTGTTATGGAGGCAACAATATCAAATATGTATACTTTTATTTTTCTTTTGTTTCAGTTATACATAATAAAGCATTTTTTAAATAAATCATGTTTTTGTGTCTCCTTTTTCTGAAAGCCATATTATTTTTATTTTTCAGGTGATCATCTTATGTAGGGTCTCATTTTTTGCGGCATGAGGTGAAGATTTGATTGGTACTATTTTGGGGTACATACTACTTTTTGATCATTTGGTATTACACCTTTTGTGATGTATGGTGACAAAAAAATTGATTTTTTGGCACGGTTTTTATTTTTTATTTTTTACGGGTTTCACCTGACAGGGAAAATCATGTGATATTTTTATAGAGCAGGTTGTTACGGATGTGCCGATACCTAATTTGTCTATTTTTTATATTTATTTTGATTTTACACAATAAAAGAATTTTTGAAAGAAAAACAATCATGTTTTTATGTCTCCATTTTCTGAAAGCCATATCTTTTTTATTTTTTAGCGATTGTCTTAGGTAGGGTCTCATTTTTTGCGGGATGAGATGATGGTTTGATTGGTACTTTTTTGGAGTATATACTACTTTTTGATCATTTGGTATTACACTTTTTGTGACGTATGGTGACAAAAAAATTGATTTTTTTGGCACGTTTTTTTTTTTTTTTACGGTGTTGACCAGACGGGTTAGCTCATGTGATATTTTTATAGAGCAGGTTGTTAAAGCCGCGGCAAAACCTAATATGTCTGTTTTTTAAAATATATTTTGGTTTTAAACAATAAAAGCATTTTTGAAAGAAAAAAAATGATGTTTTTATGTCTCCATGAAAGTCATATCTTTTTTATTTTTTGGCCGATTGTCTTAGGTAGGGTCTCATATGTTGTGCGATGAGATAAAGGTTTGATTGGTATTATTTTTGGGTACATATGACTTTTTGATCGCTTGGTATTACATTTTTTAAGATGAAAGGTGACAAAAAATGGCTTTTTTTAGCACAGTTTTTTTTTTACGGTGTTGACCAGACAAGGTGGATCATGTGATATTTTTATAGAGCAGGTTGTTACGCATGTGGCGATACCTATTTTTTACAATTTTATATGTCTCTTTTTATGGGAAAGAGGCTTTTTTTTATAGAAACTTTATTTTTTTATTGTTAAAAACACTTTTATTTTACTTTTACTTTTTTTTTACTTATGTCTCACTATGGGACTTTAACATTACAGGGTCTGATCCCTGTTTCAATGCAGCACAATACATCTGTAATACACTGATAGTTTGCCTATGAGACCCAGCCTGCGGGCTGGGCCTCATACGCCTCCGTAGCTGCCGGGCCCCAAGGCCTTTGAGAGGCTTGGGGTTGCCATGGCAACCATCGGTTCCCCGCCACAGCAGCGCGGGGACCGGATGGCTCAGGTGAGAGAGCGCAAACCTCCCATATGCCGCAGTCAGCTCTGACCATGGCATATGAGGGGTTAATCCACCGGCATCGGCATCATCACCGATGCTGGTGGATGCAGCAGGGATATGGCTGTCAGTAACAGCCGGATCTCTGCCACTGATTGCGGCACCTCACATGTGGGAACAGAAGGACCGCAGGACGAGGATGCTCGTTTTGGGGCACAAAGTACCGGCCATTTAGGACGAGCATTCTCATCCTGGGTTCTTAAGGTGTTAATAATATGGAACGTCCTTCTTAAGTAGTTTTTCTGGCAATTTAATTATCACAGGTGTTTGAGATTGATTTTAGTGACTCAAAAAGCCCTGAAACACAATATCATCCATGAGTTCAATTAAAAAATAAAAAATCACATCTTTATGACAAATCAAATTTGCATAATAATTTGGAATGTGATGTATTTATTTCCTCCACAGTCTTAAGGCTTCATAAGATGTATTTAATTTGTTATTTTTGTAGATTAATGTCACCTACTGGGTCTGCTTAAAATTACATGGTTGATTTTAGGTGATCGGGGGAGGGATTCATACTTAACCCACCCTCCTTATTTAATCATTGGCATGGTGGTTGGATGCTCATTGGCTCTCGCCATTCTGCTGATTGCTTCTCCACATTGCAAGCAGCAATAATAGTAGTTCGTATTGTTACTTACAGATAAATGTACACCTTGGCAAATGTTTCTCCTGATTAAAATTGTATCTCATTGTATTTCTTATGTATTTGACTTATTTATTGTTTGTCTTGTATATTTACCAGATAACCTCTGAAGATATCACAATACAATTGGTTTCTTGAACACATTTAATCATTATGCTTAATTTTCATAAATGTTAAATGAATGTTGATCATAATTTACATGAATAATCCTTCGGTTTTTCATCCTTTAAATGCTGACACAGAATTACAAATCCAGTTGGCTTTGTAGTAAAAGAAATCCTTTGAATGCTGAACTGAGAAGAATAATTATGCAGCATGTATACCCATTTATCTGCTTTAAGGGCTTTGCACAATCCTCTTTTAAAGATGTGTCTTTCTGTGTAAGTTAACTGCAAACACAAACCAGACATTAATCACGTTCCATTATAAATGTAAAACCTCAGCACAAATGGATCATTCTGTTGATCAGTCATTGTATTACCAGCAAATGACTGAATTACAGCCTCCTGGGTATATGGTATTTACTGTATCTAAGTAGCGCAGTTAGTTTAAAGATTACCATGGTAATTCATATTTGAATGGGTATGCTGTATATCTGAATGGAGCTGTTTCGCTAGTAACGTTATATGAATGTTTGCGCACTGTATATGTACACTATAGTAGGTAAACATCCAAATCTATATGGCTAGTCTTTAAGTTCCAAAGATGTTTTAAAAATGATCTGTAACAGTATTTATTGGTAATACATGAATTTACAGCAGTGCGAAAAATGCCATGCTGCTCAATTCTAGTGATTGTCTACCCCATCATTTTGTTATTTTAATTTAATTTGTGCTTTTTAATTTTTTAGTATGTCTTCTCAAAACTACAAATCTCCTGGGTTCACATCATGTTTTTGTCTTATATTTAATGTGTACATTAAACAGATGCATCTGAAGGATTTGTTACATTGGCATCCGTCACCATAGAGTTCCATGGTAAAAAAAAAAGTATATGTTAAAGGGGTTCTCCAGGTTAAATTTATTGATGACCTATCCAGGATAGGTGATCAATATCAGATCGGTGGGGGTGCCGGGTGTCGGACCCCCGCCGATCTGATATTGATGACCTATTCTGAGGATAGGTCATCAATAAATCTAACTTAGAGAATCAAGCTGTTTGAAGAGGAGGTGCTCACCGTACCAGCTCTGCCTCCTCTTCACTGTTTACATGCTGGCCGTAACAGGGGTAGTGGTGAGTAGGTGTAATTACACCTAACCGCCCCATTCATTTCAATGGGAAGGATCGCTCCCATAGACTTGTATGGGAGCGATCCTTCCCATTGAAATGAATGGGGCGGTTATGTGTAATTACACCTATTCACCACTACCCCTGTTACGGCCAGCATGTAAACAGTGAAGAGGAGGCAGTGCTGGTATGGCGCACGCCTCCTCTTCAAACAGCTGATTGGCGGGGGTACAGGATGTTGGACCCCCGCCGACCTGATATTGATGACCCATCCTGAGGATAGGTCATCAATAAATTTAACTTAGAGAACCCCTTTAATGTATGTTTTTTTACTGGACTCTCCAGGATGGAAAAGTGTGTTGTACTACTATTTTGTATCAGACTCCCTTCAGACCCCAAAGCTCCGTCAGACCTCAGATCAGACCCCAAGCTCCATCAGACCTCAGATCAGATGCCCATCAGACTACCAAACTCCATCCGACCTCTGTATCAGACCCCATTAGACCACCCAAGCTCCATAAGACCTCAGATCAGACCCCCAAGCTCCATCAGACCTCAGATCAGATGCCCAAGCTCTGTCAGATCCTCCTCTGACCTTGGATTAGACCCCCATTACTTCTCAGACTTCAGATCAGACCCCCAAGCTTCATCAGATCACTGTATCAGACCACCATTCCACCTCAGACCAGACCCCCAAGCTCCATTAGATCTCAGATCAGACCTGCCATCAGACCACCAAGCCCCTTCAGAGCTCAGATAAGACCCCCATCAGACCTCCGTAAAGTAAATACAGACCCAGGGATAAATGCAAACCACCCTAAATAAATTAAGATCCCAGTTCCTTCTAAATACAGACCCAGGACAGACAATATAAATAAATTAAAAGCCCCTAAATGCAGATCCCACACTACACCTCCTAAACTAATATAGGCCTCAAATTAGACCTTATGCTCATAGAACAGCTCATACTGTTCTCTTCCTGCTTACTGCTCTCCCCTCTGGCTTCACGACCTGTACCAATATGGTTATGTGATCTAATCTATGCAGGGCTTTGAACAGTAAAAGGAGCTGCACCTATGTGGTTATGTGACTTTATACTTCCTTTATTGCTGTGATTTGCTGCAAAAACCACGATAGAACCACAATAAGTATCACATATTTGACAAGAGATCATTGCACAAAGCAGTGTTTGCACCAATTCACAGCAAAAAGAATGATAACATACAGTAGCAGTGTGTACTGTATACATTCAGGTACTTTGGACACCCATGGCCTGCTACCTTAAAGGGGTTGTCCCAAGAAAAATATTCTACAGTTTTCAAACCAGCACCTGGATCTTAATACTTTTGTAATTGCATGTAATTAAAAATTTATTATAGCCACTGAGTTATTCAATAAAATGTATCTCTATAGCGCCACATGCTGTTTTATTCTTTTTCTTATTTCTTTGTCTGACTCATTGAGAAGGCTGCAGTTGCTCAGTTTTATCCTTCAACTGCCTCCTCAGCTGTGATAGGGAGAGTGCTCCAGCAGAAAAGACACGCCCCCTGACCTGCAGCAGAAAAGACACTCCCTTTGAGCTGCCAGCTTGATAAAAATCTAGCAGAGCAATGAATGGAGAGATCTCTGGATCCATGTGAGGTACAGGGCTGGTTCTTGCTTTTTTAGAAAGGTATTGTCATGTGCTAGATTATGTCTGATTTTTTACATTAGTCATGGGATAACCCCTTTAACGAACTCTGTAATCAAAGAAGATGCTGTAAGCAGTGGTGACTAGTGGTGACTACAGGAAGCCAGAAGGTTGTGTATTAAATCCATGTCTATACAGGGAATTTTGATCTCTGTATCAAAACCAAAGCTCCAACTACTATAAGGTTATAGCCACATGTAGCAGATAATTTATCTCATACGGTCAACACTGTAAAAAAAAAAGCCTTTTTGCTTATTTGCCACCAAAAATAGAATAAAAAGGGATCAAAAAGTGTTATGCACCCCGAAATGATACCATTGAAAACTTCAAGGTGCCCTGCAAAAATCAAGACCTCACACGGCTCTGTAGAAAGAAAAATAAAACAGTTATAGGTCTTGGGATGCTTAATTCTGTAATTTTTCAGTCATTTAAAAAAAATGTATTTAATAACTTTTCTTTCTTCTTGCAAACCTCTGAACCATGCAATGTACTTGTTTTTCTGTGTTATTGTGTTTTATTGATGGTGATACATGATGCCACCCTGGCAGGGGCATTCATTGTAGAACTTGTTTGTAAGCAACATTTTGAGTTTTTTCTATATAACTAAAGAAATGATTTGGTGAGCCTAATCTTGAATACCCGACATATGAATGACCATGTGAGAAAAGGTGACTAAGTTAGTACCGCAGCACTTAATTGACTGACCCTGTACCTTGCTGATGTTGATACTAAACGCCAGCCATACAAGGAACTGGAATCGCTGAAAACTGAAAGGCAAATCTGTTGGAATCATCAGAATACGAGAAATAAATACATCATCTCCTTTTCCATTCCCGATCAATATTGTCAATTTGTTGGGCAACATTCTTTGGATGAACAGTGTTGTACCATAACCTAGGAAGGTCGAGACTCTGAAGCAAGATGATGGGTGAGCCAACTCATTGCTGGCACAGCACGCGCCTCCTCTTCAGATCCGCATTGGGCCTTAGTTATATATGTATATATTAGATCAGTGGGGTTCCAACCACTGGGAACCCTGTTGATCACAAGAATGGGGGCCCATACCCCCAAAATGAATTGAGAAACTGATTGAGCATGTGCACTGCTGCTCCATTTATTCTCTATAAGATTGCCGAGCACAGCGCCTATCTCCAGCAGTCAATAAAAATGAATGGAGTGGCAGTGCACATGCTAAACCAACTGCTCAGCACTTTTTGGGAGTATGCGGCCCCTGTTTTTGTGGTGGTCAAAGAAGTCAAACCTCCACCGATCTAATAGTTGTCCCCTATCATGTGGACAGGAGATGCAGTATTTTTTCTTTCTGGAATACCCCTTTAACGATTTAAAGTTGGCCATAATATTGAAGTATAACATTGTGATGGCCTCAGTTTTCTTTCTATAAACCTGCAAGCTCAGATCACCAGGACGTGCATCCTCATGTGACTTCAGGCTGGAGGGCTGTCAGGCATCTGTACTCAGATACTTTGCTTTATTGTATTTGTATTGATTTCGGAATTTCATGATGCCGTCTCCTTTCATTTAAATCATTGCTGATTGTCAGTCTGCTGATCGTCCATGTAAACAAATAGATATTTGTCTCTGTGCTTCTAGCATGTGACTGAATAGCTCAGCTCCTGGAGAAGAAAATATTATGTAATGTAAAATCAGTGCACAATGAGTAAACTTGTAATAAATTCTCTTACTGCTTTCTGCTGATTTTAACTGTAACTGGGAGATTTAGTTCAAATGTGTTAAGGGTTTCCTTAAAGGGGTTGTCCAAGTTATATTTATTGATGACCTATCCTCAGGATAGGTCATCAATATTAGATCGGCGGGGGTCCGACACCCGGCACCCCCGCCGATCAGCTGTTTGTTCATTGTTTACCTGCTCGCCGTAACATCCACAGCGGTGAGCAGGTGTAATTACATCCAAACCGTTCCATTCATTTCAATGGGGCGGCTCGTTCCCATAGACTTGTATAGGAGCGATCCGTCCCATTGAAATGAATAGGACGGTTAGGTGTAATTACACCTGCTCACCGCTGCAAATTGTTACAGCGAGCAGGTAAACATTGAAGAGGAGGCAGCGCTGGCACAGCACGTGCCTCCTCTTCAAACAGCTGATCAGCGGGGGTGCCGGGTGTCGGACCCCCGCCAATCTGATATTGATGAGCTATCCTGAGGAAAGGTCATCAATAAATATAACTGGGAAAACCCCTTTAAGAAAATTGTTAAATTAACTACCTATTGTCTCAGTGCTATGAAACATCAATTGCCCTTTTCCAAGTGAGTTCACCAATAAGATGACATTTTGCATAAATATCACAGTTGTTCTCAAATCCCTGATTTCGTTTGTGAAGTTCATGCCATTTATAAAGGCTTGGACAATGAATTTTGGTTGCTATTAATTTGGCTGTTAAAGGGATTGTCTAGTTTGCAAAACCCATGTTCATTTCATTCATAGAGAATTATGGGTTAGTGGAGGTGTGGGTGCTCTTTTCAGGATCCTCACCTCTTGGCAAGAGTGGAGAACAGTTACAAAGAACATCTCTCCCTCTGGAAGACCTGTCCTGAGCTGCATTACATAGACGAGCCACTGGACTGAATGGGCATGCGTAATGCTTAATTTCCCCTGTGGTGCTGGTGCAGGGGAATAGAACACTTACTGCTAGATTTTCACCACAAATTACTGTTCAATGCTGGCTGAGGGTCACAGCAGGGGAACATTTTGTGATCAGCTTACTGTCAAGGGATTGTCCAAAGCTGAGAACTCCTTTCAGTCATTTTATTTTATTACAGTACAATAGTACATTTTTATTCTGTGCATTTGAAGAGAATTTTTCACTAACAACCTCCCTATCAAATTGTTTGCATATACACATAGCTGTGGTTCACCTGACTACAATGCTGTTTTTCTTTTTTTAATCTTAGTTATGATACTTTATCTTAATTTGCAAATTAGGCCTTTGGTGCAATGAGGGCGTCACCATTGCTCTTGTTGCACCAAAGCTCCACTCCTTTCTGTGTTCAGCCCATCCATCACTGCTTTGCCAATGCCTGGCTATGTCAATCAAAGCAACAAGGGTATTAAGAAAAAGTATCATTTCTCAAGAACAGACACTCGGACTAACAAAAGAAAAACAGCGTTTTAATCAGGTGAGCCGCAGCTATGTGTCTATGCAAACAGTTTGATAGGGAGGTTTCTGGTGACAGATTCCCTTTAACCCCTTCCCGACCAGCACTGTACATGTACAGTTCAGGTTGGATCTTTAAAGTTGGCTCCTGCTCTGAAACGGAGTGGATGCAATAGCCAATGGGTTTCTTCTGCTTCACACAGCAGAGACCCAGGGCTCATGTCTGTGGCTGGAGATAACAACGATCACAGACATTTAACCCCTCAGATGCCATGTCCAATTGTGACCATGGCATCTGAGGCGGCTTTCTCTGATGACTCTCCTGCGCAGCGATCAGGGATGTTGTTTATTCCTTGAGGTAGCCTTTGTTACTCTGAAGTATCCAGGCTAATAACTAGTATAAATATATAAGTTTATATTTCCCAGACTGCGTTTAATGTACACACATGCATGTATGAGTTTGGATTCAGTACTAATTTTATGCCTTCTTGTTATCACAGGTAATCCCAGAAAGATGGGAGGGGCAGAAAAGATGCCACTTATTCAGTATTAACAGGATGAGAGGATACCATGGGGAAGGCAGCCAATTACAGCCTCCATGTCATTGCATCCCAGAAACACGAGAGAGAGCTTTGGATTTCCCTCATCGCGGCCCAGACTTTCGCAAGTCCTATCCCCGCAGCACCTCTGAGTCTTGTTCCCTTGATCTGCACTATTGCCCTTCTAGGAGTGCCGGCGTGACATCAGATTGCCCTGGTGGTCCTGTGAGCATGCCTGAGCCACGGTCCTCCAGTGGTGGTACTTACCCCAGAATGCACCACAACCCTCAGCAGTTCGACTGTGATGAATGTATGGCTGCCATTGCTCATACCTCCAGCAAGATAAATCGCTTGCCACCAACTTTGTTGGACCAGTTTGAGAAACAGCTACCCCTGCACCATGATGGCTTCCATACATTGCAGTACCAGCGAACCAGCACCACAGAGCAGCGCAGTGAGAGTCCAAGTCGCATTCGCCACCTTGTGCACTCAGTCCAAAAATTGTTTGCCAAATCACACTCCCTGGAGACACCTTCTAAGAGAGAATACAATGGCACCAGGTATGAAGGACGTGGAGGAGAAGGCTACCAGCACTCCCAGTCTCGACACAGTAAAAGGAGTAAAAGTAAAGATCGCAAGTCTGAACCTAAGCATCGATCAAAGATGGCAGGGTGGTGGAGCTCTGATGACAACCTTGACAGTGACAGCAGTTTCCTGGTGTCAGCTCGTCATGCCATGGAGCATGGAGCTCCTTTTGGGGGGGACACTCCTGAAAGTGCCTTCAGAGACTTAACCTTGAAGAGTCTGAAAGGTGGAGGTGGAGAGGGCAAATGCCTTGCTTGTGCTGGAATGTCTATGTCCCTTGATGGGCAGACACTTAAAAGGAGCACGTGGCACACAATGACCGTCAGTCAGGCACGAGAAGCCTATCCCAGCTCAGGCAGCCATCACCAGGACAAGATGCTTATGCTTCAGGAGGCCAAGGGAAAAGAGCGAGGCTACCACTACTTACAGGTAGGCATAAATTACATTACTCTCTAGTGTGATCTCCTGTTAAATACAGGTCAAAAGCAGTCATGAGAACAGAATTTTATTTTATGAAGATCATTGCTACCGAACTGTGCATCTTCCTATGAAAAAAACATTGCCTTTAGAAACTAATTATAATAAAACAATTAATGACCTCCAAAACACACATATGCTTAAATAACTTCAACAGTGATGTATTCATGCATGTAGTGTTGTCCCATTCTCACCCTTCTGCATTGAATGGTTATCCCTGATCAACATGCATTTTTTGAAACCCAGCATTTAATGAGTTTCTAGGGCTGCTTTTCTGAAATTTTTATTTAGTATGTGTGATCCATTTTAGGTTCAGAATTAGGTTTGCATACAACAGATGAGGCACCATGTTGGCTGAGACAATTGTTTGTAATGTTTCCATTAAAACAAATCTATGATTTCTACTGCCCTATCTGAGAGTAGAATCTGATAGATGGAGCGGTGGTGAGATCTGTTATATATAGGTTAAAATAATTTGGGGCAAGAGTAAAAAAAACAGAATAAATCCTGACTGGACTCCCAGGTGAGAGTCCTGATAACTCCACCCACACAGGGTTATTGACATCTCCCCTTGTGTAAACAGAAGGCTGTCAATCAACCTGTGTGGGCATGGTTATCAGGATTCTCATTGTCTCTCACAGTCCTGTCAGAATTTACAGACTTGCTCCAAAGCATATAAACCATATACCACAGAACGTGACTGCTCTTCCTCTACCATATGCTGTATTCACATAAACAGGTAACATTTTCATGACATATTCATCAAACATTTTCACATGAATGCACTACCAGTACTTTATTCAAAACAGTTTATCTCTGACCTTAACTTTACCCAGTGTTAGGGATGGACAGAACCCATGTTCCCTGTAGAAAATGCACCTAGAAACTTGTTGCTGACACCTAACATTGTGTAAATTATACACTGCTTGTATTCAGGGATTACGACCACCCTGCAATCCAGCAGTGGTGGCTGTGCTTGCACACTATAGGAAAAAGTCTACAAGCACGACCACCACTGCTGGATTGCAGGGTTGTCGTATCCATGGATGTGAGCAGTGTATAATTTGGTAGAAAAAGTCTACATGATAAGTACCATTTGCAGTGAGATAATCCCTTTAAGTCTAAAGTAATTTGTCCACCCGGCACAATAGGGGAGTTATGTGCTACCATTTAATACAAAGTTTCTGAAAATGAAACTTGCGACTAACCACTCTGACATCGTGGCATGATTAGGCTCTTGTCTAGTTGACACAGTGCCCCGCTGATTAGGGAAGATAATTAGCAACTGACAGTAATGTCACAAAATAATGCTCTGGAGATGACAGCAGATGCCTCATAATAAAATACCAACGGAATCTGTATAATCTAGCTTTATGCCTATGTGTATATTTGTTATTTTAGCTAATTAGCACGTGGCAGATTTTGTTATATTGGAAAAGTCCTTTAAAGGGGTTGTCCACCTTTTATTAAAGGGGTTGTGCAGTGTACAAGATAGGCCGTCAATATCAGATCCGTGGGGGTCCGACTTCTGGCACCCCGCTAATCAGCTGCTTGTGCAAGTGCTGCTTCCTTTTCAAAATTAACTGTGCGCCAGCTCATTTTTAGTGGCCGCGCAGTGTAATTACAACTGCTTGTCCTATTCACTTGTATGGGCGCCTCTACAAATGAGACTAATGCACATAATTTTGAAGCAGAAACAGCGCTTACACAAGTGCTACTACCTCTTCAAACAGCTGATCGGCAGAGAAGACCCCGCCAATCTGATATTGATGAGCTATCCTGAGGATAGGTCATCAGTATCTTTACACTGCACAATAGGCCATCACTAGCTGATGTCGGAAGAAGACAGTTCCATAAACTTTGGTGTGGACTGAGATTGTCATTGTGGCACTGCTCCCATTGAAGTTATGCTGAAAACAGCACTGCAGTGACAAGCTTATTCCTCTACGAAATAGATGGAGCTCTCTGCTTCTGGTGCCAGAGCTATTGCCAAACAGCTGATCGATGGGCATGGGGATGTTGGACCCCCACCAATCACCTAGTGATAGACCATCACTCAATAAAAGGTGGACAATACCTTTAATGATAATTGTGTCCTTATAGCATCAAAACTATGTATTAAAACAATTAAAAAATATTTCTGACGTAACCTAAAATTCATCAATAAATGTAAATTCTTGAGTTGTCAAAATGTTAAAAATCCTTTTCATTCAGTACTTTGTGAATAAAGGCACCATCACAACTCCCTAAAGAGTTGCTACCCAGCTCTTCTAAAGTGCTAAACAATACATTTTGCTAGATATGTTTGCCGTGGCTGTATTCCTTCATAAATAGGTGGTTTTCCATTTAAGAGTCTGGGAAAGCTTGCTGGCAACTCCTTTGGGGACTGTTGTTGCAGTCATATTGGTCATCATCCCAAAACTCATATTTATACACCCTCTTCACATAGTAAATGACAATATTGTATAATTGCAGAAACTAAACAAACAAATCTGGAAATAATAAAACTGATATGTGTTACTGCAAGATTTAAACTTGCTCAGCGAGACAAGATGACCAAGTTGCCCCACATTCATGTGAACAGTGTACACTGTAATGTCAAGTGCCAGTTAAATGTCAAGTGTGGTAACAAAAGCCAAGAGTTAGATAATAGGCGGCTACACCACCTCCTGTAATGGTATAAATGTGCCGCGTGCTCTGACTAAACTCCTATAACAAGAAGCAAAAAATAGTAAATATTCAAATAATAATTGCCCTCAAGTCTAAAAGAACTGGATAAGCTAAATCTGATTATTATATTTTAATAAAGTATAAACACCAGGGTAATAATTAAAAACAATCTAAAACAATCATAACTGCAAATCATAGGCCTAAAATAATGTAAAATATATATTGTAAAACAATCATAACTGCAATTCATAGGCTGCAATTCAAGTACTGTAGTGTCCTCAATAAATCTTATGTGAATGGACAATAATGTCAGCTGCCAGTCTTGCCAGTATTAGCATAAACGTGGCATTGTATATTAGTATGGTTCATATATACTTTCACTGTGAGGAAACTTGCACCTGCAATCGCTGTATATTGTAATTGAGGCACAATAAAGTTCACTCCACCTGCAATATTGAAGGAACTCACTACTATGTAGTAGTCCAGTGCTCATTACTTGATGTGAAGTTAGTGTTCCCTGGGCAGCACTTTTTCATGCCTGGAGTGTTAGTTCAGCCTTGATTGTGGATCTCAGTGCCTAATTAGCACTGATGTGAACAGCAGAAGAGGAGATATGGCTGAGCTGTATTGTTCCACATATAACATTTCATTGATGCATACTGCTGGGCTTTGTTGTTCCACAAGCAATACCTCACAGGTGCATGTAGATCATCTTGGAAGTTGATTACTTATTGTTGCTAAAAATATAGGAATACACTTAGTCGTATTTGTGCGTACGATGTGTTTTATGGTACCTGACCCCCTCTTTGGGAACTTGCATGCATTGTGAGATCATGCTACTGGCCATTCATTTAAGATCTACTGGGGACACTACAATATATATTTTATATTATCTCATGCCTATGAATTACAGTTACAATAGTTTTATATTGTTTTTAATTATTACCCTGGTGTTTATACTTTATTCAAATTCTTATCTAATTATTTTAGCCTTGAACATCAACTATAACTCCTTGTTACTGGAGTTTAGTCAGGGTGTTTGCCACATTTGTACCATTACAGGAGGTGGTGTAGCCACTTATTGTTTTAGTTTTTATTTTTAACAAAATCCAATAGACCTGCAGTCCAGACAAAGTCAGTTATTAAAGGCTATGAAAAGCCTTAATTTAAAAAAAATTCCCAGCATTTTTCTGCTATAGAGTCTGTGTATCTCTTTCACATAGCTGACTGCCCTGCTGCTTTTGACATAGATCCAACAGCAAATTAATTCTGAATGGGTTCCCATGACTGTTCCAGTGAATATGCCTCTCATTCCCCATTCTACACCTTATTTGAAGTATGACATTGACATACGGTATAAAATATTATCAAAAAGTATATCCAATAAAATAGTCAAGAGTGCACATACAGTATTGTAGCATGTAAGCAACACTTTTGCACATCCAGTGACCCAAGTAAAATACTCTGCTCAGCATCAGTGAGTCTATCAGCACCATGGATAGTGACCTCATAATCTTGTAGCTCTAAAATAAAGGGACTAGTTCCAAGCATTTTGCCAATTCATATTTGCAGCGAATATTATTTTATTTGCAGCTTGGTTTCTGACCTAACTCGTGACGTTCTCTACCTTTGTTCATTTATATGCATGCTTCAAAGCACTGTCTCTCTGTGTTTAATGCTAAGCAAGGAGTAGATTCATCTTTTCTTAGATATAATGCAATCAATGTATGTGAAATATGCAAATAAAAATCTGAATTATGCCATGGTCTGTTAGCTGTGCAAAGTGAAATCCAGCACACAGAACCCTGGCTGAGCCTTCAAAACATATTTGAAGCTATTAGATGTTAGCAGAGAGTGAATCACAGACACACAACAGCAAACCCTGGTTCAGGGCGAGATATAGTAATTGATGAAAGGTTGAAAGCCCCAGTGATTGCTTAAAGGTTATAGTCATGTACAGACGATGTTGTATTGCGTGGGTTTTCATACCCTTTCTAACATCTCACCCACCATTGCTGCCTGCTTGTGCTTAGTCGTGACTGAAGGCTGAGGTCTGTAAAATGCATAAGCTTATATGGGGAAATCAGAAAATCCGACAGATGCATGTGCATGGCTTAGTACAGCATGAATAATATATCTGTATGCATTTTCAGTGATGTCTATATATTCTATATATTCAGTTCTTTGTATGTTTCTCTTATTGGGTATGTGGATGGCAATTTTCTCTGTAAGGTGCTTCATTACCATCATTTTCTGATTCTGCTCTTAATATTAACTCAATAGTTCTAACAAAATCTTTGTTTCTATCTATTCCATCACTGTTAATTGTCATTTGACCAGCGCTCTCCAATGTAATAAACTGTTTATGCACTTATTTCTTTAATCAAATTTTTTTTAACTTAAAGTGTAAAGTGCAAGCTTTAAAAACATTGTCAACATCTCAGTGAACACTACACACACTTAAAATGATGTATGCAAAAGTGTTTGAATGTAATGATAATACTGTATATGCAAGTGGTTACAGCAAAAAGATAAGTTTAGTGGAGAAAACTGCACAAGAAAAAGAGACTCTAGTACCCTGTTGGGCCGCCTCTAGCCTGGATACAAATGAGATTCAGTTGGGCATGAAGGCATACAGGTTCAGTATGATATGAAATACTTGACTGGCGATAAATTTGTTGAACCAGCATTCCAAGGAAGTGTTGCAAATTGGTAGAGACCTGGAAAACCCTTGCTGTGTGTGGGCGAGCATTATCCCTCTGAAAAATGCAGTTGGAAGCCCTTCCATGAGATGCCACAAATGTGGCCACAGAATGTCCTGCACATATCACTGTTTCCTGTTAGTTTTCCCTGTATCACTACTAGGGTTGACGGACTGTTTTATGTGATGGCTCCCCAGATCATCACCCTAGCAGTTGGATCAGTGTGTCGCTTCACAGCAAAGACAGAACTAAAGTGCTCATCATGAGGCCTCCATAATCAAACTTGACTGTCATGGAATCCCAAACAGAACCTGAATTTGTCGCTGAAGATGATACAGTTCCAGTCCATAGCAGTTCAGGTTTCTCGTTCACGACTCCACTGCAAATGATGGTTACTGGGTTACTGGCTGTCAATGGCACTACATGTAATAGGCACCATGACACCAAATTTTCTTCTGCTAAGTGCCTTGAAACGGTCCAGACAGAGACGGGGTGGGGGTGGGGGTGGGGGGGTGTTTGTCTGAATGGTGGACAACGAAACAGTTGGAATTGCTCGTGCTTGTCGGCGGATCAAACAATTCTCTCTACCAGTGGTCTGTGTGGGCTGTCTGCAGCCTGTTGTCATGGATTAGTGAGTGTGGATTCTAACAGCTCAGTCAGAACATCCTAGATGGCAGGCATTTTGTTGAAATGACCATCCTACTTCTCTCTGAATGTTCTAAATCTTTGCTAATTTACTGAAATGGAAAAAAAAACTAAAATCTTGCATTGACATAAGTATTCACTCCCTTTATTCAGTACTTAGTTGATGCACCTTTGACAGTGATTACAGCCTCCAGTCTTCTTGGGTATGATGCCACAATTTTGCACACATGGGGATTTTCTGCAATTCTTCTCTGCAGATCCTCTCAAGCTCTGTCACGTTGGATGGGGACCATTTTCAAGTCTCTCTGGGCTAGGCCACTCAAGGACATTCACAGAGTTGTCCATAAGACACTCCTGTGTTGTCTTGGCTGTGCGATTAGGGTCATTATTTTGTTGGAAGGTAAACCTCCAACCCATCCTGAGGTCCAAAGCACTCTGGATCAGGTTTTTATTAAGAATATCTCTGTACTTTGCTCCATTCAGCTTTTCCTCAACTCTGACCAGCCTCCCTGTCCGATTCACTGAAAAACACACCCACAGCATAATGCTGCCACCACCATGCTTCACTGGTTTCCTCCAAACATGATGCTTAAAATTGAGGCCAAAAAGATCTTGACCAGAGAATCATGTTTCCCACAGTCTGAGAGTTCATTAGGCGTTTTTTTTTTTTTTTTTTTACAAACTTTCATGTGTCTTATACTGAGGAGAGTCTTCTCTCTGGTCCCTTTGCCATGAAGCTCAGATTGATGGAGTGCTGCACTGATGACTCACCTTATGAAAGTTTCTCCCATCTGCAGACAGTATCTTTGGGGCTTAGCCAGATTGACCATTGGGTTCTTGGTCACCTCTCTTACCCAGGCCCTTTTACCTCTATTACTTAGTTTGGTAGGAAGGCCAGCTCTAGAAATAGTCCTGGTTGTTACAAACTTCTTCCATTTAAGAATTATAGAGGCCACTGTGCTCATGGGAACTTTCCGTGGAGCACATTTTTTTTGTACTCTTCTCCAGGTCCATGCTTCCACACCATCCTGTCAGCCCATTTCACCTCATGGCTTTTTTTTTCCTCTGAAATGCATTTTCAGCTGTGAGACCTTATATAGACAGGAGTTGTCTTTCCAAATCATGTCCAATAAACTGAATTTACTGCTCGAATCAAAGTGTAGAAAAATCTCAAAGATGATCAAGAAAAATGGGAGACCCCCAGAGCTAAATTTCATGTGTCATATCAAAGGGTCTGAATATTTGTGTCCATGCAAAATTTAGAGTTTTCTCTTTTTCATAAACATTTACTAAAATTCTGTTCTCACTTTGTCGTTATTGGGTGTTGAGTGCAGTTTGATGGGGGAATAAAATATCTACTTATGGAGAGCGTCTTAAACAGTGTGAGGAGTCTTATAGGCCAGGTAAGGCTGCTCTGGAATTCTGGGAAGAGGATATGCAAATGCACTCTTAGCAAGCTTTGCCTCTAATGCTACCAGATGTAAGGTATCTATATGATAACTCAATTTTTGATCTTTTAAAAAGCTTTGAGACATGAGTTCAATAACAATTAAGCCATCGTTTTATCTGCAGACAGCTGTTTTGTAGTGATTACCCATAATGAGTGTAGAGCATAGAGTACTCGCTTAACTGGGTGAGAGGCCTAGATCGGGATTTGGGGAATACAATATCTCCTTATCTTATAGGCCAGGCAACACTCCTCTGCAATTCTGGAAAGAGGGTATACAAATGAGCGCTTAGCAAGCTCTGCCTTTAATGCCACCAGTTGTAAGGTAGCTCTCCTATAAGTCAATGTTTGACCTTTTAAAAGGCCTTGAGACATGACTTAGTGCTCAGCACTGATGAGGGGCAATCACCCTGAAATATCTGTCTGCAGATGAGATGCTGTCTTAATTATTATCCAGGTCATATCTGAAGGCCTTTTAAAAGGTGGGACATTGACTTATTCATCTGGTGGCATTAGAGGCAGACTTTCTATGAGCTCATTTGATTATTCTCTTCCCAGAATTCCAGAGGAGCGTTGCCTGGCCTATAAGACTCCCCACGCTGTCTAAGGTGCACTCCAAAAGAGATATTGAATTCCCCAAATCCTGACGCCTCTCATCCAGTTACGCTAGTACACTCTGCTCAGCACTGATGAGGGGCAATCACCCCGAAACAGTCATGTTGCAAGACAGGGGGTGGCAGATGGGGCATGTGCCCCAGGCGCAGAGGCTGGAGGGAGCGCACCCACCTGTCAGTTCATTTCCATAGCTGTCTGCTCCCTGCTTCACTGTTCTTCTGATCTCTGCCCCCCCCCAGGCCACACATCACGCTGTTGGCTGTGGGAGGAGTGCTGAAAGCCCAGGAATCAGCCTCCTGCACAGTTAGCAGCACGATGTGTGAGGAAGCACATTGTCAGATCAGGGAAGCAGGTAAGTATTTGTGTGTTTTTTTTTCTTTCTTTCATGGAGCTGGAGAGGGCACTGGGGGCCAAAGGAAGGGGGGGGGGCATAACAACAGTGAGGGGGCACAAAAGTGGGAATACGTACTGTGAGGGGCACAAAGATGGGCATAACTACTGTGACAGGCACAAAGGTGATTGACTTACAGTAAAAAGTGAAAGCAAAAACAAAAAATCTTTTGTACAAGGAAAAATAAACTCTTACACCCATCACAACATAACTTAAAGGGGTATTTCAGCAACCAACATTTATCGTCAATTCACTGGATGAGTGACAAATGTTAGATCCCTGAACAAATCGGTCCGAAGGCGATTCGGTCAAACAATTTGATTTTAATGATTTTAGAGCATTAAAATGCATTGGCTCCGTGGTGCCAAACTTTGTTTCAGCCGAAGTCGCACAAGACTTCGGGGAATGAATTTGGTATTTATCTCTGCATCTTTAAAAACATTTAAAATTAGAAATCCAAAGTCGGGTTTGGTACCGGCTGGTACCTCGGTAAAACAAGTACAGGAGGCGGGTGCCGGCTCAGAATCACATAGAATTACACCCGACCTGTATGACAGGCAGTTAACCCCACACCTGAGGGGTTAACTGCCGCGGATCGCAGCTCCCTGTAATACAGGTCGGTCGCCGGCTATGTGATCCTGAGCCGCCACCCGCCTCCTGTACTTGTTTTAAATGATAGTTATGCTCATTGGGGGCGCAGTGGCCACAGCCGCTCCCCTCCTCCTCTCATCTCTCCACTCATTGGTGGCAGCGGCGGCATCAGCACATGTGGGAGGGAGAGAGAGACTGCCTCCTTCTCCCCTGTGCTGCTGAGGGAACATGGAACGCGCTGAAAGCAGCACGCACCATGTTCCCTGATACTAGGCTGTCAGGAACAGACAAATCCCGGTATCGTATCGATACCGGTACAAAAATATCGATTGGGTATCGATAATTCGATATCCGGTGCAACTCTACCTGGGTATACTTGATTTATAATGATTCATGATGAATTACTTCTGATTTAATCAAATTTCTTGGAGAACATTAGCGACTCATCCAGAGTTAATTTTTAAAACCTTCGCTCATCTCTGATAAAAGGGTCACGTGAATTATGTACAGGACGTCATCACTGTAGGATGGACGGAGCACACTGGAACAATAGTGCTGGACTGGTGGGGGATCGTGGCTATAGCTGGTATTCATGATACCCCTAAGTTCACATAATCCAAACATGGGACATTTAAATGGACACTTCCATCAGAAAGGGGTATTTTTAAAAAAAATCAGTATTCATAGTAAAAAAATTTTTAAAGGAATTCTGTCTTTTTTTCCATTTTGGCAGTACAGTGCCATTGAAAGTTAAATACAAGACATGTCCTATTGTAGCAGTTGGCCTAGAAAGATAAAACTCTTTATATAGATAGGGATCCTATTATTCGTTTACCACTGTAAGGGAAAGATGTTATCTGTTATCATAATAGTAGATTAGTAGAATTAAGATTAAGATAGGCCTGGATAAAGATGTCCACAGAAGTGCATTGCACTTATGAGGGTAATGTGTAATGCTAATTGAGTCAGTCATCCCCTTCCCTCTCTGGTAAGTGAGGCTGTTTGCTGTCATGAAAGTACAAAGAAAGGAAGAAGTTAAGAGGACAGGAGCCAGAATACATGGAGTGACTTAGAAAAATCAGAAAACTATCCATCCTTTTTTTAAGAATGAACATATTCACATATAGACTAATATGTGATAAAAAGTAACTTTTCTTTTCTCTTTTCTTCTCATCCTACCACATGCGCCTCTGATCCCATTCCCTCACACCTACTCCAGTCTCTCTCTCCGGCTGTCACCACTCACCTAACAAAAATCTTCAACCTCTCCCTCTCTTCTGGTATCTTCCCCTCCTCTTTTATCGTTATTAATTAAAAAAACATCTCTCGACCCATCCTGCACAACTTATTACAGACCAGTCTCCAATCTACCCTTCATCTCTAAACTACTGGAGCGTCTGGTCTACTCTCGATTCATCCGCTATCTCTTAAATCACTCTCTCCTTGATCTACTACAATCTAGTTTCAGCCCTCTACATTTGACAGAAACTGCTTTCACTAAATTGACAAATAACCTCCTGACAGCAAAACGCAACGGTGACTACTCTCTGCTCATTCTCCTTGGCCTCTCTGACGCTTTTGACACTGTAGACCACCATCTCATACTCACCATGCTCCAATCCATCAGCCTAAAGGACCCTCCTGGTTTTCTTCCTATCTCTCTGGTCGCTCCTTCAGCGTATCATTCGCTGGCTCCACTTCTTCTCCTCTCCCCCTCGCTGTTGAAGTTCCTCAGGGTTCAGTCGTAGGCCCTCTCCTCTTCTCTCTGTACACAGCCCCAATAGGACAGACCATCAGCAGATTTGGTTTCCAGTACCATCTCTATGCTGATGACACAAAACTATACACTTCATCCCCCGACATCACCCCTGCTGTATTACAGAACACCAGTGACTGTCTGTCTGCCGTCTCTAATATCATGTCCTCTCTTTGTCTGAAACTAAATCTTTCAAAAACTGAACTTCTTGTGTTCTCTCCATCTACTAATCTACCTAAACCTGATATCTCCCTCTCAGTGTTCAACACCATCATCACCCCTAGGCAGCACGCCCGCTGTCTCGGGGTGAGGTTTGACACTGATCTTTCTTTAATCCCCTATATTCAATCTCTCTCCCGCGCATGTCGCCTGCACCTCAAAAACATCTCAAGAATCCGCCCCTTTCTCACTATGGAAACAACAAAAACTCTCATTGTTGCCCTGATCCATTCCCGTCTCGATTACTGTAACTCACTATTAATTGGCCTCCCCCTCACCAGACTCTCCCCTCTCCAGTCTATTCTTAATGCAGCAGCCAGGGTCACCTATCTGTCCAACCGCTACTCTGATGCCTCTGCCCTATGCCAGTCACTGCACTGGTTGCCCATACAGTATAGAATCCAATTTAAACTGCTCATCCTCAACCACAAAGCTCTCCACAGTGCTGCACCCCCCTACATCTACTCCATTATCTCTGTCTACCACCTCACCCATGCTCTCTGTTCAGCCAATGACTTACGACTGACTTGCACAAAAATCCGAACATCTGTCTCGGCTCCATGATTTCTCCCGAGCTGCACTGGTTCTCTGGAATGCCCTGCCATCAGGCATCAGGCTAAATCACAACATACACAGTATTAGGCACTCCCTAAAACACATCTTTTTAGGGTGGCCTATCACATCCCCGATCTAACTCCTCTCCATATAGCCCATTTATCACTCCCTGAACCTGATCCTCCACCAAACTCCTCTACCGCACCCAGAAGCACTTCATATATGGCTGCTGACTGGCTCGTGCAGCTTTATATCTGCTCCCCTATTCTCCCAAGCTGGCTGGACCATGGTACAAAACAAGCACTTCTACCTTTTGTGTCACCCCTATTTCTTCATAGATTGTAATCTCTTGCCCTCATTCCTCTTGTTCTAATAATTGACTTGTCTGTTGCTATGTTATTTATGACTGATTGTACATGAACCCCTGAACTGTAAAGCACTGCGGAATATGTTGGTGCGTTATAAATAAAGATTATTATTATTAACTGAACTTGACTTAACCCCTTAGTGATCAGCCTGTTTTGGGCCTTACTGACCAAGCGTTTTTCTTCTTTTTTTCATAGTTGCGTTCCAAGAGCTATAACATTTTTATTTTTCTGTCTATATAGCTGTATGAGGGCTTATTTTTTGCGGGACAAGTTGTAGTTTTTAATGGAGCCATATTGGGGTACACATAACTTTCTGATTAACTTTTATTAACTCTTTCTGGAAGAGAGATGGGAAAAACTGCAATACGGCCACTGCGTTTTTACGTTATAAATTTTACGGTGTTCATTTTTCGGTATAAATAAAATAATATCTTTACTCTCTGGGTCAGTACAATTACAGTGATACCAAGTACATATAGTTTTTTTTTTACGTTTTACTACTTTTTTGCAATTAAACCCCCTTTTTTTTTAAAAAAATATGTTTTTGCATTGCCGCTTCCCAAGATCCATAACTTTTTTTTAAATTTTTTTTTCTATGGAGTTGTGTGGGGGCTTGATTTTTGCGGGACGACTTGTATTTTTTATTGGTATCATTTTGGAGTAAATGACGCTTTTTGATCGCTTGTTATTACGTTTTTTTTCGGTGGCAACTAAGAACAAATTAGCAATTCTGTCTTTTTTTTTTTTTTTTACGACGTTCACCGTAGGGAATCATTTACATAATATTTATGTAGTATGGGTCGTTACGGACGCGGAAATACCAAACATGTGGAGGAGATTTTTTTTTTGTGCAATTGTTTTATTGAAAAGTGTATTTTCAGTGGAAAAAAAGCGTAATTTTTTTAATGGGATTTTTTATTGAATAAATGTGTTTTTTTTTAACTTTTTTTTTACCGCTTAATAGTCTCACAAGGGGATTATAACAAACAACATTTTGATTGCTTTTAAAATGCAATTCATTATCCCTATAGTGCATTGCATTTTAATTGCAATACTATTCTAACATTGACCAGCAGAGAGGCGCAGCCTGCTGGAAATTACTCAAGGCTGATCTGGGGCCTACATCAGACCCCTGCCAGCCTTCACACACATCGCATTTGCAGGGTGCCGATGGGAGACAGAGGGAGACCACTCCCTCTGTCAGCACTTTACATGCGGCGGGCACCATTGCCCGCAGCATGTAAAGCGTTAAACAGCCCAGATCGGCACTTCTGCCAGTCCTGGCTGTTAGAGCAGGGCCGCGGCTCTCATGTAAAAAAGCGGAGGCCCAGCCTAAATCCCCCTAAGTGACCGCCGTAAAAAGGCGTATGGGTGGTCACTAAGGGGTTAAAGTGGTTGTCTCATTTCAGCAAATAGCGTTCATGATGTAGAGAAAGTTACTGCAAGGCACTTATTGTGATTGTCTATTTTGCGTTCTTTGCTGGTTGGATTCATTTTTCCATCACATTATACACTGTTCATTTCCATGGTTACGACAACCCTGCAATCCAGCAGTGGCAGCCATGCTTGCACACTATAGAAAAAAGTCCCGGGCTCTCTGGTGGCCAGGACTATGGGATCACACATAGGCTGGTGCTTTTTCCTCTGATGGATTGCAGGGTGGTCGTAACCATGAAAATGAGCAGTGTACAGTCATGGCCAAAAGTTTTGAGAATGACACAAATATTATATTTTCACATGATCTGCTGCCCTCTGGTTTTTATGTGTGTTTGTCAGATGTTTTTATCACATACAGAAATATAATTGCAATCATATTATGAGTAACAAAAGCTTATATTGACAGAATGAGTTAATGCAGCAAGTCAATATTTGCAGTGTTGACCCTTCTTCTTCAGGACCTCTGCAATTCTCCCTGGCATGCTCTCAATCAACTTCTGGACCAAATCCCGACTGATAGCAGTCCATTCTTGCACAATCAATGCTTGCATTTTGTCAGAATTTGTAGGTTTTTGTTTGTCCACCCGTCTCTTGATGATTGACCACAAGTTCTCAATGGGATTAAGATCTGGGGAGTTTCCAGGCCATGGACCCAAAATCTCTATGTTTTGTTCCCTGAGCCATTTAGTTATCACCTTTGGTTTATGGCAAGGTGCTCCATCATGCTGGAAAAGGCATTGTTGATCGCCAAACTGCTCTTGGACGATTGGGAGAAGTTGCTCTCGGAGGACATTCTGGTACCATTCTTTATTCATGGCTGTGTTTTTAGGCAAGACTGTGAGAGAGTCGATTCCCTTGGCTGAGAAGCAACCCCACACATGAATGGTTTCAGGATGCTTTACAGTTGGCATGAGACAAGACTGGTGGTAGCGCTCACCTCGTCTTCTCCGAATAAGCTGTTTTCCAGATGTCCCAAACAATCGAAAAGGGGATTCATCAGAGAAAATGACTTTACCCTAGTCCTCAGCAGTCCACTCCCTGTACCTTTTGCAGAATATCAGTCTGTCCCTGATGTTTTTTCTGGAGAGAAGTGGCTTCTTTGCTGTTCTCCTTGAGACCAGGCCTTGCTCCAAGAGTCTCCGCCTCACAGTGCGTGCAGATGCACTCACACCTGCCTGCTGCCTTTCCTGAGCAAGCTCTGCACTGCTGGTAGCCCGATCCCGCAGCTGAAACACTTTTAAGAAATGGTCCTGGCGCTTGCTGGTCTTTCTTGGGCGCCCTGGAGCCTTTTTGGCAACAATGGAACCTCTCTCCTTGAAGTTCTTGATGATGCGATAGATTGTTGACTGAGGTGCAATCTTTCTAGCTGCGATACTCTTCCCTGTTAGGCCATTTTTGTGCAGTGCAATGATGACTACACGTGTTTCTTTAGAGATAACCATGGTTAACAGAAGAGAAACAATGATGCCAAGCACCAGCCTCCTTTTAAAGTGTCCAGTGGTGTCATTCTTACTTAATCATGACAGATTGATCTCCAGCCCTGTCCTCATCAACACCCACACCTGTGTTAATGGAGCAATCACTGAAACGATGTTAGCTGGTCCTTTTAAGGCAGGGCTGCAATGATGTTGAAATGTGTTTTGGGGGATAAAGTTCATTTTCTAGGCAAATATTGACTTTGCAAGTAATTGCTGTTAAGCTGATCACTCTTTATAACATTCTGGAGTATATGCAAATTGCCATTATAAAAACTGAAGCAGTAGACTTTGTAAAAATTAATATTTGTATCATTCTCAAAACTTTTGGCCATGACTGTATAATGTTATGGAAAAGTGAATCAAGCCAGAAAAGGAGGCAATATGGATAATAACAATACATTAGTAAGTGCTTTGTATTAACTTTATCTACATGATAAATGCTATTTGCTGAAGTGACAAAACCCCTTTAAGCTTTTTATAAAAAAAATATGTGGTTTGCTGCACATCTCAGTGGTAGATATAACATGATGACAGATGTTTTAAGATTCCTTATAAGAACCAGTTTCACACAATTATGTGATTATTCTGAAACGATATAATGATTGCCGGCTAGCAAGCCCCTTCTTCTTCATCAAAGTTGTCTTGTAGAAGATTTTAGCAGAATTGTCCACTAAGGTCCTCTTTCATAAAGTTTTTGTACGGCTGTGCAAATTGTGATTGATTAAAATCAAAGGTTAACCCTTTCACGCTGTAACTGTTAGCAACCTTTCCTGTTCATTCTCATGTTTATACTTATACTATCAGATTTACGAAAAGCTGTCTAAAAGAATAAATGTCTTTGTTGCCCATAGCAACCAATAACAGTGCATATTTCATTTTTAGAAAGCACTACAAGAAATGAAAGCTACACTGTGATTGGTTAGTATAGACAACAAAGACAAACACCTTACATAAACTTGAAATGGATGAAAACCATGCAGTGAAGGTTTCTCTCTATTAATCAGGGAGACGCACTGTCCATGTGTCTTCATGTGTGTGTCTACTATTCTGTACTTTACACTACCAGACATGATTGAAGTGACAGCCAACAAAATTGTGTTACCGCTCAGCAGTTAAACTGCTGTCTGTCATAGCTCTTTGACATTTTGAAGAAAAATTGTTACCATCTGCCTGCGTTAAATACTTTTCTGGTGAGAAGACAAGAAATCATTGACTTAGTAGTAGTCCTGCTTTCACTTATGAATCCCATAAATATGATTTTATTTTTTTTCTGTGTACCGATGTGTTAGGAATGTATAAATAGGTTCAGTCTTCTCAGTGCAGTAAAAAAGCGCCCATGTAATGCTTGGCAAAGGACCTGAAAGTGGTTATTACCACATATGTGTTGGCTAAACAGTGAAGTTTTGATTGCGTTCCGTCCCATCTGCTCACTATTGTTGATTGGGGCACCAAGCCCATAACCATCTCCTACTAAACTGTTTGTGCCATTAGACCTGAGATAATATGTTGGTGCATTTTATTGTAACCGTGCCTACTAATGTGATATACTGCATCGCCATGCTTATACAGACCGTGCCCTTTATCTTCATCACGTTCATCGAACAACTCTTTTGGTGTTATATAAAGTCATTACTGACAGAGTATTCCCATTTTGTTTTTGTTTTTTTAATTTAATTGATTGCATTTATAGAATTAAAAAAACCCATAAAATTTAACTTTACATTTTTTTAAGATCATGTATCTTAAAGGGGTTGTCCCACGAAAAATATTCTACAGTTTTCAAACCAGCACCTGGATCTAAATACTTTTGTAATTGCATGTAATTAAAAATTTTCTATAGCTACTGAGTTATTTAATAAAATGTCTGTATAGGACCACTTAATTTCTTATTTCTTTGACCTATTCACTGAGCAGGCCGCACATGCTCAGTTTAAACTTTTAACTGTCCCCTGAGCTGTGATAGGGAGAGCTGAGACACGCCCCCTGCGCTGCAGCAGAAAAGACACTCCCCTGAGTTGTCAGCTTGGCATAAATCTAATGTGGATATCTCTGAATCCATGTGAGGTACAGGGCTGGTTCTAGCTTTGTTAAAAAGAGGTTGTCATGTACTCTATAATGTCTGATTTTCATTTTTTACATTATTTGTGGGATAACCCCTTTAATGATTATTTCAGTTGACTCCTTTCTGCACAGTCAAATAATAGGGTCCAGAGACTTCATTGCCTGGGTATTCACATATATAACATGGCTGCATGTCTCTAGGTGATTTAGCCATTTAGATAAAGTTAAGAAAAAAAAAGTACTGCATGAATAATCTTTGGGTTCCATTCCGCGTTGCAGAGACAGACTGCTGTCCTGGTATAAGAATGATGTTACCAGAATTTTAAAAATATTAGAAAATGTTTTCCTGTTCTATAATTATGGTAAATTAACTAAAAATAAAAACTGGAATACCTCTTTAATGAGGACCTTTCATGTTTTTTTTAATAATAGTCTAACTGCTGCAGATGCTCAAGCTTTTTTTTTCTTTTCTGACAGACCCCTCGGTTGTGTGTCTATGCTGCTATGCCCCTCTTTGTTTTCTGGCGCCCAATATGTAAATTAGTTGGTACAGGGTAGAGGAGATCTCAACTCTCCTCAGTGGGCGTCTCCTTTTCCCTGGCTTTGACACTGTCCAATTGTAGCAGACTGCTGCACAGCAAGGGAGAAGATGTGCTGTTCTTGTGAGATTCGGTAAATATCAAAAGAACAGGTTATGAAAGTGAGTATAGTACTTGATGTACTCGCTTATCTAGCCTGTTCTCATGATATTTACCAAATCTCACAAGAACATCACGTCTTCTTCCTGGCTGTGGAGCAGTCCGCTGTGATTGGACAGGGTCACAGCCAGGGAGAAGGAGACGCCCACTGAGGAGAGCTGAAGTCTCCTCCTCCCTGTTCCAATGGTACTAATTTAAATATTGGGCGCCAGAAAAAAAGAGGGGCATAGCAGCGCAACGTAGGGGTCTATCAGAAAAAAAAGTTGGTGCATCTGCAGCAGGTGGACTATTACATAAGATATTCTGTTTAAAAAAACATGGACGGTCCTCTATAAAGGTTTGTTAAAATGAATTGATATGTAAGAGTGTTTAGGTATATTCCACCAGAGTGAAGCTATCCTAGGCTCAGCCTAGGCTGAAATGTGAGGCTCATGAGTCAATATGGCTATGGTTGTCTGTATTGATCAACTTCACCTGATAACATTCAACTTCACTACCATGTGAGATTTATTTCCAGGCTGATTTCTTCTAATTATGCACAAACAGTAGGTTAAAAAAGTGATTTTTGTTGCCAGAGTTCTACAGAAGATGATAACAGTTATACGCATATCATGTTAAAAGGCAACCAGGCACAGGAAGAAGGGAGGAGCAGATTACATCAGAGCCTGGCTACTGTGCAATAGCAGGAACTAACTTCAAACAGCAAACACACTGCAATAACAGCAATAAGACAATACATATAATAATGAACCTCTGTATTGGCGCTGTCAGCAGGGATTAAGTAATAGGTAAATATTGATGAAGGCTGTATTTCTTTATTCTTTTTTTCTTTCTTATTTACTAATGTAATTATGACTAAATCTGTCATAATATTCGGCAGAATTTGGTGCATTTGCTTTTAGAAAAATCTACAGTACCTAGCCCACCACAGGAGCATGGATTAGCATAAAAGGGAAGCTCAGTGGGAAAGGTACATGGCCTAAAATATAATATTTTGCACCAGAACTGCACCACAATTTTGACATAAAATTCTGCAGTGCACCAATTTTTTCATCCAGCATAAGTCATTGTGATATTTGGTGCATCTTTAAACTAATCTATACTGTCTACATTTTAGACAGGAATAGTAAATATGACCCAATGTGTCAATTCACCAGGGAGCCATCCTCTATCGTCTAAGTTTTCTTAAAATTCTGCTCTCTGTGCCAAATAATCTATACAAACACATGCAGGTGCCCAATTCTGTAGTGTAAGGCCCCTTTCACACGGACAAGATTTCCACGCGGGTGCAATGCGTGATGCGAACGCATTGCACCCGCACTGAATCCTGATTCATTCATTTCAATGGGTCTTTTCACATGAGCGATGTTTTTCACGCATCAGTTCGCCATTGCGTGAAAATCGCATGTTCTATATTCTGCGTTTTTCACACAGCCCTGGCCCCATTGAATTGAATGGGTCTGCGTGACTCACACATTGCATTCGCACGCAAGTGCGGATGCAATGCGTGATTCACCGATGGTTGCTAAGAGATGTTGTTTGTAAACATTCAGTTTTTTTATCACGCGCGTGAAAAACGCATCAAAACACATCGCACCCGCGCGGAAAAAACTGAACGAACGTACGCAGTCAAAACTGCGATTGTGTGCTGATTGGTGCGGATGCGTGCGGATTTTCCGGAACACATCCGGACTGAATCCGTGACGCTCGTGTGAAAGAGGCCTAATGGATGTCTAAAGAAAATATTGACATCCATTTTTAACAGAAAAAAACTACCAAAAAAGGATAGCTGTGTAATGTGTTCTCCAGCATGATAGCTCAGCATGGAATTTTCTTTTGGGCTCTTCCAAAAAGCATCCTTGAAACTGTAAGAGTTTGTTCCCACCGGATGGATAAGGTGTTCAGTTTCTGCAGTGGAATTGTGGGCAGAAAATCTGCAGCTTTAATTTACAGTAACAGCAAAGTTAAGATTTTATGAAATATCATCGACACACTGTGGAAAAAAATCGATTTAAGAGTATATAGCTTCCATATCACTGAAAAAAGAGAACCCTTTAAGATATAACTTTTATTAAAGCATGCAATTAAAACAACACAACAGATAATGACCTTACAGAACAATCCTGTTCAGATATTGAGGTTCAGTATTCAAATGACACCAAATACAGGGTTCATGCTGATGGGACCTAGTACCAAAGTGTCTGGTCCATCTTACTCAGTGTTAGTTGAGTTTGGTTGAGTGAAGGTCATTCGATATTTGCCGCCGGGATCACCTTCTTTTCCTTTGCTATGATTGGAACCAGGCAATACCAAGGTTACTGGCTTCAGTACTGGTTGAGTTCAGACTACTTGGATGTAAATTTTGTATGAGTACTATAGAGGGCTAACTAGTAGTGCTTTGGGGTTGGGGTTAAGCTGAAATGTCTGCATATAAAGGAATCATACTGCAGGTGAGTCTGGTGACCTTGATGGAGTCTTCAGAGAAAATACACCTGGTGTCGATCTTCTTTCTTCCTACCTGTTCATATAGCTATAGGAAAAGCATGCTGTCTCTAGGCTGGAATCTAATGTGGAATCTTTAAGTTTACTAAGTTGGACTAAGGGAAATAAGGAAATTATATAATGTAAGAAACGCACTGTATTTACTGTTAAATTGATGTAACAAAAATACATCATGTGATATTAGTAAGTTGTGTGTTCACTGCATTTCCCTAACTAGGTGACTACATTTGCCTAGTATTGATTCACAACAAAAGACAACATAAGTGTCACGTATAGGAGTAGTGCAGCCCTGAGCTCAAACCCCACCACTGTCCCTGCCTACTTGTACAGTCCGTCCTAACTGATGGTGTACAGCTGGACGGTAGTCCCTAGCTTACGTACGTGCTGGGGCTTACAGGGAGGGGAACAATGGGAGAAAACAATAGACAAAGACAGAACACACGGACAAGAGAAATACGGAGCAGAGTCAAATACGAGCCGAGGTGAGAAGCTGGGGAGTAACGTCAGTACAAGGGATAACACAAGGTCAAGGTCAAATAGTAGCCGAGATCAGGAGCCAAGAGGTTACGTAGTACAAGGGGAGATACAAGGACGAGGCCAAGTTCAAAGCCAAGCTAAAAAACAGAAGTCGCAATAGTACACAAAAAACGCAGGTAAAGGTAATAGGACCACTCACAGGCAACCTGTGGCCAGCAGGCTGCCTGTTTAAATAGGACGTCGGCCCTCAGCTCCCCTGCTGCTCGTTGCCCAGGGGATGGAGGACGCCGACCGCGCTTGTGAAGCGTGCGCTGCCGGGTCCTCCCCTTCCCTGGGTTGCTAGGGATACGAAGACTCCGTCCACGGGCGACTCCTCCTCCCTCCTCATCGTCACAGAGACGAGGACACAGGCCGCATCCTCGCTCCTGCATAGACGTGACTGAGACCGGCGGCACTGCAGGGAGGGAGAGCGCCGCCGGCTCCCCGTTACAATCAGAACTGTTTCATAGAAGCAACATGGCAGCTACCAAAACCACAAAAGACTTCTACTTTTGTTTACTAGGATCCAACATGGGCAGCAGTGGAAGCAATTGAATGAATTTTTGACTGTACAATTTTCTTTGAAAAGTAGGGGAAGGGAGTCATACAAAACGAATCATACAAAACTCACATTATGGAGCTCCACTACAGAATGCTAGCCATATTGCCTTAGGCTTTTGCAGAAGATAAGTGAATAAGGTACTTCCTCCATTGTCATTTCCAGTATTCACTTGGCAAGAACAGAAAGCCGTAAGAGGTGTTTAATTAGTTTACATTCAAAATAACGGCTAGATAGTGATGAACATTTAGTCCCTTGACCCTACTGTGGTGAGGGCTTATGGTACAGAAATTGAATTGAGGTGGAAATGAGAAGGTACTTAGATATAAGGACCTATTGATATCTTCATAATGAATTCTGTGCTGTATGCATTATATAAAATAAAACAAAACACAATCTAACCAATGTGGGTTGGAACTAGAGATGAGCGAATCATCCAAAATTCGCTTCGCCGAATATTCGCCAAATTTCTGACAAGATTCGTACTAAAATGAATTTATTCAGTCGAATCTACGTTCAAAAGAACAATCGTTGTTTTGTGAACATTCCTGCACAAATTACGAATGTACAGTCAGCGTAGTTAAAAGTACGCAATACGTAAGGATTGGCGTACAAAAGTGCGTACGAATCCTTAGCGTACTATTGATGCGCGAATGCGCCATACGGACGAGGCTAGGCCTCGGCGTACAGTCTTTAGAGGCAGTCCATATGTGGTAGTAAAGTAAGGTGCTCACTGCTAGCTATCCAGCTAAGTGCATAATTTACTAAAAACACTGTACAATAAGTGCATAATAGGACACATACATTGCAGTACCTGAAAAAGAATACACACAATAGGCTAAAGTGCTGAACCAGTAAAAACAGTGTAGCTAAAATACAGCAAAGACATAAGTATGCCCTCTTCTTCCGGAAGTCGGACTTGACCAGGTCCGGGTGGTGGTCACGCTGGTGAGTGCTGCAGCCATTTGCGCTTTTCCGGATCCTCCTGCCGGGACAGCAGGGGTAAAGACTTCTTTCTGCAGTGGTTCTGGCAAGGTTGCATCCAGGGAAGTAGCCCCAGCTTCCCTGGCTGCTGCTGGCTTCATCTTCCACGGCAGCTAGTATTGGTGGATGACCGTGGATTGGAAGGTAAACTATGAAGTTTTAGGCATACAAAGCATCAATCCCACAACTGGACAAAAACATGCTATTAATTTGTAAAATTAGTAAACCATCTCACCTCACCTTTTGGATATGATTTCCTGTAGACTTACCTGAAGAAAAGTAAACTTAGGCTTTAGGGCCCCCAACTGGTTTCATCTCCCAACCTCACCTGGATCTGTGTTATATATATATCATATATATGATATATATATATATATATATATATATATATATATATATATATATACACACACTATATATAAATTTCTTGGCTGCTCGCAGTGCAGCGCATTCAGTGGCGTAACTAGAGTATAATGGGTCCCAGTGCAAACTTTGGATCAGGGCCCCTCCCCAAAAAAAAAAAATTTATACAAAGATGAGGCAAATTTTTTGTTACAATAAACCCAATCCATGGCTATACTCACCCAGTCCTAATTAATAAAATCTGGTCCTACCTCATCCAGGGTGTTGCTGGCGTCGGCGTGATGTCCGCTTGATCCAGAACAAGGTCCCTGTGGTGAGAAAAAAAGAATAATCACATAAGGAAGGGATGGTGACTGCCCCTGTGAAATCACAGCAGGGGACGCAGTAATCTAGGACATTTCCCCTAAGTGCTACCACACAGCATTAATACCCACATTGTGCCGCCTCACAGCAGTTATGCCCAGATATGTGCCCCCTCACAGTAGTTATGCCAGAAATGTGCCCCCTCACAGTAGTTATGCCAGAAATGTGCCACCTCACAGTAGTTATGCCAGATTATGTGCCCCCCTCACTGTAATTATGCCAGATTATGTGCCACCTCACAGTAGTTATGCCAGATTATGTGCCCCCTCACAGTAGTTATGCCAGATTATATGCGGCTCACAGTGGTTATGGCCAGATATGTGCCCCCTCACAGTGGTTATGGCCAGATATGTGCCCCCTCACAGTGGTTATGGCCAGATATGTGCCGCCTCTCAGTAGTTATGCCAGATTATCTGTCCCCTCTCAATGGTTATGGCCAGATATGTGCCCCCTCACAGTGGTTATGGCCAGATTATGTGCCCCCTCACAGTAGTTATGCCAGATTATGTGCCCCCTCACAGTGGTTATGGTCAGATGTGACCCCTGCCAGTGGTTATGGCCAGATATGTGCCCCCTCACAGTAGGTATGCCAGACTAGGTGCCCTCTCAGTAAAGATGCCCACTTTTGTGCCCCCTCACTCTATATGTTACCCCCCTTTTGCCTTCAGTCTGCAGGTTTAAGAAAAAAAAAAACATACTCACCTGCTTCCCTGATGACGCAATCCCGCTCTCACATCGCGCTGCTGGCTGTGCTGGAGGCCTCTTGCCGGGCTTTCAGCGCTCCTCCCACAGCCAGCAGCACGATGTGCTACCTGCAGGGGGAGCGCTGGAGCTCTGAAGAGCAGTGAAGCAGGGAGCTCCCTGCTTCACTATGGAAATCATCAGCCCGGCAGTGACAAGAACTGCTGGGCGAGTGTAAGTAGCGGCTCCCCCGTGCCCCTGCGCGCCCTACACATAATTGAAGAGCACTCTGACAGGACCCGGCACACTGTACTTTATGGCGGGTCCTGTCAGAGCGCTGCCATTACAAGTGTGTGCAGCGGGCCCCCTCCCCCGCCAGTCACGGTCGCAGAGGGTACGTCCGTGAGTGCATTATCTAGAACAGGGAGGTAGTTTGGGGAGGAGGAAGAGAAGTTCAGGTACCAGACATGTTGTGTTGCAAAAGTAATCTCTTTTCTCATCCCATCCACATGTTGTGCATTGAAATCTATTTTACTGATATGGACAGGGCAGTTTCTAGGGAATTTTGCCAACAGGGCGAACAATACAAAATCGCCCCTACCACCCATCATGTTTAAAGTGACCTTACTTTCTAATAAAGATATTAAAATACATTTAAAAAGAATCAGTCACCCAAGGTAAACCCAGTGACTTACAGGCGACGTCTCCACAGATTTCAGTTTGTACTTTTCGGTTTTTTTCCAGATGCTCCTGCGCAGACGTCTTCGGTCAGGGGTGCGCAGCCTTCTCTGCCACATAAAAAGATGCCACTATTAATAAATGACGCAGGGTAGAGGAGGTCTGCTACAAATTCTGCATTAGGGAACAGGGAATTCAGCTTATACCTTTACTTTGGCTTGTTGTTTCTGCAGTCCACCCCGACCCTCTATAGCAAGTAACCCCCCTATATAGCCGCCTCCTTTAACATTGCCACTCTGTAGTGTCCACCAATACTATGCCCGGTGCTGCCCCACGTGCCAACATTAGTTTACTTTCCAACTGCTGAGAACATGATAAAATAATAAAAGTAGTGGCACTTCTCAGTCACTGGCTGCAGCCGTCTCATGTCTCATGGAGGGGATGTAGAAGTACAGAGACCAGCGAGGACAGGGATCAGAAATGTACCACTACTTTTATTAGTCATTATTAATATATATATACTGTGTATACTCCCCTCTCTGCTCCTCCTCCAGGCACCATCGCTCTTGGTTTAGCGCTGTTTCCTGTCACAGTGTACTCCTATGCACAATATCTACTGGAGCTGTGCGCTGCCAGGACATAGTGCAGCACTAGTGCCGCCACAGTGTCCGCCCTCCTACACTGAGCACCCCCATCCTCCACAGTATCTCCCCTCCTACACTGAGCACCCCCATCCTCCACAGTATCTCCCCTCATACACTGAGCACCCCCATCCTCCACAGTATCTCCCCTCATACACTGAGCACCCCCATCCTCCACAGTATCTCCCCTCATAGACTGAGCACCCCCCATCCTCCACAGTATCTCCCCTCATAGACTGAGCATCCCCCATCTCCCTTCATAGACTGAGCAGCCCCCTATCTTCCCTCATGTACTGATCACCCATCTCCCCTCATGTACTTAGCAGCCCCCCCATCTCCCCTCATGTACTGAGCCCCCCCATCTCCCCTCATGTACTGAGCCCCCCCATCTCCCCTCATGTACTGAGCCCCCCATCTCCCCTCATGTACAGAGCCCCCCCATCTCCCCTCATGTACAGAGCCCCCCATCTCCCCACATGTACTGAGCCCCCCCATCTCTCCTCATGTACAGAGCCCCATCTCCCCACATGTACTGAGCCCCCCCCATCTCCCCTCATGTACAGAGACCCCCATCTCCCCTCATGTAATGAGCCCCCCCATCTCCCCTCATGTACAGAGCCCCCTCCATCTCCCCTCATGTACAGAGCCCCCCATCTCCCCTCATTTACAGAGCCCCCCTATCTCCCCTCATGTACAGAGCCCCCATCTCCCCTCATGTACAGAGCCCCCCCCAATCTCCCCTCATGTACAGAGCCCCCCCCATCTCCCCTCATGTACAGAGCCCCCCCCATCATGTACAGAGCCCCCCCCATCATGTACAGAGCCCCCATCTCCCCTCATGTACAGAGCCCCCATCTCCCCTCATGTACAGAGCCCCCCATGTAGAGAGCCCCCCCCATCTCCCCTCATGTACAGAGCCCCCCCATCTCCCCTCATGTACAGAGCCCCCCCATCTCCCCTCATGTACAGAGCCCCCCCATCATGTACAGAGCCCCCTCCTCTCTCTCATACACATCACATCCCTCATGCACAGGCTCCAGCACATTTACATTATGGTTCATACTCACTGTGAAGAAAGTTCCTCACAGGTCAGATGCCTGAATCCTCTCCAGGTAAGCCCCGCCTCCTTCCTCATGCTGCTCCACATAGACTTCAGTGTCTTGTCGTCTTCTCACACTGGCCCCGCCTCCTTGCCTGGCGCTCCCACAGGTCCTTCCTCCTCCACCCACACTCTGCACGGGCTGCTCTATGCCTGGAAATGCTGCAGCCATTGAAAAGAGGCCCAGCGGTGAGTACAGCTAGCGCAGGGAGCGCTGTGCTCACTGCTTCTTCAGCCTCCTTTACTAATGATCGCTTCCACAATGGAAGCGCTCATTAGCTGAGTCCTGGCCCTGCTGCTGTTCTGTTGTAAACACCAGCGCCCCCTTCTGTTTGTTGACTTCATGCGCCCCGTGTGGTGGCACCCCTCGCCCGGCTCTAGAAACGGCCCTGGATATGGATAATGCACACCCTCACCCGACTGCCTTCCCACGCCCTTCCCTTTCCTTTACATGGATTGTTTTATCTACCAGGTATGGCTATTTACTTGCTGACCAATTTAACTGTTTAGTGGCCGGCAGACGGGGCACTTTATGATGTCATTGCCCTTACTGTTGAGGAGCTTCATTGTGACACACGTAGTGTTCTGCTTAATCAGTCCCAATGGAGCCTCAAGGTGTCGGTCTGTCTCCAGTTTAATTTGTATCAGGCCACCTGCCCTTGCCAACTACTGCTTTTTGCGCTCCACATGGTCGAGTTAACAGCTGACAATATGAAAATGAAGCATCCACAACCATGCTGACATCTTCAAGTATGCTGTGTCCAGCTGTGCATGTAGCATTCATGCTATTTCTTTGTGGTGAAAGTTTTTAAAGATGGGCACGTATTTCTTCAAAATGTGGTCAGAGTAGGGATAGTTCTTGAATCTTGGCCTCAGTTTCAGTACAGCAGCTACTGGCTGGCTCCTGCTTCAGTGGCTGTTCATTTCTAACATTACCGCAACACTGAAGTGTGTCAAATTGTGGGTTGCTGAGGAGCAGCTTGATAGTTTGAACATGGAGGTGATGTGAGGTAGGAGGCAGAGCTGGTCAGGAACAACACATAGGAGGAGTGGAAACATCACACACACAAAAAAAAAATTTACTTCTGTTCTTTTAACCCTCCCAATGTGCTGTGCATTGAAATCCATTTTCATGGTATGGATGATATGCTCCCTCAACTTTCCTTTATATGTCATAGGTTATTTACCATGTATAGTAATATGTTTGACTGAAAAAATAATTATGTATCGGCTGTCTAGCAGGCTAGACACTTTATGAGGTCATCACCATTGGTTGCTTAGGAGCTTCATTGTGACATGTGCACTATTGCTTCTATGCAAAGGCCCAATGAGCCTTACTTACAGCGTGAATTAATCTTTCCATTTGGACCCAGGCCACTTGCTCTTGAACTGCATTTTACAACCCACAAGGAGATGACAACACTTGGCAATACGGAAATTAAGCACTCACAAGCATTACTGATGTCTTCCAGGGTCTTCCACAAAGTGATGAACATAATATATGCACAACTTTTGTAGTTGCACAAACATCCAGGAGGCTAGGGGGGGGGGGGCAGTATCAACTTAGAAACAGCTGCCTACTGTGAATTAGATTTCATTTAAGGGACCGAATACTGGTGGATTCATAAACATAAACTTAGCTATTAGAGTACTAGAGACCCGTTCCTGCACAGGAGCCTGCTGTCATTGGTACTGTATCTGCCCCTATTAGAATTATAATATACCACATCATCTACAGTAGCTATTAAAAGCTTTTAGACATATCACAATCTTAACATTTGAGTCCACTAGCCCCAGTTTAGTATGCAACAGGATCCAGCAAGATGGTAATTCTGAATCCTGAAACTCCAGTATTAATAGAGCCTTGAACACACTCAGCATATATGCAAACAATGTATGTTCCAATTTTACACCTAGGACAATCCCAGTATAACCACTTAGCAACCAATGAACCCATATATACGTCACTGGTCGCAAAGTAATGTATTGAGGAGGCTTACGAACCGAGCCCGCTTACAACAAGGCAGTGTTACACATCTGACACTGGCTGCATACTCCATCAGATGCTGTGGTCAATTCGACCTCGGCATCTGAGCTGTTACATAGAGGGACCACACGGTGATCTATCTTCCAATGAGCACCCTTGAAACAAAATTGCAGGATACCAATTGGCAGTTATGACAGCTGGGGGCCATCTGAAGGCTCCCAGGCCTGCAATTCTACTGCTTCTACTACACCTTAGTATTAACCAATAGACCTGACAGAACAACAGATGTGCAAGTTGGGGGACACAATATAGTGGCCATAAAATAATACCCTTCCAATTGTCATTCAAAATATTGTTTCTTCAGGGTGGCACAAAAATACCAAACTTCAAAAAAGGTAAATTTGACCAGTAAAGAGAAGCCATTGGCCTAACTAGCTGGGACAAAGTCCTCAAAAATAAAAATGCAGCCACAAAATGTTTTTATTTTTTAAAAAAAGTTTTAAAATGTTGCAGTTTCAAGTGCCCTAAGGCGACTAATAAAAAGTAATCTGCGGAATAAAGTGTTTTACAAGATATATATATATATATATATATATATATATATATCTTAATAATATAAAAATGAGTTTCTGTCTGTCTGTCTGTCTGTCTGTTCTCTATGCGCGACCAAACTACTGGACCGATTTTCACCAAATTCGGCACACAGGTACATCAGGTGTCCGGGAAGGTTTTAGACCAGGTCTCATCTCTCTAGGACGTACCGTTCCTGAGATATTCCCAAAATATGATCTCCATTAGCCAACATTACAACTGGGAGCTTTGGTTTTAAACTCCAACTGCCATTCTCTGCAAAGCCACACAGGGAGGGCAGGTTTCCATAACAACCAGGTAATTATCAGCAGCTGAGGATCTCATCCATTTCTATTCACTGACACTGTTAAAGGTATTCCGGTTACCATAAATATAACTTATGTGTTTTTCTATTACTACAGTTCAGTAGTAATAAAAGATGTTTTGCTCCACTGCTGCCTATTGCGTGGGCTCATAAATAAGCATAGTATTGACCTTTAATTCAGGCCACCCTAAAAGAAGTACTTAAAACCCCCGCCCCAGGTCTCACTAAGCCACACCCCCAACTATGTCAGGCCACACCCCCTTTCACTCCGCAGCCAACAGAGATTGAAAAAATAAAGGTAAAAATCAACTTCTGTCAGCTGCAGGGATGGGTGGGAGGTTGACTTTCTTTCTGCAACAACACACACAAACATTAAATAAAATAGATTAAATACACCCATGCGAAGCGTCTTGCTAATCCACGCCCCCGACTCTGTCAGGTCACGCCCCCTCCCACTCCGCAGCCAATGGGAATTTAAAAAATGAAGGTAAAAATAAACTTCTGTTTGCTGCAGGGGTGGGAGGGTGAATTTCTCTCTGCAACGACACACAAAAATTTTAGATAAAATAGACTAATTATAGACTACAACTGTTCGAATCGTCTTGCTAAGTCACGCCCCCAACTCTGTCAGACCACGCCCCCTCCCACTCTGCAGCCATTCTGCAACGACACACAGAAACATTAAATTAAATAGATTAAATCACCTATGCGAAGCGCTTTGCTAAGCCACAACCCCAACTCTGTCAGGTCATGCCCCCTCCCACTCAGCAGCCAACAGGGATTGAAAGAATGAAGGGAAAAATAAACTTCTGTCAGCTGCAGGGGTGGGAGGGTGAATTTCTCTCTGCAATGACACACAAAATTTTAGATGAAATAGACTAATTTCAGACTACAACCGTTCGAAGCATCTTGCTAAGCCAGGCCCCCAACTCTGCCAGGCCACGCCCCCTCCCACTCCGCAGGCAACAGGGATTGAAAAAAAATCAGCTGCAGGGGTGGGAGGGTGAATTTCTCTCTGCAACGACACACAAAAATCGTAGATGAAATTGACTAATTTTAGACTACGACCATTCAGTACTAATAAAAAGATGTTTTTTTTCCACTGCTACCCATTGCGGGTCCCCATAAATTACCAGGTCATCGACCTGTAATTCATGACACTCTGACCCCCGCCCCAGATCTCGGGAAACCACGCTCCGACTCTGTCAGGCCACGCCCCCTCCCACTCTGCAGCCAACGGGGATTGAAAAAATGAAGGTAAAAATCAACTTCTGTCAGCTGCAGGGGTGGGAGGGAGGTTGGATTTCTTTCTGCAACAACATACAGAAACATTAAATGAAATAGATTAAATATACCCGTGCAAAGCAATGGTTTCTTCCACTGTTACCCATGGCGTTCCTCATAAATTACCATGGCATCGACCTGTAATTCTGGCCACCATCAAAAGAAGGACTTAAAACCCCGCCCCAGGTCTTGCAACGTCACGCCCCCGACTCAGTCAGGCCATGACCCCTCCCGCTCCGCAGCCAATGGAGATTGAACAATTGAAGGTAAAAATCAACATCTGTCAGCTGCAGGGATGGGAGGGAGGATGACTTTCTCTCTGCAACGACACACAGAAACATTAAATGAAATAGATTAAATATACCCGCGCAAAGCAATGTTTTTTTCCATTGCTACCCATTGTGATTCCTCAAATTACCATGGCATTAACCTATAATTCAGGCCACCCTGAAATGAAGGACTTAACCCCCCCCCCGTGTCCCATTAAACCACACCCCCTCCCACTCCGCAGCCAATAGGGATTGAAAAAATGAAGGTAAAAATCAATTTCTGTCAGCTGCATTGACTTTCTCTCTGCAACGACACACAGAAACATTAAATAAATAGATGAAATATACCCAGGCGAAGCCGGGTCTTTCTGCTAGTATATATATATATATATAGTGGTAAAGTGTTTGGTAAAATACTGAAAGGGGTGTATATCCCACCCAGATTCCTCAACTGGGTGAGGTAAATAAAACCCAGAAAGACTTTGGTATGGCTTCAGCAAGACAGTTGCTGGAGCTAGTGTTATTTAAAATAACAGGGCTGGATTTTATTTGGATTGGGAAGGTAGGTAGGCAGTGGGACCTTTCCAATCCACCCCGGTCCGGACCAGGTTTTCCCTCTAGCTTGAGGAGAGCACAGGTGAGCCAGCTGTGATTGTTAGAGGGAAATAAAAGGCATTCCAGGATGTCAGTTGAGGGGCTATGCCTGGAGAGCCTAAGAGGCTAACTGTATTGCTGGCTCAGGAATACTGGAAGAAAACCTGCGTTTATTAGGTGAGATAGTGACCTGTGTATTAGCTATTGCTGTGTATTAGCTATTGCTATAGTTTTTTTTCATTTGTGTTTGCTGTAACCTCACCGTACCCAGTGAGGCATAACTGGGAGTGCCTGTGTCTGATTTGAATAAAGCACGATTTGGACTGAAATCCTGTTGTCTGCAGAGAAACTCTGTGGTGGTGGTCATACAGGTGCTGGATATCCAACTGTGCCTCAGCACTGTAGGGAATGCGCCATGTGCATACGGTACAGCGTTCTCTTATACAGCGCGCGTTGGCTGTCAGGGAATGCTGCACATGCACGCTAGCGAGAAGAGCGTGTCAAGCCTCGTTTTGGACTCAATGGGAGCTGGAGCGCTCCTATACCTATTGCTTATGTGCGGACCATTGCCAGAGGTTATAATGAGGCATGAATAGATGACATACATGGTATGGAAGGATAGTTGGTGGAAAAATAATTTCATATATAGTAGAAATAGTGCATATAGATTAGGAAAATAAAGAAAATAAAAATGAAGTAAATAGGCAAAAAAGAATTAGGAAAAAGGGAAGAGAGAGAAAAGAAAAATAGGGAAACTAATAAGTAGAAAAAAATTGATAAGTAAAGGGGGAGAGATTGGCAGCGAGTAGGATAAAATGAGAATCGGGGGCAGTAGTAGGAAAACGGAAAAAGGAGAAAATTAGAAAAAAGAGAAAAAAAACGATATTGTAACGATCATAATATATAAACCGGAGGCACCGCAATTGTAACTACTGTTACTGTTTCAGTATTTATGTATTATTGTGTCTACTGTCCTGGTCTATTCTGATTTACTTATTTGTATTATTTTTTGTGCTGACGTCACATGATCTCTACAACCACATCTACAGTAAACACCTATTAAATCGCAACCATATTGAGTATCTTTTTCCAGTGTTTTTGTAAACTGCAGAATTAATGTATTAAATATTGAGGTTTGTTTGCTGTTAACCCTTGCTGTGTTATAGGAAAAATTGGATTAAAATTAAAAATCTGCACAAAAACTGAAAATTGAAAATTTCACCTCCTTTTTCCTTTAATTCTTGTGGAACACCTAAAGGGTTAACATAGTTTGTAAAACCAGTTTTGAGTAATTTGAGGGGTGTAGTTTCTAAAATGGGGTCCTTTATGGGTGGTTTCTATTATAAAAGGACCACAAAGTGACTTCAGAACTGAATTGGTCCTTGAAAAAGTCGGTTTTGAAAATTTTATAGAAAATTTGAAAAATTGCTTCTTAAATTGTAAGCCTTCTGACATCCTAAAAAATAAAATGATGTGTAGGGAATAGGGAATCTTAAAAGGGTTTTCCGGGAAAGTACCTTAATTTTTGAAAAACTGCATTAAGGCTGCAAGCTGTGACCCAACCAGAATCCATACCTATACATATAACCAGAGCTTCAATTTACCTTGCAATCCATTTGTCTAGCTCCTGTGTGAGCCTGCAACACACTGAGAGTATCATGGCTCCTGATCTTCCCTCACAAAACTACAATCCCCACAATCCCTAGCTTTCCTGCTGTGAGTTTGTGCTTGTTCATGAGTGTTGCTGTTTACTGATTGGCTGCCTGATGGCCCTGTCACGCCACCTCTACTCAGTAATCACCAGCACACTAACATTTAGCTAGAGATTTGATAGCAACACACTGAGCATGCTCGACCTAACAAAGGGTCTGAACTACAAGTCAATGCCATGGTAACTTATGAGGAAACACAGTGGGCAGCAGAGGAAGAAACTACTTTTATAACTACTGAACTGTAAATCTGTCAAATTTACATTATATTAGGTAATTATTGATGATGAATTAGTTTAAAACATAAGTTATGTTTATGGCAACCGGAATACCCTTTAAGTAAAATTTAGAAAAAAAGTTTTCAAATTTTCTGTTATTTTTTTTAATTTTTTTTAATCATATAAAGGTAAAACTTATCGACCCAAATTTACCCCTAACTTCAAGTACGGGATGTCACAAGAAAACACTCTCAGAATGGCTCAGATAAATAAAAGCATTCCTAAGTTATTAGCACATAAAGTAACACGTGTCAGATTTGCAAATTTAAGCACACAAAGGTGAAAAATGGCTTGGTCTTGATAGGGTTAAAGAGAACCTGCCACCACGAAATGTCTTGCAATCTGCAGGCAGCATGTTATAGACCAGTAGGAGCTAGATATATTGATATATAGTTCTGTGGAAAAAGATGTAATTTATACATTTTGATCTCTGATTAGTTGTACAGGGGAAAGCTAATCAGAGGCTGACAGCTATCTTTGTATACCCACACAGAGAATAGTTGCAAATTAGTATTACTGTTTGAAATGACTGATATAATTAATTATTATTATGATTTATTATTTACATGATGTTTGAATTTCACTGTAAAGGACATACATAAGCATAACTTTAGAGTATAAGTGCTAGAGCCCAGAATGTTAGCTTTTACATAATAATAGCTATGATATTGGGGTCCAGCACTCATTTGAGGTATGAAAGCAGGATGGAAAGTGTTATGGTGTCACGAGTGGTCTTGCGTCTGGAATCAGACGTTCTGCGCGGCTTTCTAAGTGACAGGTTTGACAGGCTATTCCCTGTGGTTTGGGTGCTGTTCACCACACCCCTTTCCCTCAGCTGTTGCCGCTGGGCAATTAGCTGTCTCCTACTTACCTCTTCCTCTCCCAGTATCCCTTGCGGTTTATATCTGCTACATCCCTGGTTGAGAGTGGTGTGGATCTCGGCTGAGATCCTGTTGCTGAGTTCTACTTAAAGTTAAGTGTTTTCCCTTCCTTTGGTTATTCCTGTTTGAGTCTCCTGTTCCTCCTTTCGCTTGGAGGAACGGGTTACTCTCTGGTGTCATTAGACTGCAGGGTGTTCTAGGGTTTACTCAGATTAGGTTCCTGTGTATGAGCTTTCCTACCACCCGGGTTAGTTCATACTGGTAGCCAGCTAGGGCCTAGTCTTAGGGTCCCCTGCAGGAGGTGACCAGTTCCCTGGTTTTGTCTGTTCCCATCCCTCATACGCTCGGTGTGGCTTTTCCCCCCACACCCGAGCGTGACATTATAAACCGCCACTAACAAAAATTTATGTCATTTTTGTGCTGACATGGATGCTATTGCTACACTGGCTGAACGGCTGCAGGGACTCAGCTTGGAGGTGGCTGACATCCGCAACCAGATTCAGAGACCACAGGCTGGTGGTTCTGGGGGTGCTGAGTGTCAGGCCTGTTTGGAGCCTAAGGTCCCCCTCCCGGATAGATTTTCTGGGGAATGTGATAATTTTGTTCTATTTAGGGAGGCGTGCAAATTGTATTTCAGACTGCGTCCACATTCTTCTGGTAATGAGGAACAGAAGGTTGGTGTGGTCATCTCGCTGCTTAAAGGGGATGCGCAGTCATGGGCCTTTTCTCTACCGGCCGGATCGCTGTCTCTCCGGTCGGTAGATGAATTTTTCAAGACCCTAGGGATTATCTATGATGACCCGGATCGTATCTCCCTGGCGGAGACCCAGATACGTAACCTTTGTCAAGGTGAGCGGCCGGTTGAGATTTATTGCTCTGAGTTTCGGAGGTGGGCGACCAATACTGAATGGAACGATCCGGCTTTACGTAGCCAATTCTGTCAAGGTTTGTCTGAAAGGCTGAAGGACGCTTTGGCCTTTCAGGAAACCCCTGTGTCTTTGGAAGCCGCTATGTCTCTTGCTGTACGCATGGATAGGCGCCTGAGAGAGCGATCTAGGGGCCCCCGCTCTCAGGACGTACTATCACATAGTGTACCAGCTTCCTATGACACTTTGGGGGAATATTCCCCTAGGTTAATGTCTGGGGATGAACCTATGCAATTAGGGGGAGCCACTTCTGTAGCCACCCGCAATCATCTTGGTAATAAAAAGGGTGTGTGTTTTTTCTGTGGTCAGAAAGGACACTTTATCAATGTATGTCCATGCTTCCTATCTCTAAAGGAGAGAAAAGAAAAGGGGGCGTTGAATTCTCATCTCACTCTTGGTGGAGTGGGTAGGGAGACTGAAAATGTGCATTTGTCTTCATCCTGCAGTACCCGTTTTCTCCTGACTGCCGAGGTGGCGCTAGAATCAAAGGTTGTGAAAATTGAGGTGTTTATTGACAGCGGGGCAGGGGTGAACTTGATTGATGCTCAGTTTGTCCGTATGCATGGATTGTCACCAAGTTCTTTGGATAAGAGGATTTCTGTGTTTGCCATTGATTCTGCACCTCTCTCTCAGAAGTGTTTGTCTCAGATGGTGCATGATATCAAATTAAGAGTGGGTGAATTTCATCAGGAGCTTATTTCATGTTTTGTGTTGGAAGGTCTTCCTGCTCCTGTGGTGTTGGGTTTACCGTGGTTAAGCAAACATAATCCGTCCATTGACTGGCATACTAGACAAATTGTGGATTGGGGCGATTATTGTGTTGACAATTGCCTTAATACATCTTTTTCTGCTTTAACCACTAAGACTCTTCCTTCTTTTATATCGGATTTCTCTGATGTATTTTCTGAAGGTGGATGCCAGGATTTACCCCCTCACCGGGAATACGATTGTCCTATCAATCTTATCCCTGGAACTAGATTGCCTAAATCTAGGCTGTATAACCTTTCTGGACCTGAGAGAACGGCCATGAAGGAATATATTGCTGAGAGTTTGGCCAAAGGACATATTAGGCCTTCCAAATCTCCTGTGGCAGCAGGGTTCTTTTTTGTTAAAAAAAAGGACGGATCCCTTAGGCCATGTCTGGATTTCCGTGAACTCAATAGGATTACTGTCCGTGATCCGTACCCCCTTCCTTTGATTCCTGACTTGTTTAACCAGATTGTGGATGCCAAGGTGTTCTCCAAGTTGGACTTAAGGGGGGCATATAATCTGGTCAGGATCAAGGAAGGGGATGAATGGAAGACGGCCTTTAACACTCCTGAGGGCCACTTTGAGAACCTGGTCATGCCTTTTGGGTTGACCAATGCTCCTGCTGTCTTCCAGCATTTTGTTAATGACATTTTTCATCATCTTGTGGGGAGGTTTGTAGTCGTGTATTTGGATGACATACTAATCTATTCTCCAGATATTGTGACACATCAGGATCACGTGAGGCAGGTGTTGCAAGTCTTAAGAGATAACAAGTTGTATGCAAAATTAGAGAAATGTGCTTTTGCTGTACATGAGGTGCAATTCTTAGGATACCTGCTTTCATCTTCAGGTTTTCGTATGGATCCAGAGAAGGTCTGTGCTGTTCTGAACTGGGACCGACCTGAAAATCTGAAGGCTCTTATGCGATTTTTGGGGTTCACCAACTATTACCGAAAATTTATTAAGAACTATTCGACTATAGTTAAACCCTTAACTGACATGACTAAGAAAGGGACGGATGTCTCTGTGTGGTCTGATGCAGCATTGCAAGCCTTCTCTGCTGTAAAGGAGTGCTTTTCCTCTGCCCCTATATTGGTGCAGCCAGATGTGTCACAACCTTTCATTGTGGAGGTTGACGCATCCGATGTGGGGGTAGGAGCTGTGTTATCACAGGGCCCGTCACCTGGTAAATGGCGCCCATGTGCTTTTTTTTCGAAGAAACTCTCTGTGGCGGAGAGAAATTATGATGTGGGTAACCGAGAGTTACTGGCCATTAAGTTGGCTTTTGAGGAATGGCGTCATTGGTTGGAAGGGGCGAATCATCCAATCACGGTATTCACTGATCACAAAAATCTGGCTTACCTGGAGTCGGCTAGACGACTTAATCCGAGGCAGGCCAGATGGTCTTTGTTCTTCACCAGATTCAATTTCATTGTCACATACCGTCCTGGGGTTAAGAATGTGAAGGCGGATGCCTTGTCACGTAGTTTTCCCGGGGGTGGTGATTTTGAAGATCCTAGCCCTATACTGTCTGAAGGAGTGGTGATATCCGCTCTTTACCCTGATCTTGAGGCTAAAGTGCTTGAGGCCCAGGGAGATGCGCCGGAGTCTTGCCCTCCTGGGAAGTTGTTTGTTCCTTCTGATTTGCGTTATAAGGTTTTTGAGGAACATCATTCTTCGGTGCTTGCGGGACACCCTGGGAGTAAATCCACTGTCGACCTCATCTCTCGTAGATTCTGGTGGCCAGGTCTGCGTAAGTGTGTTGAGGAATATGTGTCAGCCTGTAGTGTCTGCGCACGCTCTAAGGTGACACATACTCGTCCCTCTGGACCCCTACTTCCATTACCCATCCCGTCCAGACCATGGACTCACCTATCCATGGACTTCATCACTGATCTGCCTGAGTCGTCCGGTAAGACAGTTATTCTGGTGGTTGTAGATCGTTTTAGTAAAATGGCGCACTTTATTGCATTACCCGGACTCCCCAATGCTAAAACTCTTGCACAAGTGTTTGTTGACAATATTGTGAAACTTCATGGCATTCCCACTGACGTTGTCTCTGATCGTGGGACTCAGTTTGTGTCCAGATTCTGGAGGGCGTTCTGTACTCGGCTCGGGGTACAACTGTCTTTCTCCTCTGCCTTTCATCCCCAGACGAATGGACAGACTGAGCGTACCAATCAGAATCTGGAGACTTATTTGAGATGCTTTGTCTCTGAGAACCAGGAGGAGTGGTCCTCGTTTTTGTCTCTGGCTGAGTTTGCCATAAATAATCGCAGACAAGACTCCACTGGTAAGTCACCATTTTTTGGTGCATATGGCTTTCACCCGCAGTTTGGCACATTTTGTGGTTCTGATACTTCTGGTATTCCTGAGGAAGAACGTTTTTCGTCATCATTGTCTTCCATATGGCGAAAAATTCAAAGTAACTTGATAAATATGGGTAACAAGTACAAACGTGTGGCTGACAGGAGACGCATGAATGGTCCGGACCTAAATGTGGGTGATTCTGTGTGGCTGTCTACTAGGAACATTAAGTTGAAAGTTCCTTCATGGAAGTTGGGTCCAAGATTTATTGGCCCATATAAAATCACGGCCATTATTAATCCTGTAGCATTTCGTCTTGAACTTCCGCAGGCCCTGAAAATCCATAATGTGTTTCACAGATGTTTGTTGAAGAGGTATGTTGAACCTCTGAAGCCATCTCCCTTGCCACCCGCGCCTGTCTTGGTGGATGGTAATTTGGAATTTCAGATTGTCAAGATAATTGATTCTCGAGTTCTTCGTGGGACCCTTCAATATCTGGTTCATTGGAAGGGTTATGGTCCTGAGGAGAGGTCATGGGTACCGGCATCTGACGTGAATGCCAGTCGTTTGGTAAAAGCCTTTCACAGGTGTCACCCTGATAAAGTTGGTCCTGGGTGCCCGGAGGTCACCCGTAAAAGGGGGGGTAATGTCACGAGTGGTCTTGCGTCTGGAATCAGACATTCTGCGCGGCTTTCTAAGTGACAGGTTTGACAGGCTATTCCCTGTGGTTTGGGTGCTGTTCACCACACCCCTTTCCCTCAGCTGTTGCCGCTGGGCAATTAGCTGTCTCCTACTTACCTCTTCCTCTCCCAGTATCCCTTGCGGTTTATATCTGCTACATCCCTGGTTGAGAGTGGTGTGGATCTCGGCTGAGATCCTGTTGCTGAGTTCTACTTAAAGTTAAGTGTTTTCCCTTCCTTTGGTTATTCCTGTTTGAGTCTCCTGTTCCTGCTTTCGCTTGGAGGAACGGGTTACTCTCTGGTGTCATTAGACTGCAGGGTGTTCTAGGGTTTACTCAGATTAGGTTCCTGTGTATGAGCTTTCCTACCACCCGGGTTAGTTCATACTGGTAGCCAGCTAGGGCCTAGTCTTAGGGTCCCCTGCAGGAGGTGACCAGTTCCCTGGTTTTGTCTGTTCCCATCCCTCATACGCTCGGTGTGGCTTTTCCCCCCACACCCGAGCGTGACATATGGGCAGTGAATGTGGACCCACTGTGGCAACCAACCTGTTTGACTTTGGGCTAGTCCTGAGGATGTTATCCTGGCCAAGCAGCTACCCCTGCAACACCTCTTGGAATAGTCCGGTGTGGTTGGCTGCTTACCCACTGAGATCATAGACACCTGTGCCAAGCACCGAGAGATCAGGAAATGCACATAATCAGGAAACAGGCAGATGGCAGGGCAGTCAGAGTAAGTGAAAATCCGTGAAATAGTCCAAAGGCCAGGGAAGGCGGCACAGGGTCAGTAGAGTGAACAGGTACTGGTCAGGTCTGGTGGCAGAGAGTCAGGAAACAAGCAGAAATCGGTACACAGACAGACAAATGAATTTTAGTTTTTTTACAGGGCCTAGCAAGCAAGTGAAATGAAAAGGAATGTATTGCTCATACAAGGGGCAGAACAGGCAACCCAGCATATATAGGAGGGCTAAGGAGCTCATTAGTCAAACAGCTAAACACGGAGGAAAAAAAAGGATTAAGCCTTGCAGTACTGTAGGGAGGTGTTCACTGAATGTATACTAATAAACACACAGAAAAAAACCTAGCAACAATGCTGCAGCCTGCAGCATGGGATGCAGGAGTCGGGTAGCTAATTGAGTGATGCCCACCTCGGATAGCGGGACGTCGGACACGAAGCATCACCATGACAGAAAGTTTTGCTTTTTGTGTGCTTAGAGGGGGAGCTGCAAATGTGAGTAAGAAGAAAGATTTCAGACTGTTACTGTCATCCCCACGCCCTCACATGTGCAGACTCAAGGTAATCTCAGGCTTATAAAACATGAGATTTTGTCCATGTTATCACCCCTGATAACAATAAGAGAGGGTAGGTGCTCTATGATTATCAAGATTATGTTATTCTTAAAGATCTCAGAAGATAAGCAGATGCCATTTGTTGACTCTATAACTTACCGGTATATGTTTACCGGTGTCTGAATCTTTGGTATTTTCAGTTTTGATGCTTTTGTGACAATATGCATATGTTTACATAGGCATAAGAGACTTGTCTGAATTCTGCATATCTGCATATCCTGAACCTTTATTTTTAGGAGGTGTTGTGCATGACATGTCTTCTATTTTATGCATTTTATACAAAATGTTACACTTTGATACAAAATTGCATGAAGGCGCTTGTAAAACTTGAGAAATATTGCATTTTGAGTGACGTTTAAAATTTTATTGCTTAAAGGGAACCTGTCATCACCATTATGCTACCCATACTAACAGCAGAATAAAGTAGAGACAGGTGAGTTGATTTCAGCGGTCTGTCATTTATAAGTTAAAAGTAAGTGGTTGCTGAGAACCAACATCACAAACATTGCAGATTAGGCCTGGAAAAGAGTCAAATGTTCATGAGAAGAGTCATGGTTATTCATGAATTCCTGCTCTTCCCGCCCACCTGCTGATGACTGACAGTCTTCTACTTAGTTTTCACTCTCTCTCTCTAGGAGAGAACTGCCAGTGATCAGAAGATGGGCAGGAGAGCAGGAGATTATGAATAACCATGACTCTTCTCAGGAAGATTTGACTCTTTTCAAGGCCTGGACTGCAATGATTATGATGCTGGTTCTCGGCAACCACTTACTTTTAGCTCATGAGTGACACACCAATGAAATCAGCATTTCTGTCACTATTTTATACTGCTCTCAGTCAGGTCAGCATAAAGTTGATGACAGGTTCCCTTTAAGTGAAAATGTATAACCACAACGCACTAATATCCTTGTCAGGGGGTGCTGGGTAATCAGGGCCAATCCTAGCCTTTTTGTTGTCTGAGGCAAAAACTAAAATAGTGTCGCCCCCTACCTCCTTGCCAAATTCTCAATCCAAACCCTACAGCCAGGCCTACTGTAAGACATACAGTAGATGGACATTATATACAGCGCTATCACACATACAGGACAGTACAGCAATATATAGCTCTTACATCCAGTGACATCTCTGATGTAGATGTTTTCTCTTCTCATCTTCTTAATTGGAAGCAGACCACCATGAGGATTTCTTTCAGCCATGTCTCATCTCTGCAGAGTTTGACACACAGACATCTTAGGTTCCTCACTTTTTCATCATGCCCCCTGTAGTATCACCAGTGTTTATAAAGCTCTGAAGCAGCGCCCCTGTGGTTATAATGACCCCCTGTAGTGCACCCTGCATTATAATGCCCCCTTTAGTGGCAGTAAGTATAATACGCCCCTGTTTACTGCCCATATTCCTCATGCCCCCTGTAGTGCTCCAGTGTTTATTATAATGTTCCCCCTGTAGTGCTCCCATCTGTATTATAATGTGCCCCCTGGTCTGGCCTGTATTATAATGCCCCCCATAGTGCTCCTTGTAGTATTTGCTGCCCTGTAGCGCTAGTATAATGCTCTCCCCTGTAGTTTAAGGCCCCTGTAGTGGTTATATATATAATGCTCTCCACCCCATAGTGCCCCCATAGTATAATGCCTCCTGTTAGCAGATTGCTGACCCCACCAAAACACTGGGTTGGCAGGGGTCAATGCAAGCTTATTTATAAGACTCGTTACCTCAATGTAATCCCATTCCCAGATTCACCAATCCTGCATTGTATTGGCACCGCAAAGACTGGTACTTAGGACTGCCCTTCTAAAGCAGGGACCAGTTTGAATGACAGGAGACATGATAAAGTTTTGTACATAACCTGGCTGCTGAGTAATGTTAGAGAATCTTTATATCATGTGTTTGACATCTGTTGTCCATTGTTTGAATTTATATGCTGTTTTACATTTTCATTTCATATATGTTATAAACAACAAGGACTTAATCAGTATTCGTGATCCATTTTGTGTGCACCAGCAGGTGCTTGCTGTCACCGAGCCTCGAATTATCATTAACATCCAAAATAGACATGCTTTAATTGTATTTGAATCCTAAGAGAACTAATAATGGACTATGGTCAGAAGAATAACCATGTTGTATATGGTGTTTCTCCTTTTTATTAAAGTGCATGTTAGAAATTTGTGATTTCATTCTGGTTTGCCTTTTTAGCATTTTTTGTAATGGCTAAGACTTTTAGTACAAAGTACTGATTTGGTTTTTGGGTTCTTCTTTTACACTGATATTTAGCAAGATCATAAAAAATGCTTAGTAAATTGAGTAATTTAGGTAACAGTGTTTTGTAGTAAAGCTATTATGAACCTGGACAACCTCTGTGTAAATAAAACAAAAAACTAAAGCATATAGTAATCACCATTGCTTGCAGTGCATATCACCAAAATAGTGCTACCATTAAGAGCCCAAAAGTGATGTACAAAATATACCGCTGCCATGCAGTGCTTTGATAATACATCCACACAGTGACTAACGAATATTGCTATAGAGTGCTAATGTTAAATTAACATACAAAGTCCAGGAGCAAAATACTGATGACCTATCCTCCGGATAAGTAATCAATATCAGATTTTTGGGGGCCCGATTCATTGCACCTTCACCGATTGACTTTTTAAAGAGATTGCAGCTCTCTATTGAGCACTCTTGCCTCTCCGAGGCCAGTGACGTCATGTTCATTGGTCACATGGCCTATGTGCAGCTAAGGCTACTTTCACACTAGCGTTAGCACGGATCCGGCACCTAAAGGGTGCCAACGGATCCGTGCTAACGCTATACATGTGTGGAGCCGGAGCAGCGCTCCGGCCCCACACATGACACACATTAAAACAAGACACAGACATACATACAAACAAACATACAGACAGACATACATACATACATACTCACATACTCCCGGGACGCCGGCAGAACGTCTTCACGCGCCTCCTGCGCGCAGTGATGACGATTCCCCACAGCGCCCTCTGCTGGGCGCAGTGGGGAAATGTCATCGCAGCGCGCAGGAGGCGCGTGAAGACGTTCTGCCGGCGTCCCGGGAGTATGTGAGTATGTATGTATGTCTGTATGTTTGTATGTATGTCTGTATGTTTGTTTGTATGTATGTCTGTGTGTATGTATGCCGGATCCGGAATGACCCCCCATTGGAAATCAATGGAGGACAGATCCGGATTACTGGTGTGTCCACACCAAACGGATCCGTCCCCATTGACTTGCATTGGGGGTCATTCCGGATCCGTCTTGGTGCGGATGCCTGGACCGGAGAGCAAACCGCAGCATGCTGCGGTTTGTCCTCCGGTCTGAAGACGGAACGGAATGCTTTCAGGAGCATTCCGTTGTCTTCAGTTCAGTTTTGTCCCCATTGACAATGAATGGGGACAAAACTGAAGCGTTTTTTTCCGGTATTGAGCCCCTATAACGGAACTCAATACCGGAATTTAAAAACGCTAGTGTGAAAGTAGCCTAAGTCCCATTCAGGTGACCGGCCCGTGCTGCAATGCCAAGCAGAGCCACTATACAATGTATGTTGCTGTGTTTTGTATGTTAAGAGATGTTAGAAGAGCGCTACAGCCATTTCAAACTTAAGATAGGTTATCAACGTTGTACTCCCGGAAAATCGTTTTAAATCCTGTGACATTGTCCATGATTGTAGATGTTCCTTCATGCCATCAATGATCTTAGTGGTGACAGGGACGAATGTATAGATAGCATGTCACACTTTCGGTCAAGAGGGGACTGGAAGCGGAGAAGGGAGGTCTTAGCAACGATGAAGCTCTAGTGGTCTCTGCCAGTCTTTGTTGCTTTTTCTGTTGCAACAACAGAACTTTGGTCAATGGCCGTTATCCATGGCTCTTCCATTAAAAATTTAACATGACATTTCTGTGGAGGGAAAGAGATAAATTGCTGGGTACCCCTGGCACCCTGGGAAGGCATGGAATTGCTGGCAGCCTGAGTTTGTCCTGGTGAATTAAGGGGAATCACTTACTTGTTGCTTAAAGGGGTCTGAGATTGCAGTATCTATGTCCCAGCCTCTCGGCACCCAAGCTGATAAGCTGTTGGAAGATTGGCCATAGACCTTACAGGGAAATTTCCCGGTGGGCCAATGCCCAGGGGGCCACCCAAGTCCTCCTCATGGCTGGCCAGTGGAAGTTTTTAGGGATATATTTTGTGCTGCTGGCAGTATTTTGTGATGAACTGTGGTATTTGGCTCTGTTGGGGTGGTATAATGTGCCACAATAAGGTATTGCTGGCCCTGCCTTCCATCAATTTGCACCCGACTACAAAATGGGGCCCCTTTCAATATTTTTTCCAGGGCCACTTTAAGTTCCCAATCTGCCCCTGCACAGATCTAATACGGATGGTCCATCCTAATGATAGGCTATTAATATTGGGATCTCAGACAACCCCTTTAAAGGAAATCTGTCACCAGGATAATCGCTATTGAAGTAAAGCCATGGCCTAATAGCACTTAGTACCTTATTTCCAGATGAGCCTTTGTTTAAGCAATAGATGTTTTCTATCTTCTTAAAATCCAGTTTATTTGGTATGCAAATGAGCCAGTAAGGTGCCCACAGGGGCGTCACTCTTGCAGGAAGGAGCCCAGGCACGCCTCCTAAATCACATTCAAGCCATAACTCCGCCCCCTTTTTCCCTGCTCCCAGCATGAGAGTGGGCTTGAGCTCCTTCCTGCAAGAATGACACCCCTCTGGGCACCTTACTGGCTCATTTGCATACCCAATAAACTGGATTTTTAGAAGATAGAAAACACCTATTGCTGAAATAAAGGCACATCTGGAAATAAGGTACTAAGTGCTATTAGGACATGGCTTTACTTCAATAGTGACTATACTGGTGACAGATTCCATTTAAAGGAGCTCAGCCATCTGTTATAGATGTTGCTGTTCACAACTATGTCTATTGTTTCCAAAAGAAACCAAAGCTATGAATGAAGCTTTAACCTATAACACTGGCTTATAACTCTGCGAATATAAATATGATCAGTTCTTTTATGTATATTGTATGTGTTGAAGATACAGTGTTTAACACATTTTGTCTGTTAACCTGAACCATGTTTTCATCTTTTAGAACATATTGTTTCTCTTTCAGTGCTGTATGTCCTTTACATTGTGTACTTTGTGCCTTTGTGTCCCCTTCTAGCTGGTTGATACAGAAAAACAATGTTCTTAATGTACGTGACAGGGCTGACTTTTTTGGCGTGCTTCAGCGATATTTTTTGTAAATAACAGAGGTAACTCCTAAAATGAACAGGAAGCAGATGAATGTCATGTTATTCATATATCCATTTAAAGCACTTGTGTTCCTGTCTGAGAAAATATAAATAAAGCTGAAGATGCTACATATGGGAAAGTAAAAATAATGAGAGGTTTTTAGACCGCAGAAATGGCAATGGCTGTGTGCACGAGGCCTTAGGCTAATGAAATAATTGCTATAGTTAGTCAATGAAATAATCATTAGTGTGTAAGATGCACGCATGTACAATGTACGGTACGTCCATAATGCTTTTGTGGCTTATGATTAAACTGAGAATTAATAACTATGTCCACCAGCCATATTTCCATGAAAAGAATGGTTTGTCTGGACAACCCCTTTCCAAAAGTAATTTTTCAAAGCTTATGTATTCATATTGGGTATCCTCCAACTCAGCCACTGCTGTGGAAATGTGTGGTCAGACAAAACGTCCTCTGCCATCACTTTATGATAGTAGATATAATGTTTTATCCATCTCTGGTTCTTTGGGATTATTCATTTTAGGATGCTGAACTCGCGTTCAAGCGTAAGAACTTCCTATGTACCATGAAGCTACATATAAACTTCTTGAACTCGTAATTCTGTAAACATGTTATTCTAGTATACCTACATGTACATGTACAGTAGGTATTGTTTTTTTTTTTACTTCAAATGACTACTTGCAGGTGACAGATGGTGTTAACTCATCAATGAACATTTAGGTGAGCATCCAAAAAGCATTTAGAGAAAACCACTGCATTCCATGTAGATAGCAGACCACAAGCATCAACAGGATAGGATGACAAGGCACAGTTATTCTGTTACTTTAATGGGAACGTGTCATCAGAAAATGATCTATTATTTAAGATCTATTGTTTTAGATGATGTTATTTTTAATCTTCCATGTCAATGTCTATATTTAATGGGAATATGTCAGCAGATTTACATAGTAACATAGTAACATAGTTTATAAGGCTGAAAAAAGACATCTGTCCATCCAGTTCGGCCTGTTTTCCTACAAGTTGATCCAGAGGAAGGCAAAAAAACCCTGTGAGGTAGAAGCCAGTTTTCCCCACTTTAGAGAAAAAAATTCCTTCCCGACTCCAATCAGGCAATCAGAATTACTCCCTGGATCAACGACCCCTCTCTAGTAACTATAACCTGTAATATTATTACCCTCCAAAAATACGTCCAGGCCCCTCTTGAACTCTTTTAGTGAACTCACCATCACCACCTCCTCAGGCAGAGAGTTCCATAGTCTCACTGCTCTTACCGTAAAGAATCCTCTTCTATGTTTGTGTACAAACCTTCTTTCCTCCAGACGCAGAGGATGGCCCCTCGTCACAGTCACAGTCCTGGGGATAAATAGATTGTGGGAGAGATCTCTGTACTGACCTCTGATATATTTATACATAGTTATTAGATCTCCCCTCAGTCGTCTTTTTTTCTAAAGTGAATAAGCCTAATTTTGATAATCTTTCTGGGTACTGTAGTCCACCCATTCCAGTTATGACTTTAGTTGCCCTCCTCTGAACCCTCTCCAGCTCTGCTATGTCTGCCTTGTTCACAGGAGCCCAGAACTGTACACAGTACTCCATGTGTGGTCTGACTAGTGATTTGTAAAGTGGCAGGACTATGTTCTCATCACGGGCATCTATGCCTCTTTTGATGCAGCCCATTATCTTATTGGCCTTGGCAGCAGCTGTCTGACACTGGTTTCTGCAGCTTAGATTTCTGTTCACTAAAATTCCTAGGTCCTTTTATATGTCAGAGTTACCCAATATTTTACCATTTAGTATGTACTGGTGACTTGCATTATTCCTTCCCATATGCATAACTTTACATTTGTCAGTGTTAAACCTCATCTGCCACTTCTCTGCCCAAGCCTCCAGTCTATCCAGATCCATCTGTAGCAGTGTACTGTCCTCTTCTGTGTTAATTACTTTACACAGTTTAGTGTCATCTGCAAAAATTGATATTTTACTGTGCAAGCCTTCTACAAGATCATTAATAAATATATTGAAGAGAATAGGGCCCAATACTGACCCCTGTGGTACCCCACTAGTTACAGTGACCCAATCTGAGTATGTACCATTAATAACCACCCTCTGTTTTCTATCACTGAGCCAGTTACTTACCCACATACAGACATTTTCTCCCAGGCCAAGCATTCTCATCTTATATACTAACCTTTTATGTGGTACAGTGTCAAATGCTTTGGAGAAGTCCAGATATACGACATCCATTGATTCGCTGCGGTCTAGTCTAGAACTTACCTCCTCATAGAAACTGATTAAATTGGTTTGACATGACCGATCCCTCATGAAGCCATGCTGATATGGAGTAATTTGCTTATTTTCATTGAGGTACTCCAAGATAGCATCTCTTAGAAAACCCTCAAACAGTTTACCCACGACAGATGTTAAACTTACCGGCCTATAGTTCCTGGGCTCTGTTTTTGGACCCTTTTTGAATATTGGCACCACATTTGCTATGCGCCAATCCTGTGGAACACTCCCTGTCAGTATAGAGTCCTTAAATATCAGAAATAAGGGTCTGGCGATGACATTACTTAATTCTCTTAGGATACGGGGGTGTATGCCATCCGGTCCTGGCGATTTGTCTATTTTAATCTTTTTAAGACGCAGCTCTACTTCTTCCTGGGTCAGACAGGGCACTTTTAATGGGGAATATACTTTTATATTCTGCATTTCATCTGACAGTTTATTTTCCTCAGTGAATACAGTGGAGAAAAAGATATTTAGTAGCTTTGCTTTCTCCTCATCGCTCTCTGCAACTCCCCCCTCATTACTCTGTAAGGGGCCGACACCTTCAGGTTTATACTTTTTACCATTTATATAATTAAAGAACATTTTAGGGTTAGTTTTACTTTCTTTGGCGATTAATCTCTCGGTCTCTAGTTTGGCTGTTTTTATTTGTCTTTTACATATTCTATTTTTTTACTTGTAGTTTTTCAATGCTTCCTTGCTCCCCTCCTGTTTTAGTGATTTAAATGCTTTCTGTTTGTCATTTATTGCTTTCTTTACAGTTCTGTTTATCCACATTGTTTTTTTCTTGTTCCTTAACCTTTTATTCCCATAAGGTATGTACCTCTCACAATTAGATATTAGGATGCTTTTAAAAATATCCCATTTTGTGGCTGTATTTTTATTTTTGAGGACTTTGATCCAGTTAGTTAGGCCTATGGCCTCTCTTAGTTGGCTAAATTTAGCTTTTTTGAAGTTAGGTATTTTTGTTTCTCCCTGAAGAAACGCTCTTTTGGATGACAATTGGAAGGTTATTATATTATGGTCACTATTTCCTAGGAGTCCCCCGACCTGCACATCTGTTGTTCTGTCAGGTCTATTGGTTAATACTAAGTCCAGTATGGCCGTCCCTCTAGTCGGGTCCTGAACCAGTTGGGAAAGGTAATTGTCTTTGGTTATTTCCAAGAACCTGTTTCCTTTATGAGATATACAGGTTTCAGTTTCCCAGTCTATATCTGGGTAGTTGAAATCCCCCATAATAACGACCTCATTATGATTTGCCACCTCGTCTATTTCGTTTAGAAGTAGATTTTCTATGGGCTTTGGTATACTAGGGGGTTTATAATAAACTCCTATTAGTATTTTATTATTGTTTTTGGCTCCATTTATTTCTACCCACAGTGACTCCACATCTTCATGTCCCTCACTTATATCTTCCCGCAGTGTGGGCTTTAGACAGGACTTTACATAAAGGCAGACCCCTCCCCCTCTCCGGTTTTGGCGATCCTTTCTAAAAAGACTGTAACCCTGTACGTTAACTGCCCAGTCATAGGTATCATCCAGCCATGTCTCAGTTATTCCCACTATGTCATAGTCCTCCTCGCACATCACTAATTCCAGTTCACCAATTTTATTAGTCAGGCTTCTGGCATTAGTGTACATACTCTTAAGAGGTCTATGTATATTTTTTACCCCCCTTTTTAAATTACTATTACCTATGAAGTGAATATCCGGGGTTTTTGGGTTACTTTGGTTGATGTTTTCCGCAATATTCTCCCTACATTCCTCACTAATCCCAACCCCCACTAACCCCCCACTCTCCCCGACTGTGACCCACTCTCTATCTACACTATCTACCCCCTTATTAGTATCACCCCCAACCCTCCCCCCAGATCCTAGTTTAAAAGCTCCTCCAGCCGTCTAACCATTTTTTCCCCCAGGGCAGTTGCACCCTCCCCATTAAGGTGCAGCCCGTCCCTACTGTAGAGTCTGTAGCCGACAGAGAAGTCGGCCCAGTTCTCCATGAACCCAAACCCTTCCTTCCTGCACCAGCCTCTGAGCCACTTATTTAACTCCCTAATCTCCCGTTGTCTCTCTAGTGACGCTCGTGGCACTGGTAGTATTTCTGAAAACACTACCTTGGAGGTCCTGGACTTGAGCTTCTCTCCTAGTTCCCTAAAATCATTTTTAAGGACCTTCCATCTCCCCCTGACTTTGTCATTGGTGCCAATGTGTACCATGACCGCCGGGTCTTCCCCAGCCCCACCCATCAATCTGTCAATCCGATCCGCGATATGCCGAACCCGAGCACCCGGGAGACAACACACTAATTTGTACCTATAAAACTGGCTGACCTGTTATATGTGCACTTGGCAGCTGAAGGAATCTATGTTCGTCCCATATTCATGTACCTGCACTGCAAGAAAAATGAAGTTTTAAAATATATGCAAATGAGCCTCTAGGTGCAATGAGGGTGTTACTGTTACACCTAGAGGCTCAGCTCTCTCTACAACTGCAGTGCCCTCTGCACTTTATTTGACAGGATCAGGCTGTGAAAACGTCATCAAGCCTGGCTCTGTCAATCAAAGTGCAGAGAGCTCAGCAGTTGCAGAGAAAGTGGAGTCTCTAGGTGTAATGACAATGCCCCCGTTGCTCCTAGAGGCTCATTTGCATATATTAGTAACATAGTAACATAGTAACATAGTTTATATTATATTAAAACATCATTTTTCTCAGCAATGCGTGCACATATGAACATTGGACCAACACAGATACCTTCAGTTGCCAAGTGCACATGTAACAGGTCAGCCAGTTTTATAGGTACAAATCTGCTGAAAGATGTCCTTTAAACAAAAAACATAAAATCACGCAGTTTTCCCACTGTCCACTAAGGCCTGTTTTACACAGGCCAAATGAGCAAGCGATTGTTGGGAAGGAATAGTTCCCTCCTAGAAATTACTTGCTCGCTAGTGGAGGAGACCGCTACTATTACATGCAGCGATCTCCTCCGCAGCATGGGGAGGAGTGATTGCTATGCCATCGCTCGTCCTCATACTGTCTGGTGGTTTGCCGGCAGCAGATACTTATTAGACAGCACAATCTGCTGCCGACAAGCGCAGATTTTTAAGAATGCTTAAAAATCTGAATTGCCCGATGAACAAGATATTCTGTAATACAGCCCTATGGCCCATGGGGCTGCCATAAAGCAATTTTCTTAATGCTTTGTAAATGTTGTTATTAAAAGCTCAGACAAGATGGCCGCCCCCATAATCATTTTCAGGAAATAGAATCAATAAAACTGCAATCAGCAAATAAAAAATCTTTAGAAAAGAAAGAGATGTGTTAGGGCAGTATTACTCCAATTGATTATCTGACAGATTTTGTGAAAAATCATTGGTCAGATGGCTGTTTACACAAACAGACCTTTTGTTGTATACACCAACTAATGGCCTGATTGGACAGAAATTGGTCAGATAATCTGTTGGTGAATTACAACCCTTAATATCTGGTTTTAACAAGCAAATAAAATTTTGAATATGGTGTATATGGTGTCTATTTTTTGTTTGTACAGTATGTTAGTGCTAGATTGCAGTTGCATTTATAGTCATTTCTTGAGGTAGGAAAGGCATACATGTTGGTTGTTAAGTTACAAAATTGACAACATTTTAACATTTGTATATTCTTTGTACATTTGTGTATTCTTATGTAAGTCCAAATGTGAGACATTTTTGGCATTCAACCCCCCCCCCCCCCCCGGCCCGAAAAGAGAACAAACAAAAAAAAACTAAATCAACTTGGATTCAGTGTTGTCACACAATACTGTAAATCAAAAAGTCTAAGGCATGAAAATGTTCATAGACACTGTCATTTCATGTGATATGGGTCCATGTAATCCACATTTATGAAGGGCTTTGGCAGAGTTACAGCAGTTCTATAGAGCATAATTATGTTTTCAAAGAGTGTAGTTTAATTCCCTTGAAGATTTTGTGTCCTTTCTCAACTAAATAAAGTTTAGAAATAAAAATGAAGTTAAAAATGAAAATCAAAACCAAGAAGGATTAATAATAGTTATTTACAAATTCTTTTATTTTTGTTACTGGTCAGTCCGTCATTTCTAAAACACTGTATTTCACATTAGTTGTAGACTACAGTAGCTATTTAGGGAAAGGAGTTGAAAGATCCATCAGCTCTTAACACCTCTATGCATCCACCTAGCTAATGTGAGCTGGATTACTGTGACTGTACAGTACAATACAGTAGTTGTTTGTTTGACTTATTCAATCTAGCAACCAGTGGCATTGCTGTATTTGGTTGCCTGGTTGCAGCTTAGTTCGGAAGCCAAGGGATCTGGGGTTGTGAGTCTAGTCTGGGGCTTGACATAATTTAGGGTGGTGGTATGGGGTCTAGATTCATTTTGAGGCAGGATCAGGGGTCTAGATTTAGTGTGGGGTTTCTATTAATTTCCGGGACTTGTATGGAAACTGGATTAATTAAGGATTCTGGTATGAGGTGTGATCTATATCATGGTGAAAAAAATGACACAATGACAGCACTTTGCCACAAGATTGTAAATACTCAACTATGAGTTCTGTCACCTAATTACTACTATGACTTTACCCTATGTTTATTTGAAAATCCAATAAAATGTGTTTTAAAGAAGGGAAATACATACAGTGCAACGGCACACTGCCAACCAGAAAAAGCACAAAATGCCATAGAGATATGAGGTATTCTGGAGCTAATGCTATGCTTGTTTTGTAAATTAGAGATTCTTGGCAAATATATTTTGTACAAAATTATCTGGGCCCGTCCACCAAATCGTCAAGGTGATCTCTGTAGGACGGGAACCTAACACTATTTCCTACCTTGGCTTCCGTATGCCATAGAGATCACCTTGACGATTTGGTGGACGGGCCCAGATAATTTTGTACAAAATATATTTGCCAAGAATCTCTAATTTACTAAACAAGCATAGCATTAGCTTCAGAATACCTCATATCTCTATGGCATTTTGTGCTTTATCTGGTTGGCAGTGTGCCGTTGCATTGTATGTATTTTCCTTTCCTTGTGCATTTAGCCATAGCAACGTGCACCTGGGCACTGGGATGTGCAGACTGAAATTCCCCTTTTTTTCTTTGTAAGTTTGTACTGGAGGTGTGGCTACTCCATTTGGTCATGCACTCCTGACTAGCCCCGTCTGCCCAATAGGCTGATTTTAATTACCCTATTTTTACAATTTTGATAACAACTAATACTATATCATCTTTGTTATTGATGTGATAGAATGATGTGCAGCACTGCTGGGTAAAGTGTGGTGGACCTATGGTTCCATTTGAGAGGTGGGTAGTGTACCCCTCATTTGGCTTATCCCCGGATAGTAGATTGTCTGTAAATGTAGATTTTATAAGTTGATGTATTTTGTACAATAAAGTATATGAATTATTTCTATATATTTTTGTGTGTGGACATTGTGATCTCTTTGTATTAGGGATCTGAGTAGGTTTTTGATTTTAATTAGTGTAACTATAAAGCCAAGTGGACTCGGCATGCATGTTGGTACCTGCATCCCTGTATTAGTGGAGGCCTTTGAAGCACCATAAAAGGCAGAGGGGACCCAGCATGCATGTGGAACCAACACCCCCTGATTATACGGAAGCCAAGGTTGGCACATAACAGGTAGGAAATAGTGTTAGGTTCCCGTCCTACAGAGATCACCTTGACGATTTGGTGGACGGGCCCAGATAATTTTGTACAAAATATATTTGCCAATAATCTCTAATTTACTAAACAAGCATAGCATTAGCTCCAGAATACTTCATATCTCTATGGCATTTTGTGCTTTATTTGGTTAGCAGTGTGCTGTTGCTTTGTATGTATTTTCCTTTCCTTGTGCATTAAGCCATAGCAACGTGCACCTGCGCACTGGGATGTGCTGACTGAAATTCCCCTTTTTTTCTTTGTATGTTTTAAAGAAGCTCTGTAAATATGGAGTCTTTACATAAAATAGTTATATTTGTCAATAAAAGTTGAAAAAAGGCTGCCATAATTATAATTGTACTTCGGTATACAATAGAAACATAGAAGCATCAAACGCTGTAAAAAACAAAATTTGTGTCAGTGTCAAAAGTTTTGTAGAATAAGAAAACAATCTTTATACATCCTTATGAAACCAGAACCACATAGGAAAGTTGCTATGGGAGCCAATTTACAGCTCTATACAATTTGAATAAATATGAGGTTTACTCATATAATGTATATGCAAAAGTATACAGAATAAGACTTTGTTTTGTCGTAGGTAGTAGGGGCAGAGGGGGACCTAAGCTAAACTTGTCCACCATAACCCATGAATTTGAAGTTACAGGAGTTGTCTCACTTCAGCAAATGACATTTATCATGTAGAGAAAGTTAATACGAGGCACTTACTAATGTATTGTGATTGTCCATATTGCCTCCTTTGCTGGCTTAATTCACTTTTTCATCACATTATACACTTATCATATCCATGCAATCTCTGGTGGCCTGGACTATGGGAGTGCGCGTAGGCTGGCTCTTTTTCCTATAGTGTGCAAGTGCGGCCACCACTGCTGGATTTCAGGGTAGTCGTAACCATGGAAACGAGCAGTGTATAATGTGATGGAAAAAATGAATCAAGCCAACAAAGGAAGCAATATGGATGATAACAATACATTAGTAAGTGCCTTGTATTAACTTTCTGTACATGATAAATGTAATTTGCTGAAGTGAGAAAACCCCTTTAAGCCTCTGCTATCTACGCAGTCTTGGAAATATTTTTCTCAGTTCCCTCTGTTTTACTTTTGAAAAGGTATTAATGGATAGATCTGGCTTCAGTATGAACGACAGATCAGGTACACAGAAAGAAAATGCACTTCAAAAAGGGAATGTAGAGGCCAGCTAGAATTACTTGACCTACATGAACCGGTCATTGTCTATATCACTGGGTCGCTATGCAACAAATTTGGCATTTTGTTCTTAGAAACAGGTATTGGTTACTATAGTTAAACTGTACCTGATATTTGACTCTTCATTATCAGCTGTCGTGTGTATATGAGGAATTACACTACATGACTTATATATGGCATTTTCTCTTTACATGCTCTATTTCAAATTGGCTTTTGTCCCTTAGCTAGTGTGCAGAGATTAGCTGCTATGATGTCTGATAAGAGCTCATTTGCATCCCTAATCTCCCATACATGGCACACGTAAACTAGAAGAGGTTTGGCTTTACGATCATTATTTCTCATATACAGAAAATCAGCAGCATGGAAGCCACTATAGAGAAGCGCTGAGCAGTGTAGATGTGAATCTAGTAGCTCTGAGATAGTAAAAACGCTATTTGCTGAAGCACCATGTCTCTACGTGTCTCTTCTCTCTCACTTCACTCCTCTTCCCCATCCACTCTCCATAGACTTCTCTAGGCAGCATGTAATCTGATTGTTGAAAAATAGTATAATTTCCCCGACTGTACACCGAACACAAAAAATTGGGATGTGGAACATTCTGAAGTTTTCTAGCAGCAACCTTTTCAAACTTATGTCACGATAGATAGATAGATAGATAGATAGATAGATAGATAGATAGATAGATATAGTACTGTGCAAAAGTTTTAGAATCCTTAAAAATAGAAGTGCTATTTTTATCACTTACCAAAATGCAAAGTTAATGTTAAAAATCAAATCAATATTTGGCGTGACCACGCTTTGCGTCCAAAACAGCATCAATACTTCTAGGTACACTTGTACACAGCATGTTAACCAGCTTGACAGTGGGGTTCCAAACATCTTGGAGAACTAACCAGAGATCTTCTGTGTATGTAGGCTTGCTCAAATATTTCTGTTACTTCATGTAATCTCAGACAGACTCGATGATGTTGAGATCAGGGCCATAAGTGGGGGCCATATAATCATTTTCAGGTTTCCTTGTCCTTCTTCACGCTGAAGATAGTTCTGATGGCCCATGCACATGAGCACAAATAGTGGTCCGCAATGCATGGGCACCATCCGTGATCTGCAGGAGGCAGTCCACATGTTCTATTTTTTTGTGGTGCAGTGGCACAGAAACAAATCCCATGCTTCTGTGGGCTTCCGATCCATGTCTCCACTCCGCACCGATCCATATCTCGTGGACTGCAGACCCATTCAATTAAATGCATCCATGATACTGAGGGCACATGGCATATATATTGCGGACCTGCTGTTTGCGGTCCGCAATATGGGCATGGGGCACACACGCTCATGTGTATGAGCCCTTAATGACATTTGCTGTATGTTTGGGGTTATTGCCTTGCTGCAGAATATATTTTGAGCCTATTACACTTTTCCCTGATAGTATTGCATGATGGATAAATATCCGCCTGCATTACTCAGCATTGGGGACACCATTAATTCTGATCAAATCCTCAACTCCATTTGCTGAAATGCAACCCCCAACTTACAAGGAACCTCAACCATGTTTCAATGTTGCCTGCGCACACTCATTATTGTACCAATCTCCAGCCCTTCAGCAAACAAACTGCCTTCTGTTACATCCAAATATTGACTCATTTTGGCTTATCAGTCCAGAGCACATGCTGCCATTTTTCTACACCCCAGTTGTTATGTTTTCATGTATAGTTTAGTCGCTTATCCTTGTTTCCACATTGAAGGTATGGCTTTTTGGCCACAATTCTTCCATGAACCAGACTTCTCAGAACCGTGTATGATTGTACCTGGGGCCCACTGGTTTCTGCTAGTTCTGAGCTGATGGCACTGCTGGACATCTTCCTATTTATAAGAGAAATAAGCATGATCTGTCTTTCTTCTGCTTGCATATATGTGTCCAGCAAATGGAGTTGGAAATTTGATTAGGATTAGTTGTGTCCTTAAAGAGGACCTTTCACTGCTCTTGACATTACAATATAAGTACCTGGCACTGTAGGGCATGTTGAATAGATGTCCTTGTGCTTATTTTGTTTTATACTCCGTTACCTTGCTGTGCCCCCTGTTCTGGTTTCCCTCCCTGTATGGTAATCCATGCCATCATTACAGGAAGGAGGAGACGGCCGTGTTTCTCAACCTTTTTTTTCCTCCCTGGCTGTGACGTGTTTGTGACTGTGATTGAAAAGCTCACAGCCAGGGAGAAAACAAAGCTCACCTTCTCCGGCCATCTCCTCCTTCCTGTACCGATGGTATGAATTACCAATGGTAAGGATTAGCATACAGGGCGGGAAACTGAAACCGGGGGCACAGCGAGAAAATTGAGCAGCCCATCAGAAAAAAATAAGCGCAGGAACATCCCCACAACATACCGTTCAGTGCCAGGTACTTATATTGTAATGTCAGGACCGGTGAAAGGACCTCTGTAATGCTGAGAAATACAGACAGATTTGTATCCATCATGCAATACCATCAGGGAGGCATTTGATTGGCTCCAAATGTATTCTGTAGCAGAACAACAACCCTATGAAGAGACAGAAGGAGTTGAGCAAGGCTACATCCACAGAAGATCTGTGGTTAGTTCTCCAAGATGTTTGGAACAACCTCAAAAATCCTTCAAAAACTGTGTGCAAGTGTACCTAGAAGAAATGATGGTCACACCAAAATTTATTTCATTTAGATTTCTCTTTTGTTCATTCACTTTGGATTTTGTAATTGATAAAAATAAACTATTAACACTACTGTTTTTGAAAGCATTCTTACTTTGCAGCATTTTTTCCACTGCTGACTAAACTTTTTTATAGCACTGATTAGAAAATAATGAAAATATTTGAATATGTCACTCTATGTAAAATTAGAGCATTCAGCAACTTGCTGTGCAAATGTGCATTGTTTATGTGTCTACAGGTACCACCAGATGAGTGGGGAGGATATCCCGCACCTGGGAAAGAAGGAGAAATACCATGCCGAAGGATGAGAAGTGGCAGCTACATAAAAGCCATGGGGGATGATGACAGCGGGGACTCTGACACCAGCACCAAAATGTCACCCAAAGGTGCCAGTCGACGGGAGAAATACCGCAGGTCTTCAAGTGTTGACCATCCCAGAAACAAGTATGAAACATTCTTTAAAACCTTCTTACTCTGTGATTATGTTTATTACTATTGTAATTGATTACAGCAACATAGATCTCCATGGATACACGGCAATATGTAGTTGTGCACAGGTATAGTACAACAATCTAAATGTGGCCCATAGGGCAGTAAAATAATGATACCTTACCATAGACTTAGAACATATGAGGAGCATCAATAAGCATCAATACATTTTCACCCTCTCAAGTCTATAGTAGTTGACATCTGCCTCAGTTTTGGTGGATGCATTGCAACTTAGGCATTTTCATTTTAGGTATTTTAGTTTTGTATTCAGACCACATACACCCAGAAATGCTCAGATTAGTATCTGTAGCTCATCTCACATATTTTTCATGGATTCATATCTGTTTATTTAGCGGTCTTTGGGTTTGAATTAATATCAGACACCATTGGCTGCTGTTGATATTCCCTGTGCAGGTTGACTGCACAGTTCTAACTCAACCTTATCCTAGAACTCAAATGGATTTTGCAGCTCTCTTAAGTGGAAAATAATTATGGGAAAATGGTTACATTAGTAACGAAACACATTCAAAATGTCTCCCCTAGGCCACATGCTGACTAAACCGGTTCTGTTTCCTGATCATTTTAGTACTATTTTATTAGAGCTGCATGGGAATCTATTTTTTGTATTTTCACTATAGAGTTTTGCCATGATTTAGTATTGAACATGTGCTTGATATGTGGTAGCTCTGCCCCAATGGTACTGTATGTTGTACTTAGTCTGGATTAACCTTGCCTATAATTCATGGTTAGCCATGTAGATCTACTTTGCTTAGTTGAATGACCAGTATTGTTTAAGTGATTATGGATTACCAGTGAACAAGACAGCATTCGTAATCACTTTCAGGGATTTAAGGGATTTACATCATGAAATGTCCTTGTTTATATGATATACCAATTATGCCCCTTTTTCCCCGTATTAGCTCCTTTTCTCATCACTCTTCACTAGGTTTCCATGTAAGCGATATTCTGACTCATGTCTCTGTAACTGTCCCAGCTGCTGCACTCCACCTAAAATCCATCCCAAGGGACATGGCTACGGTCTCTCTCTCACGGGTCAGGTAAGTATTAGAACTGCATGTACTGCAATGGGAATGATGCCTGGAAATGGATGGAATGCCGGTGGGATGCATGTCCACCCAACTATGCTTGCATTCTGCATTTAAAAAAAAAACAAACCTGGCTGCTGTTTGGATGGATTGCAAGGTTGGAATTAATATGCCTTGAATGACTCCATCAGTTGGCTGTATGACGACCGATTCATTTATAGAAATGTGTATGTTGTATGTATGTTGTTTTCCATAAGGAGGTCATGATTTATGCATAATGTAATAAAACTTGCCATGCCCTGCTGCAAATAATTTGAAAAATAGCACTTGACTTAGGCTAGTACTTTGCGTTGGTAATACATTATTTTAGATGCAAAATGTGTCAGTTTTCTTATATTAGTTCCTTAGATAGATATCTAATGAAGAATGTTACGCTTCCGTTACTGATAATACAACCATCTGCATCTGTCATGAACGGATATGGTTGTATTATCTTTAACATAGCCAAGACGGATCCGTCATGAACTCCACTGTTTTCTATTGTGTCAGATTGTGTCAGAGAAAACGGATCCGTCCCCATTGACTTGCATTGTGGGTCATGACGGATCTTGCTCCGCATCCGATGACGGAAAGAAAAACGCAGCATGCTGCAGTTTGCTCTCCGGTATGAGAATGCAACCAAATGGAACAGAATGCATTTAGGAGCATTCCGTTCTGTTCAGTTACGTTTTGTCCCCATTGACAATGAATGGGGACAAAACGGAAGCGTTTTTTCTGGTATTGAGCCCCTATGACGGATCTCAATACCAGAAAATAAAAACGCTAGTGTGAAAGTAGCCTAAGGCATATACTACTTGGGTCTGTATCTGACATTTTCACTCCAAGACACCAAATATTTTTACATTTGTGAGTAAAACACAAAAGTTTAAATTGTCCTTTAGCATTTAATTGTTCAAGTAACCTTTTATAATAGTCTTGTATTAATTTTTTAGATTTCCTTTTACATTATGTTGCTGGGCAACAAATTGTTTCTTTTTCTTACAATGCAAGGATTAAAGAAGTTATCTAAGACTAAGTCCTAGTTCTTCAGTGGTGATCATACTTACCTGGTCCCTGCCACTGGGTTCGGTCTCTTTCACTCTTGGGCCAGCTTTTCCTCTCACTGCAGCCCCGAAAACAACTTCCGTTGATGAGGGGGACACATGACCACTACAGCCAATCACAGGCCACTGTGGTGACCTGCTCCTCTTACGTCAAGACAACTGGTCACATAAAGTAAGGGGAGCAGGTCACCATTGCGTCTTGTGACTGGCTACAGCGGTCCCCCTGTCGACGAATGTTGTTTTCAGTGTGACAGGGAGAGGAAGAACAGGCCCGGGAGCAACAGAGACTGAACACAGCAGCGTGGATCAAGTAGGTATGATCACCATTGTGGGTCAGCCATATTGTGAGATCTGTATATCTTTTAAAGACAAAGGCTGTGTCTTTTTTTTCAAAAAAATAACTGCCACAAAAAAGCTGTGGTCAAAACTACCCATATAGGAATATAAAAAAGTTGTTGAGTGTGGATAAGGTTAATTTAGTTAACAATTACCTACCAAGATCGGCACAAGGAGGTCATCTCAACAAAACTGACTTTAAAGGGGTTCTCCTGGCTTTTAATATTGATAACCTTCAGGATAGGTCATCAATATCAGATTGGCGGGGGCAGGGGCGGATTGGGAAATTAAAGTGGCCCTGGAAAAAAAACGAAAAGTGGCCCTATGCTGTGGGAGGGCCAAGATTGACAGAAGGTGGGGCCAACATAAGTAGGTGGGGGCAGAAATACCATAGAGGGAGCAGTATATCATGCTGCAATTTTTTTATTTGGCTGAGTGCAGCACAATATACTGCCGCCCTAGAACCAAAACCTCCCTAGAAGCTACCCCTGAGTGATTGCCAGTGCCAACTCCATGCCCTGTCATCCTCCTTTTTCTCCATATTTAATTCCGAAATGGAGAAAGGGTATGACGAGTTAACACACAGGTAATAGCATACAGCCTACCTCCAGCATTCTGGTCTTAAATCATTACCATACATACAGGTGTATATAGCACCACATACCTCTTACATCCAGTGACTTCTCCTGTGATGTAGAATGTTCTCTTTTCTAATCTTCTCCATTCGGATCAAACTGCCATGATGACTTCTCTCAGTGACGTCTCCCATGATGTAGACATTCTTTTTCCTCATTTTCTCCGTTAGGACCAGACAACACATGATGACATTTTGTGGCCATGTTCCATCTCTAAAGAGTATGACACACAGACTTATTAGTGTCCTCAAATTTCCATCATCTTCCCCACCATGGTGCCCTAACATTGTCATCCTGCAGCTACCCCAATACTGAGCCTGCTGTGCTTCCCAATGCATCCCAAAAATGTACTGTAGAAATACTAATGCCTCTATAGTGTCCCCAGTTACAATAACTCCTACCCCCAGCAATAACAATGTCCCTCCATTAATAGTAATGCCCCTACAGTGCCCCCTATAATTCCTCCAGTAATAATAATGCCCCGGTATTAAAAATTTAGTGCCCCCAGTAATAATAACGCCCCCCATAATAGTGTGTCAGGCAATAATTATGCCCCCACAATGCCCCTTTCAGTAATTATAATGCCCCCTACAGTGCTCCATATAATTCCCCCAGTAATAATAATAAGGCATCCACAGTGCCTTCAGTAATCATAATGCCCCTACAGTGCCCCCAGTATTAAGTATACCCCAGTATTAAAATTGCCACCTCAATAATAATAATGCCCCAGTATTATTATTATGTATTGTATTGTATTGTGCCCCTTGTAATAATAATGCCCCATATCATGCCTCCAGTAATAATGATGCCCCCTTGCCCCCAGTAATGTCCCTATAGAGCCCCCAGTAATGTCCTCCCTGACCCCACTAATGTCACTATAATGCCCCCAGTAATGCCAGCTTACCACTAGTAACATCCCTATGGCAGCCACAGTAATGCTGCCCTACCCTCAGTAATGTCCTCCCTGGCCCAGTAATTTCCCTATAGCAGCCAAAAATAATCCATGTCCCCAGTAATTTAATTGTAATGGTTACCTTAATTTTCCCCTCCCCCAAACCCACTCATTGTCAAGTGGCTGGGAAAAAAAAAACAACCTTACCTGAGTTCCGTTCCCCACATGCATGCTGAAGCCTCTTCTGGCCTACATCCTGTAACCCAGAGCAGGAGGGGTTTGGAGGACGACACAGCGTCAGTCGCGCTGATGCTGGAAGTAGGAGGAGCCACAGGTCCTGACAGCAGGAGAGAGGTACAGGAGGGGCGGATCGATCAGAAGCAGGCACATTGCGGCATGATGATGAAGAAGGCCAACAGTGGCCATCACCCTGGCTACAATACACATTGAGGCTGCCAGCAGCCCGGCTTCAATCTCATTATCGTGACAATGGTGTGATAATGAGATCGCAGCAGCGCTGACTGCAGCCTGTAATGCGTATTGTAATGTGTATTGTAATGTGTATTGTAATGTGTATTGTAGGGCGGGCGCCGGGTCGCAGCTCCTCTGCCTTAACACATTGTGTAAAAAGAAGGTGACACCGGCCCCAAGCATACTGTAGGCAATCGGCCCACCGGGAAGTTTCCCGGAAGGGTACATTGCCAATCCGCCCCTGGGCGGGGGTCCGGCACCTGGCACCCCAGCCGATCAGCTGTATGAGGAGACGGCATGCGCAGGGCGCACATGCCGTTTCCCTTCTCTCTTCTTGTCCGCTGTTGTGGTCTATGGTTTTTGACGACAGCAGCTATTTACCTTTCTTTCCATATCCTTGCAAAAAAAGGTTTTACCCCTTCTCCCTTTTTTGTTATCAAATACACAGTACTGACATCAAGCTATTAGACGAGGAAGTAGTGATGTTTTCTCTATTTTTACTGGTGATTACATCATGTTCTGAGGGTCGTGATCTTTCTGTGTACACTAGCTCTAGTACCATACTGCTTATGACAAATATCATAGTAAAGGGCTGTTTTCCCTTTAACTAGGGCTGCTATGGTATCTCCAGTTTCAGATGGAAACAACAGCATAACGTAAAACATTATTATTTAAACCTGGGCCAGTTTTTACATTCCTGATCCATTTTTGCAAATTTGACATCACTTTATGTGGTAATAACTTTGGAATGCTTTTATTTATCTAACTGATTCTGAAATTGATTTCCTGTGACACATTGTACTTCATGTTTGCGGTAACATTTGGTTGATATGTTTTACCCTTTTTATTAACAAATTTAAAACGTACTAAAAATTTTGAAAAATTTGCAATTAGTCTGATTTGAGAGATAGTGACACCTCAAAAAATAGTTATTAATTAACATTCAGCATATGTTTACTTTAAGTTGGCATTATTTTATAAATTTAATTTTTTTTTAGTTTGTTAGAAGGCTTAGAATTTTAAGAGCAATTTTTCAAATGTTCAAGAAAATTACAAAACCGACTTTAAGGACCAATTCAGTTATGAAGTGACTTTGAGGGGTTTACATAATATATTGGTTAATAGCAAAACAAAACTCAGGTTATTACCCTGATTATGCAGTTTATAGAAATACCCCACATGTGATCGTAAACTGCTGTATGGACTCAACTTTTGGAAGGAAGATTTTGCCGGAATGGCTTTGGGGTGCTATGTTGCATTTGACAAGACCCTAAGGTACCCTTACAGTGGAAACCCCAAAATGTGACCCTATTTTGGACACAGGGGTGTAGTGAGTGCTTTGACCACGCAGGATTTTCATAGAATTTAGAAAAACTTGGCTGTAAAAATGAAAAATGAAATGTTTTCACAATGGGGAACAGGAGAAAAAGGACCCCACAATTACGCATTTTCTCCTGACTGTAGGAACACCCCATATGTGGTCATCAACTGCTACACACTGCAGGGTTCAGAAGAGAAAGAGCACCATGTACATTTAAGGCCTAGTTTGGCGATTCCTACAGCATTGGCCAACAAGTGCAGAGGCTCTAAGGCAGGGTCGTAACTACCATAGTGGCAGACCATTCGACTGCTATGGGGCTCAGGACAAGATGGGGCCCAGTCTTAGTTGGGATTATCTCTTCTACTGGAGGTGAAAACTTGGTCAGGACTCTACCTTCTAAAGGTACAACTTTTAGCAAATGAGACAGTGGAAAAATGCCCCAAAGGTCATTGAAAAGGGTTTAGGCAGAAACCCTTCTGTCCTGTGTGGGGGCCTGGTTTGATCCGTGTCATGGGGCCCTTATTTCTCTTTGTACGCCACTGCTCTAAGGTTAAACAAAAAACAGAAACCCTTAAGAAGTGTCACTATTTTAGAAACTACGCTCCTCACAGAATTTACCATGGGGTGTAGTGAGCATTTTGACCTCACAGGTGAATTCACAGCAGATGCTGCAAAGTAAAAATGGCAATTTTTACATAGACATGACCATTTCACTGCCCAATATGTTGTGCCCAGCATGTGCCAGTGTGTAATGCAAACCCTTTCATTATTATACTGTGCTTCCTGGTTTTATAAACACCCTACATGTGGCCCTTATATTTTGCCTGGACATACAGGGCTAAGAGTGAATGAGCACCATGCACATCTGAGGCCCAGTGTAGTAATTTACACATCTTGTGCTGACAGCAAACATTTTGGGGTGAAATAATAAATGGAACCCCCAAAAAGTTACCCAATTTTTAAACTCTGCCCATCAAAGTATTAAGGGATTGAGTGAGCATTTTCATATTTTGCAAAAAGTAATGTGCAGCAAAGTGATAATTGAAAGTTATTTTTTTACAGATTTAAGCATTTCAATGCTCACAATGTGGTAGCCAGTGTATGCCATCTGAGACACACTGTGCCCTTTAAATTTCTTTTACGTTTTACCACTTTTTGAATCTCTGTTGTCTGAAATTCATATTTTTTAATTTTTTCTGGTGATGGTCTCATGTGAGGGCTCGTTTTTGCTGAATAAGGTGATGGTTTCATTAGTACTATTGTGAGGTACATACAACTTTTAGATCACTCTACATAAGATTTTTTGTGAGGTGAGGGACCAAAAATGGCTGTTCTGGAACCATTTTTTTAAAAAAAAATTGTTCAGCTGACGGGGTGTTGAAGAACCTTTTTTTTTTTTTTTAACGTGAATTACTTTTTATTTTTGGCCCACTATGGAACTTGAACTTCTCAGGGTCTGATACCTTTTGCAATGCAGTGCAAAACATGCTGTATTGTACTGCTTTGAAACTGTCAGTTTTACATTGACAGTTGCCTATGAGACCCATCCTGGGGGCTGGTCCTTCTAGGCTTCCATAGCTGTCAGGCCCCGAGCCTTTTGTAAAGCCCCGGCTGCCATAGCAGCCATCAGCACCCTGCAATTATATCACGGGTAGCCGAAGGAGTCAGAGAGGGAGCATAGACCTTGGCATTTAACTGGTTAATCCAGCAGCTTTTGACTTTTCACTGATGCCAGTGGTTATAGCCTGGCTGTCAGTAACAGCTGCTGATGCCCATGGCTACACAAACACTACAAAAACCTATCAAGAATTATAGCCAGACCACAATTAGTAATCCTTTATTAAACCACATGTAGCAGGTATTGCTGATTACACACACGCACAATGTTTTTTATTTCTATTGTTATACTGTTATTTTAATCATTATTTTGATTTTATGTTATGGGTTGCATAACCTCTCCCATTGAGTTGTAGGATCTAGGCTCCTGGGATGACTTTGTGCTCTTACATCCAATTATATCTTCCATCTCTCTTTTTTCCCCTTATCCCTTCCCTTTTCTCTCCTCCTTCCCTTTCTTTTTCCTCCCTGTCCCTTCCCCCTCCCTCAACCCCTTCCCCCTCCTCTTCCCTTGGGTTCCTAGGGTTCCTTCTGATGGGGGTACACTACTACAGATCTTTATGATATAGAGATTAGAGACTGTAAAATATTTTAAAATAGGTTTTCTAAAACAGGCAACCATTTTAAAGGGTTATTCTCATCTTAGACAATGGGGGCATATCGCTAGGCATATGCCCCCATTGTCTTATAGGTGTGTGTCCCACCGCTGGGACCCGCACCTATATCCAGAACGTAGCCCCCAAAGTAAAGGAGGGCGCACTGCGCATGCGCATGCGCAGCTGCCTTCCATTCATTTCTATGGGGCCGACGAAAATAGCCGAGCGCTGGCTCGGCTATTTCCGTCGGCTACATAGAAATGAATGGGAGCGGTGGCCACGCATGCGAAATGAATGGAAGGCAGCTGCGCATGCGCAGTGCGCCCTCCTTTACTTTGGGGGCTGCGTTCTGGATATAGGTGCGGGTCCCACCGCTGGGACCCGCACCTATCAGACAATGGGGGCATATCCTAGCGATATGCCCCCATTGTCTAAGATGAGAATACCACTGTAAGGCAAAACTGACTGGGTCCCCAGACACTTACGGGCAATGTTCCTTGGGAAAAATGTGCTATTTAGTTATGCTCTGGAAGGATGAAAACTATCTTCATAGTGCCACCTATAGTATCAAACTTACTAGCTACCAGAGACACTCATCTATACACAGTACTTTTTCCAAGCTTTTTCTCCATATTAGTACAGAATACTTTCTTTTCCTTAGGCTACTTTCACACTTACGTTGTTGTTTTCCGGTATTGACAATCTGACAGAGGATCTCAGAACGTTTCTGTTTAGTCCTCATGCATTCTGAATGGAAAGAGATCCGTTCAAGATGCATCAGGATGTCTTTCGTTCCATCAGCATTCCGTAACCCATTGACTTTCAATGTCAAATCCGGTATTAAGATCCTCTGCCTGATCTCAATACCAGAATTAACAACACAAGTGTGAAAGTAGCCTTATATAGTACCAACATATTTTGAAGTGCCTTTACAGATATTATCATCACTTGCTGTTCACATGTCGGTCTTTGAAGTGTGGGAAGAAATTGTAGAACTCACAGGAAACACACACATACATTTTCAGATTTTGACCTTGGTAGGATTCTAATTCAGGACCCCTGTGTTACAAGGCCACCTTGCTGCCCATACAGAGTACAGAACAGGGTTATGGTGCTGTGGTTAAGATGTGTTTGATGCACCTCTTGACAAGTACTGGTGCTCTTTACAGAGATCCAATTGGTGCTTCCTGGAAATATGTATGCAATAACCTTTCCTCCAGACGGAAGAAAGCTGCCTTTCTATTGGAAGCTGCATTATAAATCAGTGTCCAACCCATTAAAAAACCCTGAAAAATGACAGTGACGTTCCACGTACACAGATCACAGTGCAGCCAATCATTGGCCTCAGATATCATATCTGCACTTTTAATGACATAGTGGAAGTGCTGGGAAAGTATTATCTATTGCTGATCACAGTCTCCACCATCTACATATCTTCAATTTGATAAGACAGCATGCACTTCAAATAAAAGAAATATTTTTCCATACATTGCAAACTACTTTAAAGGGCATCTGTCAGCAGGTTTGTACCTGTGAAACGGGCTGACCTGCTACATATGTACTTAGCAGCCGAAGGCATCTATGTTGATCCCATGTTCATATGTGCCACCATTGCTGAGATATATGATGTTTTAATATATGCAAATGAGCCTCTAGGAAGAACAGAGACATTGCTGTTACACCGAGCGGCTCTGCTCTCTCTGCAACTGCTGAGCCCTCTCCACTTTGATAGGGCCAGACATGATGATATTTTCACTGTCTGGCCCTGTCAATCAATCTGGAGAGATTGTGGAATTTGCAGAGGGACTAGAGCCTCTAGGAGTAAAGGAAACGCCTCCTTGCTCCTAGAGGCTCATTAGCATATATTTAAACATCATTTTTCACAGCAATGTCAGCACATATGAACATGGGACCAATACAGATGCCTTCAGCTGCCAAGCACACATGTAACAGGTCAGCCAGATTCATAGGTACAAATCTGCTGACAGGTGTCCTTGAAAGGGGTTTGCATTTTCATGATACTGGTGACCTATCCTCAGGACAGGTCAACAATATCAGATTAGTGGGGGTCTATGAGCGCTATGTCCTCTTCAGTGTTTTCCTGCACACCATCCAGATTGTAATGTTGGTGCAGTGTATGGGACTGGTATGAACAGCTGTAATGACACTGCACCGAATTACAGGACAAAGTAGACCATGTTCAAGTGAACATTGAAAAGAATTAAAGGGGTATTCCCATCTCACAAATGTAGTTTGCATAGTTAGATATAGCCGTACCAATATTATTACTAATAGAATGTATTTATATATAATGCACCGTTTAGAAGATTTGCCTATTTGTATATAATTGTCCCACACACATCAGTCAGACCGTTGCCCCTAGTTACGGCCACTGCAGCCTTGTAGTAGTGGTGATCGGCTTGCTCCTTTTCAAACCTGCTCTGAGGTAACTGCTGTATTATGAACGCACATTGCATGAGCATGCGGAGACACATCTTAGGGTACTTTCACATCTGCATTTTGGACGCTACCAATCCAAAACACAATGATCAGGATCCGTCCAAAACGCAGACTTTATAAACGGATCCTGCTCCATAGAGATTAATTGATCTTGGAACAGGATCCTTTTCTCTGCGTTTTGGAAGAGCTGACAAAAATGCTACAACCCTAAGATGTGTCTCCTCATGCTCATGCAATGTGCGGTCACAATACAGCAGTTACCTCAGAGCGGGATTGAAACAGAGCAAGCTGACCACCACTACTACATGGCCACGGTGGTCGTAACCAGGGGCAACGGCCTGACTGATGTGTGTGGGACAATGGATATACAAATAGGCAAATCTTCTAAACGGTACATTTTATATAAATACATTCTATTAGTAATAATATTGGTATGGCTATATCTAACTATACAAACTACATCTGTGAGATGGGAATACCCCTTTAAGTGTTCACACGAGCACCAAGACTCCTTTAACCAGCTGATCAGCTTAGGTCCCGGGAGACCCTCACCAATCTGATATTGATGGCTTGTCCTGAGGATACTGGACAACCCTTTAATATTTATATAGTAAATATCAATGGAAATTTTTTACAGATACTGCGCTGCCCTATTTAAGTATTGCACCACAGCGAGCTATGTTATTTGAGTAGTTCGCTTTTCTAGAATAACACACTAACACACAAATAGCATAGCTTACAATGACGCAAATGGTCAGAGTAGCATGCCATCTGTACAGATACTGTTTGCTACATTTGTATAAATTATACAGTATATTTAAATATACATGGGATAGGATTCTCCCTTTTGCTGTTAAAAATTAAAATTCTGCAGTAGCTGCGTTGTGTGTCATAAGCAATAAAGTACGCCACAAATATTGGAATATTAGAAGTTACCTTTGACCTGTATGGATATCTGTTGCCTTGTGCTTTTGCCTGTCCTGAAATTTCAGGACCATTTACAATGGTTCTGTCAGCCTGCGTTTAGCAATTGTTTACCCTAAATGATTGTGAAGGTACGTCACAACATCACCTTCCTTGTGTAGCCACAGCATTAAGCTGCTTACTTTTAAGGAAACCATAGTATATTTTTAAAGGGGTTGTCTCACTTCAGCAAATTACATTTATCATGTGAAGAAAGTTAATACAAGGCACTTTGTAATGCATTGTGATTGTCCATATTGTCTCCTTTGTTGTCTGGATTCATTTTTCCATCACATTTTACACTGATTGTTTCCATGGGTTATGACTAGAGATGAGCGAGCAGTGCTCGTTATGAGCACTGTAGCGCTCGTCTCCACTGCGAAAGAATGCCCGCAGGCATTGCGGATCCGTCCTCACCAGACTGAAAGTCAATGGGGACGGATCGGTTTGGTATGACACTCATACCAAACCGATCCGTCCCCACTGACTTTCAGTTGGGTGAGGAGGACGGATCCGTTTGGTATGAGTGTCATACCAAACCGATCCGTCCCCATTCACTTACATGCAGCTGAGGACGGATCCGCAATGCCTGCGGGTATTGCGCAGAGGAGCCGAGCGCTACAGTGCTCGCAACGAGCACTGCTCGCTCATCTCTAGTTATGACCACTGCTGCAGCGTAGATACAAGGTGGCCAGGATGGGATTTGTTGTTCATCCATGTCTAAGCATGCTCCCATGGTCCTGACCACCGGCGAGACTGGTGCTTTTTCCTATGGTGTGCAAGCATGGCCACTGCTGCTGGTTTGCATTGAATCCAGCCAGCAAAGGAGACAATGTGGACAATCACAATACATTAGCAAGTGCCTTGTATTATGGTAACTTTGTCTACGTCATAAATGCCATTTGCTGAACTGAGACAACCCCTGTACAGGGGAATAATTGCCGGTCATTGCAATCTATTGGCGATGTGTCAGCGGTTAATCAGGAGATCGCTATTGATTACTTGGCCACCCCTAGTCTACTGCCGAATATCTGTACTCTGTAAACTAAAGGTTCCAATCTCAGTATTGTGCTATGGATGTCATATTACAGACAGCAACTGTCTCCTTATCACAAGTCTCCATAGACTTTTCCTAAGATCAAGGTAGAGAAGACTCAGTAAGACCGTTTTTATGCTTGTCTTTTGAGGGTTTTTTTTAAAGATATTTCTTGTAAACAAAACAAAGGAAGGGATCTTTTGAGAATTTATTGTACATGTCTTTGGGATGCAAATTAATGTAACCAGTTTTTAAGTTTAAAAAAAAAAAATGTATCTTCTGTGTTCACTTTGAATCCATCTTTAAGCGGGGCTCACATCTGCATTGTTATTTCCATTGTTGTGCCCCTTTATAGGAGCAGAACAAAGAAAATAAGGGTCATACCAGATCCGTCACTTGACACACCAGTAGCACTCGATGGACCTCATTGACTACAATGGTGTACATTGGGTTTGTGTCATTGTGCCCATCATTTTACCAGACAAACTAGTACAGCATGTTGTACTATTTTGCCCGGCATTTGCGATGGAATATGCAACAGTGGCTCCTAATGAAGCTTCCAACGCAGTTTTGAAGAAAAACTTATTCTGATGACAAGGATTCCACATCACAGATTTGTATGCTGCAATTTGGAGATCATGGGCACTTGTAAAATGAGTCCATTTTATTGCAGTATCACAACAGACATGAAGGCTTATTTTACCCGGGAATTACTCAGGGCCCAAGCTCGCCAAGGTTTAGGATACAGAGGAATCATAAATCACAGGAACAATACCTAGTAAGTGCAGTATCAATTTGAAAAGAATCATATGTAACTACCATTTGATGTTCTTGAGTTACTGTTACTATTACTGTCATAGGAGCAGGCGCTACCACAACTGAGCGACCACAAGCAGCGCAATGGGAATATATTTCTCTGTTCTTTTCCTGTTAAACAAATGTAGTCCAAAAATGAAAAGTCAAGTATCAATAAAAAAAATAAGACTAAGTTGGATGTTATGAATTATGGTTTAAATAGGCTTTTAAAACCTCAGGATAGGTCCTCAGTATCAGACCATTGGTGGTCCAATCAGATGTTGGAAAGGGCTGTAGCATACGACGCACAGTGCTATAAATTCTACAGTGGCTATACTTAGTGCTGTAGCCTAGTCCTATTCACTTGAATGGGACTAAGGTGCAGAAAGGCAATGTGACCAATGGGTATAATGTCACAAGCTGAAGGACGGGCTGTGGTGCTCAGATGTGTACCTCTGAGTGTTGGACCCCCACTGATCTCACTGATCTGATACTGATGACTTATCCTGAGAATAGGTCATCAATATTTAGCTCCTGTAAAATCCCTTTAAATGCTTTGTAGATTTATAGGCTATAACTTAATTTATGTTTTTATGTTCTTGTACATATTGGAATTTGTTGCCATTATAAGGAGATAATACAATCCTGATGATGTCATATATTGCCTCTCAGTTGATCATAACCTTTGCTTTGCTGGATCATAATACGTCTCATTTAAGGATAAAATTGAATTGTGAGAAGGAAAGATATGAAAGGTCCCAACCCAGACAAATAATTATAAAAGCAAACCTACACCATAGCAGACATGATATAAATCCTTGTGGCAAAATATTTTTATACATTGATCTCTAAATCCATGTTCAGATGCGGTGTATTATTTTTTGCGAATACTGGATGTGGTTTGTGCACCATACATCTGCATTAAAGTACGATACAATGTATGCGAATGAGGATTTACAAAACCTTATTCACCCTGTGTGGAAAGATTTCATTGTACAGTCATGGCCAAAAGTTTTGAGAATGATACAAATATTAATTTTTGTCTACTGCTTCAGTTTTTATAATGGCAATTTGCATATACTCCAGAATGTTATAAAGAGTGATCAGCTTAACAGCAATTACTTGCAAAGTCAATATTTGCCTAGAAAATGAACTTTATCCCCCAAAACACATTTCAACATCATTGCAGCCCTGCCTTAAAAGGACCAGCTAACATCGTTTCAGTGATTGCTCCATTAACACAGGTGTGGGTGTTGATGAGAACAGGGCTGGAGATCAATCTGTCATGATTAAGTAAGAATGACACCACTGGACACTTTAAAAGGAGGCTGGTGCTTGGCATCATTGTTTCTCTTCTGTTAACCATGGTTATCTCTAAATAAACACATGCAGTCATCATTACACTGCACAAAAATGGCCTAACAGGGAAGAGTATCACAGCTAGAAAGATTGCACCTCAGTCAAAAATCTATCACATCATCAAGAACTTCAAGGAGAGAGGTTCCATTGTTGCCAAAAAGGCTCCAGGGCGCCCAAGAAGGACCAGCAAGCGCCAGGACCGTCTCTTAAAAGTGTTTCAGCTGCGGGATCGGGCTACCAGCAGTGCAGAGCTTGCTCAGGAATGGCAGCAGGCAGGTGTGAGTGCATCTGCACGCACTGTGAGGCGGAGACTCTTGGAGCAAGGCCTGGTCTCAAGGAGGGCAGCAAAGAAGCCACTTCTCTCCAGAAAAACCATCAGGGACAGGCTGATATTCTGCAAAAGGTACAGGGAGTGGACTGCTGAGGACTGGGGTAAAGTCATTTTCTCTGATGAATCCCCTTTTCGATTGTTTGGGACATCTGGAAAACAGCTTATTCGGAGAAGACGAGGTGAGCGCTACCACCAGTCTTGTCTCATGCCAACTGTAAAGCATCCTGAAACCATTCATGTGTGGGGTTGCTTCTCAGCCAAGGGAATCGGCTCTCTCACAGTCTTGCCTAAAAACACAGCCATGAATAAAGAATGGTACCAGAATGTCCTCCGAGAGCAACTTCTCCCAACCGTCCAAGAGCAGTTTGGCGATCAACAATGCCTTTTCCAGCATGATGGAGCACCTTGCCATAAAGCAAAGGTGATAACTAAATGGCTCAGGGAACAAAACTGAGATTTTGGGTCCTTGGCCTGGAAACTCCCCAGATCTTAATCCCATTGAGAACCTGTGGTCAATCATCAAGAGACGGCTGGACAAACAAAAACCTACAAATTCTGACAAAATGCAAGCATTGATTGTGCAAGAATGGACTGCTATCAGTCAGGATTTGGTCCAGAAGTTGATTGAGAGCATGCCAGGGAGAATTGCAGAGGTCCTGAAGAAGAAGGGTCAACACTGCAAATATTGACTTGCTGCATTAACTCATTCTAACTGTCAATATAAGCTTTTGTTACTCATAATATGATTGCAATTATATTTCTGTATGTGATAAAAAACATCTGACAAACACACATAAAAACCAGAGGGCAGGAGATCATGTGAAAATATAATATTTGTGTCATTCTCAAAACTTATGGCCATGACTGTAGACGTAAAAGCATTCTGTGCTCTTTCACTGATTACTTTTTGTAATTTTGGATTTTGTCAATCTTCAGCCCTTGCAATGCAAAGGGTAATTTAAGGGGAAATGTTGTACTTGGCCTTAGTATTTCTTAATAAATCCAATGCATAATATTAAAGGGGTTATCCTATAAAAAGTATTACTATACAGTGAACACAACAATTTAAATGAAATATTTTGTTCGTTTTTTTTAATGTACATTACATTTTCCCCTTTGGTAGTGCCCCCTGCTGTTTATGCTTCTGGTCCACGTTTTGCTATATTCAGTGGTGGACTAACATTAACTTACCTGCTGTCTTCCCCTCTTCTCAGTGACTGTGTAGTGATCTCACAATTAAGTAGTCCAGACATCTTTCATTCATTCATTTATTGCTACGTCTGAATTATTATAATTATTATTTATTATTGAAACTCCATTCATTCTATGGTGTTGTACATATGAAAAGGGGTGCACATACATAATACAGACAATTGCACTAAGCATGACCAAGACAAGTTACAAACTGTTACATGAGGAGAGAAGGCCCTGCCCACAAAGGCTTACAATTTACGAATTCATAGAAATGCTTGCCTATATTTCTCTCTAGACAGTGGAGAAGGAAATTGTGGGGGCATTACATACCATATGTATTTCTGAGGCAATACTGATGGACCATTTAATCTGCAAAGGAGGAATGGGTTCCTAGGAGATGCAGGTGCTTAATGAGATCCTGCTCGACCACAAAAAGGGAAGAAACTTCTTTAGATAAGCTGATAAATAAAGAAAAACCCTTAGAAAATCCAATATTGAATGTCCTTTAGCCACATTTTTTATATTAACTTTTTAAATTAGCTTCAGGTAGCCCAAGGCATGCAAGATTTTCGTTGTAGTACACATTGGTTTCTTGCAAGGCAGCAGACAATAAAATATAAAGAAATCTAGCCAAGAGCTTCAATTTTCAGTAATGATAGGAATTCTATGGTAAAGGTTTAGTAAAGGTGTACTTTGCTTTCATCTACTATACTGTGTTTGTCTGCAGCATGTATCATTAACTCACCTTTTCGTACATTGAGTACCTGTTATTAACCTACCTCCAAGTTCAAAGCTAAATTTAAAATTGGCAGAATTTATAATCATAACCCTGAAGTTACAGATATTACCCATACTTGTATCAACCTTTGCCAGTATTGTTGCGCAGAGTTTATATCATATTATATATAAGAGTGAGGAGCCAGTCAATTCCCAGTTGATCAAATTTATTTTTTTATGAAACTAATATTAATAATAATAATAATAATAGAATTTCCACAACCTGCACGAACCACACATTTATGAACATGACTTAAAAAAGTCCTCTACAGTCCCCTAGAGCAGCGCTTCTCAAACTGTAAAGCAAGGTTCAATGGTCACATTCCCTACCTCCCCACCACCCTTGCGAGTTTTTAGAGATTATACGGTCCACATTCTTTTTTCATAGTTGCACTAGTCTTTGGTTTAGCAGCATTACTGTCCCCTTTGATGTTTTGGTGCTTAATTTAATTTTTATAGGGTTCGTGAGACAAATTTTAAGATAAATTTTAAATGTTGGCATGGAATATGAACAATTGTGATACTTGGACATTACCATATTCTGGATGGTGATGCCCAGTAGAATAACATTGAGAAACCATGAGGTAGACTTTGCAGACCTTTGCATTGTCTCCCAGTGGTGGATGCTCCTACATCATATCCTCCTATCTCTTTCAAGCCTAATTAGTTATTAAATGTACTATTGGATTAATATATGGCACCTTCATATAAAATGTAGAGACAATAAGTTAAGGGAAGTAATTGTTACTCTTCTTGGTGAGGCCAACACCAATCAAAATCCTAGTATCCATCGGGATCCGAGTTATATGGAGGCGTAGCTATCATTGGCACATATCTTTGCTTACCATACCTTGGGTATGGTTAGAATACAGGACTCTATGAAGCATATTGGCATTAATAATCCTCGTCACAAGCTTCACTTCCAGGAGTTAATATATTGTTTGCTTTTGCTTTGTACATAGGGGAGAAATTTTTAAGTCTAATTTGGTCCGGAGGTCTGAGTCAATTTCTTCCTCTTCTCATGTCATATCCTATGTGCATTTCTCTGATTTCTTACATCTGATTTTGTTGTTGGTGGATCTTGTGAGTTTCATGTGATCTAACTTATCTTTCATTTTCAGGTTAAGGGTGAACTAAACCACCAATCAGGGGCCACATGTGAATCGGTGTTCAGCGAAGTGGAGTCTCATGCTGTTGAAGCTTTGGATCTCCCTGGCTGTTTCCGAATGCGCAGTCACAGCTACCTCCGTGCCATCCAAGCTGGCTGCTCCCAAGATGATGACTGCATCTCTGTCTTCTCCATGTCTGGCCCATCAGGACAAACCCTTGCCAGCAGCATTCTCAAACCCAACACTTGTAAGTGGCTATTACCCACACAGTGTAGCATCTTATGTCTATAATCCTGCAGTATAATGTTGTTATTTGTTTCCATTACTATCATTGCAAGTTGTGTGTATGTTGAATTTTCATTCATGTCTCACTCTACTTATGTTGGTCAGGTCTTTCAATTTTGTGTTATCTTATTTCATCTAATGTTCTGAGATCTATGATTTAAGAAAGTATAAGAAATTGTATTATGATAATTTAGTACAGTTATGAGAGAAAATATTCCATCTGCCTTCTTCTTCTAATATAATATATGTCTACCTTCATTTCAATTACCCTTTGTTATCTAGATATTTGGACAATCAACTGCTAAGGTTAGGATATAGATATTACAGTGTAACTATGGAATATAACGGTTCTGTTAGGCAAGCTTCAGGGTCAAGGGGTCACAGGCATTGCTAGTTCTCTCTGTCTATGAAGTAATAACTCTCAACTTTCCTATCTGTCATTGCAGATATATATTGCAGTGGCTAATAGAAGGAGACCTTTCCTTAAGGTTATATGGTAGCTTTCATGTGCGCAAGGTTATGGCTTGTGCAAAAGTAATGTGTTGCTTGTCACCATGAAAGTGAATGGAATAATTGTATCTGCCAGTTAGCAAGAGATGTATGTTCTGCTTTTCCCTCTTTTTTCCTAACAGGCAGCCTATGAAATGCCTTCATCATTCTCGTTGCTGATTCTTTATCACACATTTTTTTGACCGTCTTCTGATAACATAGCATTGCTGAAGAAATGTAGTGAAGTATCTTATGATCTGAGGAAAGTTAAAACTGTATGCTGCAGCTATAAGAATATTGGGGGTCATTTATCAATCAATCTGTGTATTTCTGGTGCAGATTGTGGCACAAAGCCAGGTCTAAAGTTGTAGGTGGGAAAAACGGTCTAAATGTAAGACAGCTAGGAAGCTGTCTTACTTTTAGAACTGGTGGAGAGTCCGCCGACGTTATGTAGAGGCCAGCTCATCCTTATAACTTCGGCGGAACCACTGGCAGCTTAGGGCTTAAATAAGACCGGCGTCTAAAACACCAGTCTGAATAAATGTCCCCTATATTTTATGACTTAGAAGTTAAAACATTTGGGCAATATCTGGGCTTAGATTACACTGCAATGACTATCATTTTAGACCTTGAGGTGGTTGATTTGCCTAATTCCTTCATTTGTTATCTGAAATATAGAAGTTTTATTGATTATTTATTAACTCATCTGTGATGTCATTACTGAGTTAAATACTATCCATCTGCATTGTATCTATTATAACTATTGTTAAAGGGTTTCTCTGGGCACAACAAACCTTCATTAATATATGATGAAGCTTTTCAACACACACATTGTTGCATTGTTGGACACCCCCAATGCATGGCTTTGAACTTGCAGAAGAAGTGCCAGTCCTTTTGCTTCAGTACCCACTGGTATCCTCTGTTAGAAGCTGAGCAACAGAGACCTCCAGTTTGATAGTGAGCATAGGAGATGGACCTTGCATGCTCAGCCTTGTTCTAGGAAACAGAAGTGGAGACAAAGCCTTCTGATGGAGCATATTACAAAGCAGGTTATATATTTAAGGGCGATCAAGTATTAGAATTTAATTGTAACTAGTACGCTTTAAAAACATCTAAAAAGTAGCTACTTTGTATATTAAATATTATTGTTTGATGCAAAAAGTAAAATTGTTTTGTTGCACTTCCATTGAATATGAAAAAATTACTTAAAGGGGTTTTTAAAGACATTTATATTGATGGCATATTAAGAGCTATTGAAAAACATCTGATTTGTAGGGGTGAGTCAGAACACCCTCAATCAGCTGTTTTTCTGTAGCTCTGATGCCAGAAATAGGCACTAGAACTGAACAGCTCCGTCCACTATGTAGTGGACAGAGCTGGTTACTACAGCAGTGCTCCCATTCACTTCAGTACTGCAGCTGTGTAGTTCTGCATATTTTTGGTGCCCCAACTACTGAAAAACAGCTGACTGGCGGGAGTGCCCGAAAATGGACTCCTGACCATTAGATATTGATGCCCTAAGGCTGCCCAATATAAAAGTCCTGGTAAATCCCTTTGATGGTTTTTGATAACTTTGACATGGATAAAATTATATTTATATATAGTAGGTTAGTGGTTACCTTGAGAAGAAAAGAAGTTTCAGTCTGCAATGTCTATGTAAAAGACATAGAACCTTGAATTAACGTATTTTTCAGCCCACTCAGCCCTCATCAGACCTCAGATCAGCCCACTGTGCCCCCATATCAGCCCACTCTGCCCCATCAGACCTCAGATCAGCCCACTGTGCCCCCATCAGACCTCAGATCAGCCCACTGTGCCCCCATATGAGCCCACAGTGCCCCTATCAGACCTCAGATCAGCCCACTGTGCCCCCATATCAGCTCACAGTGCCCCTATCAGACCTCAGATCAGCCCCATCAGAACAAAATAAAAACCTCTCTTACCTCTCCTGCGCCGCGGCTCCGCTCCGGCTTTCCTCTGTCTTCTCCTGCCGGTGCTGCCCTGTCACCTGACTGCGTGCAGCATCAGGTCATAGTGCGAGCACTACCTCCTGACGTTGTACGAGGTCAGGACAGTGCAGCGCCAGGAGGAGAAGACACAGGAGTGCCGGATCCGGAGCAGAGCTGCAGCGCAGGCGGGAGAGTATGTTTCCCCGGCACCTATTACATACTAGTGAGCGCTTCCATAATGGAAACGATCACTAGTATTCGCTTTATAAGACGCACAGTAATTTTCCCCCTACTTTTGCAGGAAAAAAGTGCGTCTTATAAAGCGAAAAATATGGTAAACGTTTTCATCCATTTCCCTATTACAACTAAAGCTTGATATTTCATGAAGGTAATAATTCTGGGCTTTAATGAGATTTCTGGTTTCATGGTATTGATGACCTATCCTCAGGATAGGTCATCAGTATCACATGGTGGGGGTCCAATTCTTGGCACCCCCACAATCAACTGTTGAAGGGGTTGCAGAGCTTGTGCGAGCACTGCGTCCTTTTCAGTGTTTACCTGCACGCTGTCCACATTGTAGCGCTGGTGAAGTGTAATTACAGCTGTTTGACCCATTCACTTGAATGAGGGTGGAGGCTGTATTTATACTGCACCGCCCTTACAGTCTCAAAGCATGCAGGTAAACATTGAAGAGGATGCAGAGTGCCCTGGCTCCTTCAAATAGCTGATCAGCGGGGATGCTGGGAGTCTGACCCCGCCAATGTGATATTGATGACCTATCCTGAGGACAGGTCATCAATATCGTGAAAGCAGACATCCCCTTTAATATGACACCAAGATCTAAACTGTGGTCATTCAAGCTTCAACAATCTTGCGTGCAGTTGAGCAAGCTAGTACAATAGCTAATTAGTGATGATCGAGCACCCCCCGATGTTCGGGTGCTCGGATGCTCTGGCCGAACACTAGGTGGTGCTCGAGTGCTCGGCTGAGCACCCGAGTACAATGGAAGTCAATGGGAGAAGACCAGGCACCCCCTGCTCGGATGAGGGGAGGGTGTCTGGTCCATAGGGAAACGTCAGAAAATGGTGGGAGCACCACAGAAATGGTTAGGGAACAGCATGGGGAGGATGTCTGGATGCATCTTGGACACCGAAGTCGCTGCTATTAACGATGATGGCCGACTATTACGCCACTTTTACGGAATGACAAATATACCCCCAAAAAACCCAAGATAACATTGATTTTACAGGAAATATTGTTAGGAAACAGATTTACTTGTAAGTTAAGCGCAAGTGCTGCCAAAAATTACACGGATGAGGCACTCCCATACAACTGGTATATCATATAAAGGAGGGCCTCATTCACATTGTGGTATAATTGTGGGACTCAGACACTCATAAAGCCTATGCACTAAGGGAAAGGGCTGCCAAAAATTACAAGGATCAGGCACTCCAATACACCCTTTATTACACATAAAGTAGGGCATCAGACACACCCGTGAAAAATTATTATTGATGGCCTGCTGCTGACACTCAAAAACAATAGGGTTGACATTCTGCTGCTGCGCAGACGGTCCAAAAAATGTAAGAGTGACACTCTGCTGCCGAGCTGACCGTCCAAAAAATTTAATGGACACATGCTGCTGCCACCGCTCAGAGTCGCTGACGACCGTTTTTTTTTTTCGCTATCCGCCGCGGGAGGCCGGGGCCCCCCCAGCGGCGTGTGCCGCGTTGACCTTTCTACTCTCGCTCTTCGCGGTAATTTCATGTCCTATTGCGTTTATCTAAGTTGCTACACTTAAAAAGCTCGAAGTTTGATCTTAGGATCGAGTTGGCTGTCTGCAGGTAGGTGAGCTACCACCTGTTGGAGCCCCTGCCTCTCGGCGCCTCCCCGATGCTGTTCATTCTGTGTCCTGGGGGCTGGAATTATTCGGAATTCGAGTGTTCAAACCAAGCCGGGTGGACTGAATACTTGAGCTCTGAATAATGGAATCGGACTCCATGCTGCTGCCACCGTACTTTATCAAACTGTCCCAAATTTAAGTTTGACACTCTGCTGCCGAGCTGACCGTAAAGAAAATTTAAGGGACACATGCTGCTGCCACCGCACTTTATCAAACTGTTCCAAATTTAAGGGTGACAAGCTGATGCCGAGCTGACCGTCCAAAAGAATGATATTCTTGATGTGACATTCCGCTGCAGAGAAGACCGTTAAAAATATTTAAATGTGACACGCTAATGCCGAGCTGACCGTCCAAAATAATGATATTCTTGATGTGACAATCCGCTGCAGAGCAGACCTTTAAAATTTTCGAGTGTGACACGCTAATGTCGAGCTGACCGTCCAGAAGAATGATATTTTTGATGTGACATTCCGCTGCATAGCAGACCGTTATAAATGTTCAAGTGTGACACGCTAATGTCGAGCTGACCGTCCAAAAGAATGATATTCTTCATGTGACATTCCGCTGCAGAGAAGACCGTTAGAAAATTTCAAGTGTGACACGCTAATGCCGAGCTGACCGTCCAAAAAAATGATATTCTTGATGTGACATTCTGCAGAAGAGCAGACCAATAAAAATATTTAAGTGTGACACGCTAATGCCAAGCTTAACGTCGAATACATTATATTCTTGATGTGACATTCTGCAGAAGAGCAGACCGATAAAAATATTTAAGTGTGACACGCTAATGCCAAGCTGACATTATGGTTGAGTACCTGCTGATGAGGTGACAGGCCCAAAAATTATGTTGCAGGCCCAGCTGGTGAGCTGAGTGGCTAACAAATTCGGGTGCAGGCCCAGCTGGTGGACTTCGAGGGCAGACTAATAAGCTGTTTCATATGATGGAGGAAGAGGACGAGAAGAGGAAGGGGTGCATGATAATACAGTGTATTCAATACACCCTAAAAGCCTGATTTAAGTTTCCTTCATGTTAAGCCGCTTTCCTCTGGTGGAGTACAGAAGTCAGGGGCAATCCAGGCCTTGTTCATTTTGATAAGCGTCAACCTGTCAGCATTGTCAGTTGACAGGCGAATGCGCTTATCAGTAATTATGCCCCCAGCGGCGCTAAATACCCGCTCAGACAAAATGCTGGTGGCAGGGCAGGCCAGCATCTCCAAGGCATAGAGCGCCAGTTCATGCCACGTGTCCAGCTTATGCAAATCAAAAAGAAAACCACAGAGACACCATCACGTGTCTCAACAATGGTCAAAACTAGCCAGGCCTTTCACCGGGAAGGAACAACCAAGGGAAAGGCAGTCTCCAAAAGGAAACCACCTATGCCAAAGCATGGTATCCATCCACAGACAGCTAGTGGGAGCAATGCCTAGTAGAAGACCATTTAAGAAACGATGATTGACCTCAGGGAGATCAACCATCATCACCACAGAGACACCATCACGAGTCTCAACGTTGGTGAATCTAAAACAAGGCTCCCTGGGAAAAGCAATATGCAAATCAAAAAGAAAACCACAGAGACACCATCACGTGTCTCAACGATGGTCAAAACTAGCCAGGCCTTTCACCGGGAAGGAACAACCAAGGGAAAGGCAGTCTCCAAAAGGAAACCACCTATGCCAAAGCATGGTATCGTTCCACAGACAGCTGTTTCGGGGTATTTATATATATATGTGGATGGATACCATGCTTTGGCATAGGTGGTTTACAGCTACTGACAGAAGTCTGAGTGGTGCTGCAAGACGGCAATTCTGCATGGGAAGAAGTGGAGGAGGAGGTGGAGGAAAAGAAGGAGGGGTTGCAGCCGCTACTATAGGTGGCAGCGGAAATCCGGATGGAAGTAGGGCCCGCAATCCTCGGTGTGGGTAGCACCTGGGCCATCCCAGGGGACGACTCGCTCCCAGCCTCCACAACGTTCACCCAGTGTGCCGTCAGGGAAATGTAGCGTCTCTGGCCACAAGCGCTTGTCCATGTGTCAGTTGTTAAGTGGACCTTGCCAGTAACTGCGATGGTCAGGGCCTGGGTTATGTTTCTGGACACATGCTGGTGTAAGGCAGGGGCGGCACACCGGGAAAAATAGTGGCAGCTGGGAACTACGTAATGAGGGACAGCCACCGCCATCAGGCTGCGAAAGGCCTCGGTGTCCACCAGCCTAAACGGCAACATTTCCAGGGCCAGCAACTTGGAAAGTTGTGCGTTTAGCGCTATGGCCTGTGGGTGGGTGGCAAGGTATTTCCGCTTGCGTTCAAATGCCTGGGGTAAGGACATTTGCACGCGCTGCGCTGGGACTTTGAGTTGGACGTGCTGGCTGAAGGTCCAGGTGCAGGGCGGGAGGCATCTGGGCCTGCATCTTGGACAGCAGGTAACAGAGGGGAAGAGGAGGCAGTGGTGTGACCTGCAGACACAATTGTGGACCCAGGCGTTCAGCCCACCTTTTAGGGTGCTTTGCTGACATGTGTCGGATCATGCTGGTGGTAGTCAGGTTGCTGGTGTTTACGCCCCTGCTCATCTTGGTACGGCACAGGTTACAAATTATAATCCGTTTATCGTCAGCACTTTGCTCAAAAAAGCGCCAGACTACCGAACACCTAACCCTTGGCAAGGGAGCTGGCCGCAAGGGGCTGCTCCGGGGAACAGTTGTGGGCCTGGTTGGCATTGCCTGCCTTCTCCCTTTTTCCACCCCACTGCCTCTTCCAGCCTGTTGCGCTGCTGCGGATCCCTCCCCCTCTGTACTGCTGTCCTCGCTCGGCTTGCCACCTTCCCAGGTTGGGTCAGCTATTTCGTAGTCCACCTCCTCCTCTTCCACATCCTCACTCTGCTCCTCCTCCTGACATGGTGAACTAACAAGAACCTGACTTAACTGCATCTCATCCTCATCCACAACCTGTTGAGACACTAATTGCTCTTGACTTATTGGCAACTGTGTCTCATCATCAACCACTTCGGGAGAAAATACTGGTCGTTCCCCACCGTTATCATCTTCAGACTGTGTTTGCCCAATAGGTTGGGAATCAGGGCACAATATCTCCTTATGTCCCACTTCAAGCGGCCTTGGCGAGAGGCCCAAGCCAAGGGTCGGTGATGAAAAAAGCTCCTCGGAATATCCCAATGTGGGATCTCTTCTTTGCCCAGACTCTGCATGGTGGGAGGAAGGAGGATCAGGGTGAGGATGCGGTTGCCCAGACTCTTGGCTACTGAGACTGGACTTTGTGGAAGAGGGGGTGGTGCTGAGCCAACTGAAGGTATTATCAGCTGAAGTCCAACCAACTACCTGCTCGCACTGCTATGGCGACAAGAGTTGCGTCTTGCGCTGCCCTGCAAACTGTGACATGAAGCTAGGAGTTTTGGATGACTTTGTGCCTGCTGGCAGCAAGGAACAGTTTCACCGCGCCCAGAGCCATGGCCTCTGCGTTCACCATCAGCAGCAAGCCCACTCCCCCGTCCCTTACTGCTCGCCTTGTTCATATTGTATAGTATATATGCAACTTGGTCACAACTACAGTACTGCAGATTTTTATTAACTGTATGATCAGAAACATTTAAATGAATGTCCAATATTCTGAATGCGCTAACGTTATAGAGCAGCAGCAAATGAGGAACTGCGGCCTAAATTAATGGTATTAAATACGGAGGTCAGCTACAGAGACTTTTGAATGGTTGTAATACACTGTGCACCTATCGTTACTGGCAGAGCACACCTGGGTTTTTTTTGCCACCCAAAAAAATAAAAAAGACGTATTTCACAAAGGACTTTGGTCTTTTTGGAACAGTGACAATCTTTCTACCTACCCAAATACTATCCCTATTGTTTAATTCCCTCCTAGGGAAAATTGAACTGCAGCAGCAAATGAGGAACTGCGGCCTAAATGAACGGTATTAAATATGGATGTCAGCTACAGAGACTTTTGAACGGTTGTAATACGCTGTGCACCTAGCATTGCTGACAGGGCACACCTGGGTTTTTTTTTACACCCAAAAAAAAAACAAAAAAAAACATATTTCCCAATGGACGTTTTTACAATGATAGTAACCCTGCCTATAGAAATTCTATCAATACGGAAATGTTATACAGCAAGACGCAAAATAATTACTGCGGGCTTAACAGCAGAAATTATAGCAAAGTATGTCAGGTATATAGTATACAGAGAGTGTCCTACAGCATGCAGCAGCACATGTGTCATTAATGGCAGGCCACCTAGTGCTATTTTCACCACCTTTAAAGTACTCAAATATCAGTAAATAAAGATTTGTGACAAATATAATGGCCCTTACAAGGGCTTTTGGGTCTTTTTTGAGCGATTTCTATCCCTGCCTAGCGTGCTTCTCTCCCTACAGTGTATGTCCCTCCTTGCTGCAGCAGCGCTTGTGGCGTTAATGGCAGGCCACCTAGCGCTATTTTCAACACCTTCAAAGTACTAAAATATAAAAAATAATACACTCTCTGTTCCTCCTTGCAGCACCTCTCCCTGTTTAACACTGGCCGGGTCACATGTCACCGGGTGCTTTATAGAACCCCATGACGCTTTCCCGGCCAGCCAATCAGTGTAATGCCAGTAGCTAACATGGCTACTGGCATTACACTGAATGCCATACCTCCACGCAAATTGGCTAATTAGCGTGCGGGGAGGGAACTCGAGCATGGCGCTCGAGCACACGCGGTATTTCGCTCAACACTATTGCTAATGATATCTATCAAGTATGTGCTATACTAAGCATTTTATTAGTTTGGAAAATGAGTACTGTAGTTTTTGAAGACACTATTTGGACTAAGGAGGCATTTATGAAGGCTATTATGCCAGGTTTGTGGCATGTTTTGGCGCATGCAACAACTTGCACGAACTTTTTCCACTTCTGGCTTCCCATGCCACTTTCAGAAGGGGAGTGAGAAGTTGGTCTGTTTCAGAAAATGGATCACATCTAAGGTGCATTTATGATGTGCGACACAGGTAAATGTTGTTCAAAATGTCAACGCCAGTCGCAAAGTAAATGAGGTAACCCCCGGCGTCCAATAACTTAAAAATGCGAAACCACATGCACATGTAAATTCCTCATGTAACAACAATTCTAGAGCATCTACTCTTATGACTCTGTGCTTTGCCATTCCTTTATTATTTCTTCTTGTTATTAATGAATTACTAGCAGTTTTCAATGAAATTCCAGATGAGTCTTACCAGTTGAGGGTGTGTCTCTATACAGTCTGACACCAGCAGCACTAACTGGATATGGTAACAACCATTATAACCTTCATTTTAAACTGCTAGTAATTCATTCATGACTGTTAGCAGGAATAATAAACGAATAATATTTCATATAGTCATAAAAATAGATCTTTCAGAGTTGTTATTACATGGGGGATGCAAGGGAATAAATAATAAGAAAATTACCTATTTTTTCATCATGTTTTTTGTTTCTTTTTAGAAATGTTGGGAATTTTATTTTCATGTGACTATATTTTTAAAAAATCCTAGTTTTTGCACTGGCCACTAAACTTAAAATCTGCTAATATTTCCTGTCCTTTGAGAGCAGCTACATGGGCCATAGACAAAATGGACAGGAGGGGGCCCCTTCTATAGGGGAGTTTTCTAGGCATGCTCTGACCTGTGCAGAGGTCAGGAGGGAGCAGATAAGCTGTTATATCATCACTTTTGAATTGTGAATCCTGTGCTAATCTGTCATTGTTATTCTGCATATAATGATAACAATACTAAAAAGTTAGGGTGGGTTCACATCAGCGTTATGCTTTCCGTTTGTGTTTTCCGTTATAACATGGTTATAACGGAAAATAACGGAAACCATAAGACGGAAGTCAAAACGGAAGCCTTTAGAGGCTTCCGTTTTGATCCGTCATAATAGAAGCCTATGAGAATCATAACGGATCCGTCTGAGTTCCGTTATGCTGAACGGAAAACAAAGTCCTGTCGACAGTACTTTGTTTTCCGTTTTGCATAACGGGAACCAAATGGATCCGTTATGATTCTCATAGGCTTCTATTATGACTTATTAAAATGGAATGCCTCTAAAGGCTTCCGTTTTGACTTCCGTCTTATGGTTTCCGTTATTTTCCGTTATAACCATGTTATAACGGAAAACACAAACGGAAAGCATAACGCTGATGTGAACCCACCCTTACCTGTTCAGAATAGAAAATCATGACCTATTATTAGAACTAATTGCCAGTTTAAAAATTGAAAATATGGATAGTAACATGGAAAATTAAAAAAAAAAACTCACCAAAAGTTTAAAAAAAAATCTGAAAAACATGATTTAAACAATAGGTCATTTTCTGATGACACAATTCCTTTAAATTCCACTTGTCAAAATGTAACTTGTGAAGCACTTGACCTTGTTATCTGACAGAATGTGAAGGCATTGATTTTTCACCTATTGAGTTGCTACTCTGTCAAAAACTTCAGTACCCAAGGATGACAGTTCAGAAGCTCACAATTAGCAAATAAAACAAACACAAAGGCACAATCAAATTTGTTGCAAACAGGATATCTTGTTGTCCATATTCAGGAGTAACAGATAAATATCCATTAAAACTGAAGTCCTGGAGAAACGCAGTATACCCTGTAGCTCACCACAGATAGCAGAAAACCTGTACCATATAAAGATACAGTTCAGCAAATATATCTAATCACACAGTATTTAATAGATATACTGTGCGTCCGTCACAAGGCTGCAGTTAAACTGAAATATGGAGAGCGTTTTAATAAAACAAGTGCAAAAACTACTTTATTAATATAGCAAAAAACAAACAATGCAGCAGCACTCTGCAAACACAAATAGTAAAGTAAATACAACCGTGCCACACTCACTATAGAAAATGCAAAATGCTAATGCTGCGCCATAAATGTGAGATTCCTGGCAAATACATTTTGTACAAAATTATTTGTGCCTGTCCGCCGGCGTCAAGGTGATCTCTTCTTTAGCACAGGAACCTAACACTAAATACCACATTCACTGGTGCCATACCGGCCTCCCTTAAATTCAGAGAATGCAGGTTCCACGTGCGTGCTGAGCTCACACTATATTATACCTCTTGTGGTGCCACAATGGCCTCCATTAAATTCAGGGAATGCAGACTCTACATCAACCTAAGGCCAGTCTCAGATGAGCAAGTTCAATGCGTCAAACATGCTCTGTGTGGAAATGTGATTTCCTGGCCTGAACTCTGCTCCTGTGACATGGCCTTATGGCAAAGATTTATAATGCTGTGTGTCCCTGCCTGACACCGGCTGTAATGAACTGTACTCATATATTGCCATCAGTACAATTCATTATAGCTGATGTTGGGCAGGGACACCGTGAGGTCCTGTAACAGGAGCAGAATTCAGGTTGGGAATCACGCTCCCACACAGAGTATTCCCGCAGTGAATTTGCTCTTCTGAGACTGACCTAAGTGCTATTCTGGTCTACCATCAAATTTACCCTGACTTCAACCAAGCTCCAAATTCAGGCTTGTGCCTAGAACAAAGAAAAGCAACATTATGCTCAGCACTTTTTTTTGCTTTTTTTTTTTTTTTTTTTTTTAAAGATGCTTTGATTATTTTTCTTATATTTAAAAATGACCTACAACTAGGCAATCCAATAAATAGCAAAAGCTTTAAAACATGGTAGTGATGAGCAAATCAATTCAAAACTAATCAGATTTGCTCTGAATTTTTAAAAAAATGTATCTGCCAAATGAATTTGACATTTTGGCCATTCGCTTTGGACACATTGTGCAAAAACAGAGCCCAGCACCATTTTACTGTTAAAATTGGTAGGGAAAACAAGAGGGAGGATGAAGAACTACATAACATTAAGGGAAGGTGGAGGGCTTATCCTGTTTGACTCGGAGGCTGACAGACAGCTTGATCAGCCAGTCAGAGGCAGAAATCTGGCAGGTTCTGCTGATGAGAATGTCATTACATACCACAATTTGGTTCTCAGCTTGTATTCTGATCATATTTATGACTATGTCTTTCTAAAAGCAAGACAGTAATATAACTGTATTATATAACTATATGGGGTCAAAAGCAAGGTATAATTAGGTAGATGTCAAGGTTTTACCAGTGAAAGGTTAGCATATAGAATGAGGTACTGGTCACTCTGAGTTGTGTTGTTTCGTACAGTAGTTCATACAGCTTTACAGCATTACAAAATCTGTAGGAAATTCATTTTTCTCCATATGAACAGTCAGGTTTTTTTTTTAATAAAAACCTAAAGTTTCTACAGTTCATAAGTATATTGCCAACACATCAATAGCATACATTATGATGCAAATGCTGAGCAATTGCCCACTTTTTTTTTCTAAACACCTCAGGCTGGGTCTCAAATTGTCAGAGAGAAAGTGACAGTTACAATGCAGTACAATAGAATATGGATTATATTACATTGTAGAGGTGATCAGGACACCTAAAGTTGAAGTCTACCTAAAGTAGTAAAAAAAAAGTGTTTTATAAAAATAAAAGTTTCACTTAACAAAAAAGCTCACCTCCCCCCACCATCTAGCAATTTACTATTGAAAAAAAAACACATGATCACATGATCTACCCCGTCAGGTGAATGCCGTCAAAAATAAAAACAATATCAGAACAGCCATTCACCTTCCTCCCAAAACCCATAATGTCAAGTGATCAAAAAGTTATATGTACCCCAAAATGGTACCAGTGAAAATGTCAACTCACCCCACAAAAAATATGGCTGTCAGAAAATGGCCACACAATGACATAAGACATGATTTTAAAAAATGTTTTTATTGTATAAAACTGGAAAAAAAGATGTTTTTTTTATTGCCACATGCATAACAACCTGGTCTATAAAAATATCACATGATCTATTCTGTCAAGTAAACTAAAAAAAAAAAAATTAAAACCATGCTAGAACAAACAATTTTTGGTTACATCGCCTCCCAAAAATCACAATATCAAGCAATCAAGTTATTTATATGTACTCCAAAATATCAATCAGCAGGAGGGACATATACTGTAGGGAGAGAAAGCAGGGATAGAAATCGCTCAAAAAAGACCCAAAAGCCCTTGTAAGAGCCATTATATCTGTCACAAACCTTTATTTAGTGATATTTGAGTACTTTAAAGGTGGTGAAAATAGCACTAGGTGGCCTGCCATTAATGCCACATGTGCTGCTACATGCTGTAGGACACTCTCTGTATACTATATACCTGACATACTTTGCTATAATTTCTGCTGTTAAGCCCGCAGTAATTCTTTTGCGTCTTGCTGTATAACATTTGCGTATTGATAGAATTTCTGTAGGCAGGGTTACTATCAAACGTCCATTGTGAAATACGTCTTTTTTTTATTTTTGTATGTGTAAAAAAATAAACAGGTGTGCCCTGTCAGTAACGATAGGTGCACAGCGTATTACAACCGTTCAAAAGTCTCTGTAGCTGACATCCGTATTTAATACCGTTAATTTAGGCCGCAGTTTCTCATTTGCTGCTGCTCTATAACGTTACCACATTCAGAATATTGGACATTAGTTTAAATTTTTCTGATCATACAGTTAATAAAAATCTGCAGTACTGTAGTTGTGACCAAGTTGCATATATACTATACAATATGCGCAAGGCGAGCACTAAGGGACGGGGAAGTGGGCGTGTTGCTGATGGTGAACGCAGAGGCCATGGCTCTGGGCGCGGTAAAACTGTGCCTGCTGGCAGAGCCCAAGAAACAAAGTCATCCAAAACTCCTAGCTTCATGTCACAGTTTGCAGGGCGGCGCAAGACGCAACTCTTGTCGCCACAGCAGTGCGAGCAGGTAGTTGGTTGGATTTCAGCTGATAATGCTTCCAGTCGGTTCAGCACCACCCCCTCTTCCACAAAGTCCAGTCTCAGTAGCCAAGAGTCTGGGTAACCGCATCCTCACCCTGATCCTCCTTCCTCCCACCATGCAGAGTCTGGGCAAAGAAGAGATCCCACATTGGGATATTCCGAGGAGCTTTTTTCATCACCGTCCCTTGGCTTGGGCCTCTCGCCAAGGCCGCTTGAAGTGGGACATGAGGAGATATTGTGCCCTGATTCCCACCCTATTGAGCAAACACAGTCTGAAGACGATGACGGTGGGGAACGACGACAAGTATTTTCTCCTGAGGTGGATGATGATGATGAGACACAGTTGCCAATAAGTCAAGGGCAATTAGTGTCTCAACAGGTTGTGGATGAGGATGAGATGCAGTTAAGTCAGGTTCTTGTTAGTTCACCATGTCATGAGGAGGAGCAGAGTGAGGATGTGGAAGAGGAGGTGGTGGACTACGAAATAGCTGACCCAACCTGGGAAAGTGGCAAGCCGAGCGAGGACAGCAGTACAGAGGGGGAGGGATCCGCAGCAGCGCAACAGGCTGGAAGAGGCAGTGGGGTGGAAAAAGGGAGAAGGCAGGCCATGCCAACCAGGCCCACAACTGTTCCTCGGAGCAGCCCCTTGCGGCCAGCTCTGTTACCAAGGGTTAGGTGTTCGGCAGTCTGGCGGTTTTTTGAGGAAAGTGCTGACGATAAACGGATTGTAATTTGTAGCCTGTGCCGTACCAAGATGAGCAGGGGCGTAAACACCAGCAACCTGACCACCACCAGCATGATCCGACACATGTCAGCAAAGCACCCTAAAAGGTGGGCTGAACGCCTGGGTCCACGATCTGTGTCTGCAGGTCACACTACTGCCTCCTCTTCCCCTCTGTTACCTGTTGTCCAAGACGCAGGCCCAGATGCCTCCCGCCCTGCACCTGGACCTTCGCAGGAAACATCAGCCAGCACGTCCACTTCAATGTCCCAGCGCAACGTTCAAATGTCCTTACCCCAGGCATTTGAACACAAGCGGAAATACCCTGCCACCCACCCACAGGCCATAGCTCTAAACGCGCAACTTTCCAAGTTGCTGGCCCTGAAAATGTTGCCGTTTAGGCTGGTGGACACCAAGGCCTTTCGCAGCCTGATGGCGGTGGCTGTCCCTCGTTACGTAGTCCTCAGCTGCCACTATTTTTCCCGGTGTGCCGTCCCTGCCTTACACCAGCATGTGTCCAGAAACATAACCCGGGCCCTGACCAACGCAGTTACTGGCAAGGTCCACTTAACAACTGACACATGGACAAGCGCTTGTGGCCAGGGACGCTACATTTCCCTGACGGCACACTGAATGAATGTTGTGGAGGCTGGGAGCGAGTCATCCCCTGGGATGGCCCAGGTGCTACCCACGCCGAGGATTGCGGGCTTTACTTCCATCCGGATTTCCGCTGCCACCTATAGTAGCGACTGCACTCCTCCACCTCCTCCTCCACTTCTTCCCATCCAGAATTGCCATCTTGCAGCACCACTCAGACTTCTGTCAGTAGCTGGAAGCAGTGTAGCACAGCAGTCGGTAAGCGGCAACAGGCCGTGCTGAAGCTTATTTGCCTGGGTGACAAACAGCACACCGCCGCAGAGCTGTGGCATGACATAAGGGAACAGGCTAAGCTGTGGCTCTCGCCAGTCAACCTACAGCCAGGCATGGTTGTATCCAATAACTGCCGCAACTTGGTAGTGGCTTTGGAGCTTGCCAACCTCCCACACATACCATGCCTGGCCCATGTATTCAACTTAGTGGTTCAGCGGTTTCTGAAAACCTACCCCAATTTGTCTCAGCTACTGGTGAAGGTGCGTCGCCAGTGCGTCCATTTCTGCAAGTCACCGACAGCTTCAGCCGGCCTGGCAACCCTGCAGCAGCACTGACAATGCTGGCGGCAGATTACGTAGTACTTGGCCACCCGAGGAGGGGAGACGAGGGGAACACACAGTAGTTCCAACAAAGACAAGGCAACACTCTCCAAGGCCTGGGACAGTTTTATGACACCCCGCCAGCACCCTCACCCTGAAGAGCGGCCTAGTGTGACAAGGAGGGAAAAGTTTTGGAAGATGGTAAAGGAGTACCTAGCTGACCGTGTCAACGTCCTCAGCAATCCCTCTGTGCCGTATAATTATTGTGTGTCTAAGCTGGATACGTGGCACGAACTGGCGCTCTACGCCTTGGAGGTGCTGGCCTTCCTTGCCACCAGCGTTTTGTCTGAGCGGGTATTTAGTGCCGCTGGAGGCATAATTACTGATAAGCGCATCTGCCTGTCAGCTGACAATGCTGACAGGTTGACGCTTATCAAAATGAACAAGGCCTGGATTGCCCCTGACTTCTGTACTCCACCAGAGGAAAGCGGCTTAACATGAAGGAAACTTAAATCAAGCTTTTAGGGTGTATTGAATACACTGTATTATCATGCACCCCTTCCTCTTCTCATCCTCTTCCTCCTCTTCCTCCATTATATGAAACAGCTTATTAGTCTGCCCTCGAAGTCCACCAGCTGGGCCTGCACCCGAATTTGTTAGCCATTTAGCTCACCAGCTGGGCCTGCGACATAATTTTTGGGCCTGTAACATAATTTTTGGGCCTGTCAGCTCATCAGCAGGCACTCAGCCATAATGTCAGCTTGGCATTAGCATGTCACACTTAAATATTTTTATTGGTCTGCTATGCAGCGGAATGTCACATCAAGAATATCATTCTTTTGGACGGTCAGCTCAACATTAGCGTGTTACACTTGAAAATTTTTAACGGTCTGCTCTGCAGCGGAATGTCACATCAAGAATATAATTTTTTGGGATGGTCAGCTCGGCATTAGCGTGTCACACTTGAAAATTTTTAACGGTCTGCCATGCAGCGGAATGTCACATCAAGAATATCATTCTTTTGGACGGTCAGCTCGACATTAGCATGTCACACTTGAAAAATTTTAACGGTCTGCTAAGCAGCGGAATGTCACATGAAGAATATCATTCTTTTGGACAGTCAGCTTGGCATCAGCTTGTCACCCTTAAATTTGGGACAGTTTGATAAAATACGGTGGCAGCAGCATGGAGTCCGATTCCATTATTCAGAGCTCAAGTATTCAGTCCACCCGGCTTGGTTTGAACACTCGAATTTTTTAGATAGATAAACGCAGTAGGACATGAAATTACCGCGGAGAGCGAGAGTGGAACGGCCAACGCGGCACACGCCGCTGGGGGGCCCCGGCCTCCCGCGGCGGATAGCGAAAAAAGAAACGGTTGTCAACGACTCTGAGCGGTGCGGTCGCAGCAGCATGTGTCCATTAAATTTTTTGGACGGTCAGCTCGGCAGCAGTGTGTCACTCTTACATTTTTTGGACAGTCTGCGCAGCAGCAGAATGTCAACCCTATTGTTTTTGAGTTTCAGCAGCAGGCCATCAATGATAATTTTTCACGGGTGTGCCTGATGCCCTACTTTATGTGTAATAAAGAGTGTATTGGAGCGCCTGATCCTTGTAATTTTTGGCAGCCCTTTCCCTTAGTGCTTTATGAGTGTCTGAGTCCCACAATTATACCACAATGTGAATGAGGCCCTCCTTTATATGATATACCAGTTGTATGGGAGTGCCTCATCCGTGTAATTTTTGGCAGCACTTGCGCTTAACTTACAAGTAAATCTATGTTTCCTAACAATATTTCCTGTAAAATCAATGTTATCTTGGGTTTTTGGGGGTATTTTTGTCATTCCGTAAAAGTGGCGTAATAGTCGGCCATCATCGTTAATAGCAGCAACTTCGGTGGCCAAGATGCATCCAGACATCCTCCCAATGCTGTTCCCTAACCATTTCTGTGGTGTTTCCACTATTTTCTGACGTTTCCCTATGGACCAGACACCCTCCCCTCATCCGAGCAGGGGGGGCCTGGTCTTCTCCCATTGACTTCCATTGTACTCGGGTGCTCGGCCAAGCACTTGAGCACCACCTAGTGTTCGGCCAGAGCATCCGAGCACCCGAACATCGGAGTGCTCGATCAGCACTAGTAATTACACCTACTCACCGCTACCCATGGTACGGCTAGGATGTAAACAATGAAGAGGAGGCAGCGCTGGCACGGCACGCGCCTCCTCTTTAAACAGCTGATCGGCGGGGGTGCCGGGTGTTGGACCCACGCTGATCTGATATTGATGACCTTTCCTGAGGATAGGTCATCAATAAATATAACTTAGAGAACCCCTTTAAGGAGAGCATGACTTTGTACTTAATTTCCTGTGGGGAGCCATTGCAGAAGAAGTAATTACTTTCCGTCAGGTTTCCCCATGAATCACAGATGATCCTGCGGTAATACAGGTTGCAGGAACATTGATACAGGCACCTGCACATTCAGTGAAGTGGCAAATATGGTATTGCAGGAAATTTATCAAAATGGTGCACAGGGAATGAATCATTACGGACAAATCAAGAGACAAGTAAACAGTTTCTTTTTGGCACAAAAAAAGCCTCCTGATGTCAATACATTTGGCACAGTTTTCAACTCCTCATAGTCATGCACTTTTTTCCCATATACTTTTTAAAACTTTGAAGATACACAATAAATTTGTACTTCAATTTTTTGTGTTTTTATCAGATTCTTACCTATATTGCTTAAAGAAGAAAAAATTTTTTCTCTGACCTGTTAGAAAGGTGCATGATATAATCTGTAGTGATTGTCATTTTCTTATCAGTGACTGTTTCTGTGAGTAAAAACCTCTCTTCTTATTGTACCTGGGTCATGTGACCAACTCCCTGACCTCCAACTGACCCAGGACAGAAAGCCAGTAACTGCTCTATTCATTCCTATGGGAGCCTCACTTTCAATCTCATAGGAATACATAGAGAATTAGACTTCCTGTCCACACATAAGTCTATGTGTGAGTTGGTGAGTCTAATTGCTGGTCACATGACACAGATAAGAAACTTCAGGATGATAGAAGTCAAAAATTCAGACACTGGTAAGAAAATCACATTTACTACAGATTACATCGTGTACATTTCAGCTGGACATGGAATAAAATTTTTGTCGGGAGTTCTTCTTTAATCAATTTTCAAGTGAGGAAATTGACTTGACTTTACATTTAGTACATGCAGTGCCAAGAGACTGGCAAAAAGCAAGTGTGGTGCCCATTTTCAAAAAAGGATCTAGGTCTTTGCCAGGTAATTATAGACCAGTAAGTTTAACATTTATTTTAGGGCCCATTCAATATTGCGGAATAGATGCGGTCCCATTCACTTCTATTAGAGCGGGCAGCTACGGCCCGGGCCGCGGCTCCGCAATAAATTATAGAGCATGTCAAACAATCACTAGTAGAGGTGCACTGCGGCGGTAATGCAATTGACAATATATGGCTAAACCCTCACACTGATGTTAAAATGAGACTTTCGCCAATATATTCTTATATCAAGAACATACCGGAGCCCGAGCACCGCGTCAAGGTATCTCAGAGTGGCTCGGGACCTAATGCTAACCTACCTTGCCGTTGGGCAATTGCGGAAGGAGCATATAGGCCGACACATAGCAACCTACTCCTAGTTACCTCCAGCGTGAAATCACACATACAATGGGAGGAGGGAGGAGACTATGAGCCCCACCTACCAATGACTCATGTGACTCAGGCTACACAGGTGCACCAGAATGTTACCATAAGATGTAAGTAATGGTACATTCAGACCTGGAGTTGCCACACCTCCAGGTATAAATGTTCAAATACAATCACAGAAAAAAACGTGGTCTAAAAGCATTTTTGCTGGGTATTGCTGTTAGCAACGGACCACATGTGCAGGAATTGCTCCCCCGGTTTGATATGCGCAACATTTTAGACCATGTTTTTTTCTGTGATTGTATTTAAATTATAGAGCATGTCCTATTATTGTCCGCAACAGCAGACAAGAATAGGCATTTTTACGGATCCGCAATACTACGGCCGTCTCAACGGCCCCTTAGGCATATGTATGAGAGAATCTTAAGGGACTATACAGGGGCAAACATAGAAATCATTGGGCCGCCCCATAGCAAGAATCTGAAATGGGTACCCATTTACAGCCCCTCTACTACCCAGTATTATTGTTCCTTGACAACTCCTCCCTGTCTGGCAGCAACACTATCTCCATTTAAATATCTCACCTTTGTTTGGGGCTTCCAGGACAGGAGCAGTGAGGCTGGAGTTGGAGGAAGAGAGCCTTCTGGTAGAAGGTAAAAAGGACTGGGTAAAAGCAGATTTGATGTCACAGGTCACATGTTATCGATGATTATGTAGTAAGAGGTATAATAGATGTAGTGTGTACAGATACATAGTATATACAACAGTGTACTGATATGTGAGGTGCAAATTACACCTCATACCACACATATCAGTACACTGCTGTGTATAATATATATGTGCACATTGCATCTATTATACCTCGTAGCTTACATATCAAAACACTGTTGTATATAATATATATCTGTACCCACTGCATTTATTATACCTCGTACCTCACATTTTATTACTCTTGTGTATATACTATTTTTGTACATAGTGCATCTATAATACCTCGTATCTCACATATCAGAACTCTGCTGTATATACTATGGGGCACATTTATTCAGACCGGCGTTTTAGACACCAGTATTAATAAAGCCCTAAGCTGGCAGTGGTTCCACTGAAGTTATGAAACGTTGCAGGCCTCTTCATAACTTCGGTGGATCATGCGCCAGTTCTAAGTAGAAGACAGCTTCCGAGCTGGTAAATGAGCCAGGCCTGCTGGCCCATCCCCCTTCTCTGGCCTTGCCACGCCCACATATTTACATCTGGCATGAGCGGGGCGAAATTGCAGATTACTGCACCCGAAATATGCCTAATATAGGCATATTTCAGCTTAATAAATGACTCCCTATATAGCTGTACACACTGCATCTATTATACCTCCTGCCTCTCAGTACACTGCTATACATATGTGAGATACAAGGTATAATAGATGCAGTGTGTTCAAGTATGTAGCATATACAGCAGAGTACAGATATGTGAAGTACAAGGTATAATAGATGCAGTGTGTACAGATGTATAGTATATACAGCAGTTTACTGATATGTGAGGTAAAAGGTATAATAGATGTATTGTTTACAGGTGTATCTAATATATAAAGCTGTGTGTATGTGTGTGTCTGTGTGTGTGCGTGTGTGTGTGTGTGTATGTCCGCTAAAGGAATCCGCGCCGTCACAGCTACAATCACGAAATTTGGCACACAGGTACATCAGGTGTCCGAGAAGGTTTTAGAACGAATCTCAGCTCTCCAGGACGTACTGTTCCTGAGATATTCCCAAAAAATGCATTAGCCTGGTCACATGACCCTTATCAGCCAATAGAAGCTCACAGGCAGTTAGTCTCCACACACACCAGGTTTCCATAACAACCTAGCCAGTTCACTGCTGTAGGTCGGATTTAAAGGGACAGAGCGCTGTGGATTACACTGTTAATGGGGTATTCCGGTTACCATAAATATAAGTTATGTTTTATATCATATAATGTAAATTTCACATATTTACCGTTCAGTAGTATTAAAAGATGTTTTCTTCCACTGCTACCCACTTTCCTCCTAAATTACTATGGCATCGACCTGTAATTCAGGCCACCTTCAAAAGAAGGACTTAAAAGCCCCACCCCCAGGCCCCACTAAGTCACGCCCCCAACTCAGACCACGCCCCTTCCATTCAGCATCTGACCGGGATTGAAAAAATGAAGGTAAAAGTCAACTTCCATCAGCTGCAGGGGAGGGAGGGTGACTTTCTCCCTGCAGCTTATGTTCAGACTGCACATTGCTGCTGTCTGAGAGTAAGCTGTTCAAAAGGACATCCCTGTGTCCATCCAGGACATGCGCATGACAGAGCACAGGGAGTCTGAAAGCCAGACTGTCCAGCCTTCCCCCAACGTGCAGCCGTGCCACCGGTCCCCATGAAGCCACACCCCTAAACATGAGACCACGCCCTCTGGTTCCATGAAGACACAGAGGAGAAGCTGTCTGAGCGCGAGCTACTGAAAGGGTGAACATCCCTGTGTCTGTCCAGGCCCTGCGCCGGATGGTGGACAGGCAGGGAATCTGAAAGCCAGACTGTCCATCCTAAAACCGGACCTCTGACCACCCTAGGGGCAGGCTGATGTTAGGGTGGCCAGATGTCCGGCTTTAGGCTGGACAGTCCAGTTTTCTGGCTCCCTGTTCTCTGTCTGGCGCAGTGCCTGGACGGACGCAGGGATGTCCACCCTTTCAGTAGCTCACACTCAGACAGCTTGTCCTCTGTGTCTTCATGGAGCCAGGGGGCGTGGCCTCATGTTTAGTGGTGTGGCTTCATGGGGACCGGGGGTGCTGCTTCACGTTTGGGGGGAATGGCCGGTGAGGTCCGGCTTTCTGGGGTGAAGACAGGGCCACCCTAGCTGCTGTGGAGGTCACAGTTAAAGGGGAGGGCGCTGTGGATGTTTCTGTTAAAGGGCGGGCACTGTAGAGGTCACTCTCGATATCTTTTAACGACACACACACAAACATTAAATGAAATAGATTAAATATACCCGGGCGAAGCCGGGTCCTTCAGCTAGTATTATATACAGCAGTGTACTGATATGTGAGATATGAGGTATAATATATGCTGTGTGTACACAGAGTACTGATATGTGAGGCATGATTTCTAATAGATGCAGTCTGTACAGATACAGTGCCTTGCGAAAGTATTTGGCCCCCTGGAACTTTTTAACCTTTTGCCACATTTTAGGCTTCAAACAAAAAGATATAACATTTTAAATTTTTGGTGAAGAATCAACAACAAGTGGGTCACAATTGTGAAGTGGAACGAAATTTATTGAATCATTTAAACTTTTTTTGTAATAATAAAACTGAAAAGTGGGGCGTGCAAAATTATTCGGCCCCCTTGCATTAATACTTTGTTGCGCCACCTTTTGCTGCGATTACAGCTGCAAGTCACTTGGGGTATGTCTCTATCAGTTTTGCAGATCTAGAGACTGAAATTCTTGTCCATTCTTCCTTGCAAAACAGCTGGAGCTCTTTGAGGTTGGATGGAGAGCGTTTGTGAACAGCAGTTTTCAGCTCTTTCCACATATTCTCAATTGGATTCAGGTCTGGACTTTGACTTGGCCATTCTAAGACCTGGATACGTTTATTTTTGAACCATTCCATTGTAGATTTTGCTTTATGTTTGGGATCATTGTCTTGTTGGAAGATAAATCTCCGTCCTAGTCTCAGGTCGTTTGCAGACTCCAACAGGTTTTCATCCAGAAGGGTCCTGTATTTGGCTCCATCCATCTTCCCATCAATTTTAACCATCTTCCCTGTCCCTGCTGATGAAAAGCAGGCCCAAACCATGATGCTGTCACCACCATGTTTGACAGTGGGGATGGTGTGTTCAGGGTAATGAGCTGTGTTGCTTTTACGCCAAACATATCGTTTTGCATTGTTTCCAAAAAGTTCGATTTTGGTTTCATCTGACCAGAGCACCTTCTTCCACATGTTTGGTGTATCTCCCAGGTGGCTTGTGGCAAACTGTAAATGAGACTTTTTATGGATGTCTTTGAGAAATGGCTTTCTTCTTGCCACTCTTCCATTAAGGCCAGATTTGTGAAGTGTTCGACTGATTGTTGTCCTATGGACAGACTCTCCCACCTCAGCTGTAGATCTCTGCAGTTCATCCAGAGTGATCATGGGCATCTTGGCTGCATCTCTGATCAGTCTTCTCCTTGTTTGAGATGAAAGTTTAGAGGGACGGCCGGATCTTGGTAGATTTGCAGTAGTCTGATACTCCTTCCATTTCAATATGGTCGCTTGCACAGTGCTCCTTGGGATGTTTAAAGCTTGGGAAATCTTTTGGTATCTAAATCCGGCTTTAAACTTCTCCACAACAGTATCACGGACCTGCCTGGTGTGTTCCTTGGTCTTCATGATGCTCTCTGTGCTTTAAACAGAACCCTGAGACTATCACAGAGCAGGTGCATTCATACGGAGACTTGATTACACATAGATGGATTCTATCATTTATCTTCATCAGTCATTTAGGACAACATTGGATCATTCAGAGATCCTCAATGAACTTCTGGAGTGAGTTTTCTGAACTGAAAGTAAATGGGCCGAATAATTTTGCATGCCGCACTTTTCAGTATTATTATTACAAAAAAAGTTTAAATGATCCAATAAATTTCGTTCCACTTCACAATTGTGACCCACTTGTTGATTCTTCACCAAAAATTTAAAATGTTATATCTTTTTGTTTGAAGCCTGAAATGTGGCAACAGGGTGAAAAGTTCCAGGGGGCCAAATACTTTCGCAAGGCACTGTATATAGTATATACAGCAGTGTACTGGTATGTGAGGTACAAAGTATAATATATGCAGTGGGTATAGATATATTATATACAGCAGTGTACTGATATGTGAGGTACAAGGTATAATAGACAGGGGCGTTGCTAGGGTTTCAAACGATCCAGGGGCCAAGCCCCAATATATATGTGCCATATTCTCAAAGTATCCGCCCTAAACACACACACAATCTCTCCCTAGGACTACAGGCATATTTTACTTGCTGCATGGACACTACCAAACATACAGCACTATACAGCACCACATACCTTTCACATTCAGTGCTTCACAGGTGACGTTTCCTCTGATGTAGACGTTTTCTTTCCTCATCTTCTCCATTCGGGCCAGACAACTTCTTTCAGCCGCGTCTAGTTTCTGCAGAGTTTACCAAACAGACATCTTAGGTTCCTCACTTTTCTATTGTCATCATCCTCCTCACCCTGCTACCCCAAAAGTATTATCCTGGTGCTGCCCGGAATATTGTGCCCACTGTGCTCCCCAATGCCCCTAAATACTATACCGCAGAAATTATACTGCCATACTGATTAGTCCACCTATAGTAATATAAACATTCTACTAATAGCAATAATTCTCTCCTGTAGTGCCCTAATAGTAATAAGTCCCACCTGTGGTGTCCCCAATTGGTATAATATCCTCCTGTACTTATAATGGCCCCCACATAATGTAGTGCCCCCATGTAAAATGACCTCTTCAGTGTTCCCAGTACTTGCAAAGGCCCCTTGTAGTTAACCCCAGCCCCGCCCCCCCAGTGCCTCCAGCAGGTATAATGTGAACATTTAGTGCCCATAGCATTCACAAAGCCCCCACTGTGGACAAAATATAAAAAAAAAATACTTACCTGACTTTCCACCGCCTGAGGTCCAAGTTGCAGGCTTCTGGATTCAGGCGGGCATGTTGAAGTCACCGCACTAATTAATAGTGCTCCCATTAGTGCCCCCAGTAATAGTAATGCCTCCATTAGTGCCCCCAGAATTAATAGTGACCGGGGGGCATTAGAGCCCCCCAGTAATATTAATGCCCCCGTAATAGTAATGCCTCCATTAGTGCCCCTTCTCTTCTCTGTGCAAAAAACAAACCTCACCTCCTCCATTTGATGGCGCAGCTGTGAACGTAGCCTCACATCAGACCCCCCCCCCAGCCACAGATCAGACATTTAAAAAAATAAACGTACCTCTCCTGCTCCGTGCGGCGCTGCCACTTGTCACTCCCTGGTCTTTTTTCTGGTTTGTGCGGCACTGTGAATAGACATCGCCCGGAAGAAAACCAAGGAGAGGCCAGTACAGCTAGTGGAGCACAAGACCCTCATTGCTCCCCACACTTCCTGCATACTGATGACCGCTGCCATAATAGAAGCAGTCATTGGCAGTCGCTCTACAAGATGCACAACAATTTTTCCACCACTTTTGGTGAAAAAAAATTGGTTCTTATCGGGTGAAAATACAATACATAGGATTACCAACATATTTCCTCAAAAAATAAAATGTTATACAGTGGAGGAAATAAGTATTTGATCCCCCACTGACTTTAAAAGTTTTAATACTAAAAAATAAATGAAACGTCTCATAATTTTATGCCAGCTTTATTTTAACAGTGCCACATAGAATATCAAAAGAAAAACAGAGAAAATTACATGAAATGAGAAATAAAAAATAATTTGCATTTCTTTGAGGGAAATAAGTATTTGATCCCCTAGTAAAACCATGACTAATGCTGGCTCCCACAGACCACTGACACACCCTAATCACAGTGACGTCGTTACCTGGATGAGAGACACCTGTCCCAAATTGTCACCTGTATAAAAGGCCACCTGCCAACAGTCTCAGTGACACTCCAACATTTCCACCATGGGCAAGACTAAAGCTGTCTAAAGATGTCAGGGACACAATTGTTGACCTACACAAGGCTGGAATGGGCTACAAAGCCATAAGTAAGAAGCTGGATGAGAAGGTGACAACTGTTGGTGCAATTATCCGGAAGTGGAAGAAGTACAACATTACTGTCAATCGACCCAGGCCTGGAGCTCCATGCAAGATATTGCCTCGTGGAGTCTCATTGATCATGAGAAAGGCTAAAAATCAGCCAAGAACTACACGGGAGGAGCTGAGTAATGATCTCAAGGCAGCTGGGACCACAGTCTCCAAAAAAAACATTGGTAATACACTGAGACGTAATGGCTTAAAATCCTGCAGTGCACGTAAGGTTCCTCTGCTTAAGAAGGCTCACGTCCAGGCCCGCCTCAAGTTGGCCAATGAACATATTAATGACTCTGAGAGAGACTGAGAGAAGGTGCTGTGGTCAGATGAGACCAAAATTGAGCTCTTTGGCCTCAACTCAACATGACATGTTTAGAGGAAGAAAAATACAGAATATGACCCTAAGAATACCATCCCCACCGTCAAGCATGGTGGTGGAAGTATTTTGTTTTGGGGGTGTTTTTCTTCTAAGGGCACAGGCCAACTTCACCGCATTGACGGGAAGATGAACGGGGCCATGTATCGCAAAATCCTGGGTGACAACCTCCTTGCCTCCGCCAGGGCCCTGAAAATGGGTCGTGGATGGGTCTTTCAGCACGACAACGACCCAAAACATACAGCCAAGGAAACAAAGGAGTGGCTCCATAAGAAGCATATCAAGGTCATGGAATGGCCTAGCCAGTCTCCGGACCTCAATCCCATCGAAAATCTATGGAGAGAGCTGAAGCTTCGCGTTTCCAAATGCATGCCGAAAAACCTTAAGGATATGGAGATGATTTGCAGAGAGGAGTGGGCCAAAATTACTCCTGAAGCGTGTGCAAACCTTATAAAAAACTATAAGAAACATCTGACTGCTGTGCTTGCCAACAAGGGTTTTGCCACCAAGTATTAAATGATGTTTTCCTAGGGGATCAAATACTTATTTCCCTCAAAGAAATGCAAATTATTTTTTATTTCATGCAATTTTCTCCGTTTTTCTTTTGATATTCTATGTGGCACTGTTAAAATAAAGCTGGCATAAAATTATGAGACGTTTCATTTATTTTTTAGTATTAAAACTTTAAAAGTCAGTGGGGGAACAAATACTTATTTCCTCCACTCTATGTATAAATATATATAAGAAGAGAGAGAAAAACATGCATAGGCAGATATGGACAATAGGTAGCTATATACACATAAAGTCACATCTTATATATACACATATATATATATATAGTGGGGGTTCGCTCTGGTAGACACTTGGTAGCTGTGCAGGAAGCAGGGACACAGACAAGTTAAAGTCTAAATTAAGTGTTTTTATTTCACACTTTCTTAATCAAACATAAGCATAGCCTTAACAAATTGGCTTACATAAACAAAACCCTGCTTGGCAGAGCCAGTACCTACTACAAACACAGTCCCTAACTATACGTGGGACCGACTACCAGGCCCAAGGGTACAAATAACAAGTATTGGGTGGCACAAGCAATACCTTTTGTTGTTCAGCTGTCAGTCCTCCAGGTATGGCCACCCTGCTGAGTTCTATACTGGGCTTTAAATTAGGCCCTAACAACCCATGTAATCCTCAGCTGTGGGCTGTTGTAAGCCCAGGACCAGAGCCCCAGATGGAGTGAGCGTCCCACTACCAACCTCACTCACTCCGGTATAAGCAGGCCCAGTACGTATTTTACAAACCTGTCTATGTTAGCTATGGCTAACATAGACAAAACAAGCTATCAATCCTGCTTACGCTGTGTCTGAGTTAACCTCTTGGTTCCCAGAGACACACCCAAGAGACCCATTGGGGCGAACTCCTGCCTTCCAACAATAGGGCCTGGATAAGGCATCTGCGTTGCCTTGCAGTCTCCCAGCTCGGTGCTCCACTGAAAAACTAAAATCTTGCAGGGACAAGAACCACCTTGTGACTCTAGCATTTCTCTCCTTGGATCTACTCATCCAAGTGAGGGGTGAGTGGTCAGTAATCAGACGGAAGTGTCGCCCCAGCAAGTAGTACCTTAGCGCCTCTAAGGCCCACTTTATCGCCAGACATTCCTTCTCTACAATACTATAATTTTTCTCGGCTGGCGTGAGTTTCCTGCTCAGGTAGGTAACGGGGTGCTCCTCTCCATTCACCTCCTGAGACAGGACAGCTTCTAGACCTACGTCTGACGCATCCGTCTGCACAATAAACTCTTTCTTGAAGCTTGGAGTAATGAGGAAGGGGGATCCACACAATGCCATCTTCAAGGCCTGAAAAGCACTTTCTGCTTGTGCATTCCACCGCACCATGACGGACCCTTTTCCTTTCAAAAGGTCAGTTAGGGGGAGCGGATACTGTGGCAAAGTTGGGTATAAACTGCCTTTAATACCCAACAATTCCCAGGAATGCTTTGACCTGTTTGGTGCTCACAGGTTGAGGCCATCCCTGGATAGCATCGACCTTGTTGACCTGGGGTTTAATTATGCCTCGCCCGATCACATACCCCAAGTAGCGCGTCTCCTCCATCCCAACAGCACACTTCTTGGGGTTTGCGGTCAGGCCAGCTGCCCTTAGAGAGTTCACTACGGCCTATACTTGTGACTACGGCCTTATACGGTGACTCTCCCAGTCATAGCTGTAGATGATGATATCATCCAGATATGCTGAGGCGTACCTCCTGTGAGGCTTGAGCACTATGTCCATTAGACGTTGGAATGTTGCGGGGGCCCCGTGAAGCCCGAACGGTAATACCACATAGTGAACAAGACCCCCAGGAGTGATGAAGGCTGTCTTCTCTTTAGCGCAGTCCGTCAGGGGTACTTGCCAGTATCCCTTGGTGAGATCGAGCATAGTGAAATACCGGGCTCCTCCCAGTCTCTCAATAAGCTCATCTACACGCGGCATGGGATAGGCGTCAAATTTGGGCACCTCATTCAGCCTCCTAAAATCGTTACAGAATTGCAGTGTCCCATCTGGTTTGGGAATCAGAACAATGGGACTAGCCCACTCACTTTTAAACTCTTCTATGGCTCCCAGCTGTAGCATTTTCTGTACCTCCTCTGCAATGGCTTGTCATCAAGCCTCAGGGACTCGGTATGGTCTTAACCGAACTTTCACCCCTGGCTCAGTGACAATGTCATGCTTGATTACAGACGTGTATCCGGGTAACTCAGAGAACACGTCTGTATTCCTAGCTACAAATTCCCTAGCCTGTTGTCGTTGTCCCTTTGTGAGGGTATCCGCAATCATCACCTCTGCGTCCTCCGCCACAGGCTTGTCCGTAGCCTGAGGGGATAGTACAGAAGGGAGATTAGCCGGAGACCTCTCTGCAAGCAGACTTTCTGTCCTTCCATGCTTTCAGCAAATTGACATGGTACGTCTGCTCCGGCTTCCTCCTACTGGGCTGACGTACCCTGTAGTTTACTTCCCCCACCTTCTCTAGTACCTCATACTGTCCTTGCCACTTGGCTAGAAATTTACTCTCTACCGTAGGGAGTAGAACCATAACTCACCGCGTTTAAAGGTTCTTACTCTCGCTGACCTGTTATAGACACGACTTTGAGACTTTTGAGCAGCCTCCATATGCTCCTTGACGATGGGCATAACGGCCGCTACTCTGTCCTGCATACTGGCAATGTGGTCTATCCCCCTTTTGTGGGGGGTAGGTTCCTGTTCCCACGTCTCCTCCTTGCAATATCCAGCAGGCCCCTGGGATGTCTGCCATAGACCAACTCAAAGGGAGAAAATCCAGTAGAAGCCTGTGGTACCTCATGGATTGCAAACATTAAATAGGGCAACATAACATCCCAGTCCTTCCCATCCTTGTTCACCACTTTTCTCAGCATACTCTTTAAGGTTTTATTAAACCGTTCTACTAACCCGTCTGTCTGGGGATGGTATACTGACGTGCGTAATTGTTTTATGTTGAACAGCTTACAGAGTTCCCTGGTGTCTTTGGACATGAAAAGGGTACCCTGATCCGTAAGGATCTCCTTGGGTAGACCCACATGGCAAAACATGGCAAATAGTTCCTTAGCTAAGAGCTTTGCCGATGTGTACTGCAGAGGGATGGCTTCAGGATAACGGGTAGCGTAGTCCATCACTACCAGTATATGCTGATGCCCCCGGGCAGATTTTACCAATGGACCTACCAAGTCCATGGCAATCCTTTCAAACGGAACCTCGATGATGGGTAGAGGTACCAGTGGACTCTGTAAATGTGCCATAGGAGCATGCAATTGGCATTCGGGGCATGACTCACAATATCGTTTAACCTCATTGTATACCCCTGGCCAATAAAACCGCCGCAGGATGTGGTCCAGCGTTTTTGTGGCGCCTAGGTGCCCCCCCGAGTACATGTTTATGAGCCAATACCAGCACCGTTTGACGATAAGGCTGGGGTACCAGCAATTGCTCCCAGGTCTCACCCCGCATCCTGTCAACCTGGTCTAACAGTTCTTGGTCGACCATGAAGTGGGGAAATACCTGATCAGCGTTGGCGTGCTGCGGCACCCCATTAATCACAACATTTTCCCTAGCCCAGACCAGCGTGGGGTCCTGGAGCTGTGTGGTGCTGAAGTTGTCATGGGATACCTCCAAATCCGACAACTGCGGCCCAGTCACTAACTCTTCAGACTCGCCAGCCATTACATCTAGGGGAAATACAGAGCTGACATTAGTTTATTCACTGGTCACCCCTAAGGCAGGAGCCCCAGAGTCCGGGTCGTTGGGTTCTGGGTCTAGGTCTTGACCCTTCTGTGTGGGTTGTACTCTTGGGGTGGGCTACCCAACCTTTGGTTTCCCCACCACAGAGTCCAAAACATGGGGAAGTCCCGTCCCAAAATGAGGTCATGGGGCAAGTTCATGACGACCCCTACCTCATGTCATCTCTCTCCACAGGGGGTCTTGATGGAAATAACTGCAGTAAAATACTCTTTTAAGTCCCCATGAATACACAGGACCCAGATTGTGCGTCCCGTGACAGTCCCGGGGTCGATGTGTGACCCATTAACTAGGGTCACCGACTTCCAGAGTCCAACAGGGCTACCACCTGGTGCCCTGACACGGTCACCCGGCAGAGATGGCGCTCATCGCCCGAGTCTGGGGTGGCAGCCGTGTAAACTGGGGCCGCATAGAGGGACACCCTCCGAGCAGAGCTGCAGTCCATAGACTCGGGTTTGTGGGGACAATTGGCCGCAATACGGCCTGGTTCTTGGCAGGACCAACAGGTGGGAGCCTCCCCCCTCCTCCTCCCCTGGGGTATTGCCCGGATATGGGGAGTTGTATTGGCCTGGGAACTTGCGGGAACCATAGGCCTTCGGGCCTTGGGGTTGGCCGGGGAATGAGGGGCCTTCTTCCTGAGAGCTTGGGCAGCCCAGTACCTCTCCACCATCCCCACCAGAGCATTGGCATCAAATGGGTCTCCATGTCCTACCCACTACTGTATCTCACCTGTATCTCCTCAGAAAGCGGTCCAGAACAATCTTCTCCACCATCTGGGCCAGGGTTGATGTCTCCGGCTGAAGCCACTTACGGACCAGTTGGATGAGTCCTGTCGACAGAACTTTGGTTTCCGTCCAGCATTACGGCAACCAGACGGATCCGTTATGCTTTCCCATAGGCTTCTATTATGACGGATCAAAATGGAATGCCTCTTAAAAGTGTCCGTTTTGATTTCCATCCTAGGGATTCCGTTATTTTCCGTTATAACGGAAAATTAGAATGGAATCCCTAACGGTGATGTGAACGAGCCCTAACCTGGAGGCAGAGAGTCTAGGAACGGTTCCTCCAGAAGAGACAACTTGCTGATTGGAGACAGGGACTGCAGCAATAGTCAGAGAGTCCAGTCAGAGAATCCAGATACATCATGCAGATGGGATGATTTCCTGGCAGGTCTATTTGGGTTGGTCCAGCAACGTCCATGGTCTGTGCTTACTGTTATGAATCAAAGAGTGTGGACCCACTTTGCCAACTAATCGTTGTGGCTTTGGGCTAAATCCTAAGGGCATTATGCCACTGTGGAAGCACAGGGAGAAACCCCACAAAAGCACTACGGAGTTCCGTGCCTCCATACCGCACTGCTCCTTCCGGATTGCGGATCCATTCAAGTGAATGGGTCCACATACATGATACGGTGTGTACACGGACGGTACCCGTATATTGCCATATGCATGAGGCCTAAAGAGTTATTGTCCAGTATGAGAATAACAAAAAATAACAGGCACAGACCTTTGGCAGAAGTGGGTCGATTTCCGGAGATGAAAAGGAGATCCTTTTTTAAACAACATCTGTACAACCACATTCACTATAGTGACGGCATGTAGGATAAGTGCAAACTAGAACAGTCAGTGCATCTGTAAAGTGCCTTCAATGAAGTGATATATCCTCTTGTGAAAGGTGCATCTTTCTATGTAAACCCTAATAAAAGTAACATATAAAAAATCCTGTGATGAAAAGTGTCAATCAAATGTAAAAACTCTGAACTGTGAAACTTTACAGTAATGACAGAGAGCTTCCCACTTGTGTACTGTATCAGATATATCATTTCCTAACAGATGTCACTGTCACAGAAACTCCTGATCCTGGCTGTTTTTCCCCTTGCTTGCACTTCAATGAATTTCAAACAGTGTGTAAATTAGACCGTGGGAGTCATGAGGATAGCGAGTGACAGGGGATGCATGTCTGATATTAATCTATATTAGGAATTCTTGGTTGCACAAATAGAATCTGGAAAGGGTCTACTATTTTCAAATCCTTAAGTGGTAATCATAATGTTTTTTTTTTTTTTAAAACTCTTTGACTGATGGGCCCTGAATAAATTAAATGGAATAAGTGATGTAATATCCAACAGGGCAACTTCTCTCACATTTGAGGATCACTTTGTGAATTTGATCGGAATGGGTGGAAAAAGACATGATAGAGAGAAAGTGGCAACCAACGTTTTCACAAGCTCAGGACTATAATGGTAACAAGGGGACATACTATAGGTCTAAAGGAAAGAAAGTTTGTACAGTATGCCATCATAGAATTGAGTTCTTAACTGTAAGTGCTGGTTGAAGAGGTTGTGATGGTAAATTCACTAAAATAGTTCAAAATGGTCTGGATGCATTTTTGAATGTTAAATTATTAAAAGTTATAGATACTAGATTTCTGGAGAAAGTTAGGAAAGAATTGTTTTCCTTAAAGAAGAACTCCTGCAAAAAATTTTATTCTCTGACCTGTTAGAAAGGTGCATGAATGCAATCTTCTTATCAGAGACTGTAATTGAGAGTTATCCACTCTCTTTTAATTGTAGCTGGGTCATGTGACCAACTCCCTGACCTCCAACTGACCCAGGACAGGAAGCCAGTTATAGCTCTATTCATTCCTATGAGACTGAAAGTGAGGCTCCCATAGGAATACATAGAAAATTAGACTTCCTGTACACACATAAGATGCTGTGTGAGTTGGTGGGTCTGATTCCTAGTCACATGACACAGATGAGAAACATCAGGGAGATATAACTCAAAAATACAGCTACTGGTAAGAAAATGACATTCACTACAGATTACATCATGTACATTTCTAGCAGGACATGGAATACAAATTTTTGCGGGAGTTCTTCTTTTTTTAGTGTTATCCAACACATTCCAGAACTGTAAGGGTTACATAACATCATAAATCAGTATAATGCTTTGTAACCCCGTTCAGTGCCGGGAGTTCAGTACAGGGCACACGATGAGGGAGACGTCTGAGTCTCACGCTCGTCTGCAAGGGCCCTAAGAAGCTGGGTTATTTGGAAAGTCAGAGTGCTGGTCACATGACACAGCTGAGGATCAGAAGCTAGGGGATAACTCACAAATACAGTAATCGGTAAGAAGATTACCTTCACTATAGATTACATCATCTACCTTTCTAGCAGGTCAGAGAATACCATTTTTGCGAGAGTTCCTCTTTAAGATGAGTAAATTTGGCTTCTACCTCATGGGGGATTTAACCTTCCTTTGGATCAGGTTATATTTTTGTATAATTTAATCATGTTCTAAACATTCTTGCTCCTCAAGGTGGTCATGAAGGAGGACGTCCCATTTCTAATTTTGTTATAGGGGCTCAGTTTTACAGTTAACATGTCTAGTATTCTTTGACAACTGGTATATTTTTGTTGTGAAAATTATTCTTTTGATAGAAAAGCATATGAGCATGTAAGGTAAAATTTCTAGTATCTATGGGAACCAGTGAATGTGCTATTGTTTGAAGGAGAGAACTGTCTTTCTGCACTGTGAATGTTCAAGAACTCAAGTTCATTGAATGCCATATTTTGACATTAAAAGGTTAAAGAATTAAGATAAACTGAGACTTAATTTAATAAGTGTTTCCATCAGTGAATATACTGTAAGTTTTCCTGATGCATTTTTCTGTCAGAATTTAAAAATGCTCTTCAGACATTCAGTTCTGGGAGAGAGAACCTTGAAGCCAATTTGGTCTGTATTACCATTCATGTGTTATCACCGAGTCAGACTGTTAACTTGCAAATCTGCCTATAGAGATTGGCCTTTCCAATAGCATTTAATGGCAAGAGACACAAAATAACTGTTACTTCACAATCTACTAGAAAAGCAGAGGACTTATGTTTACAGTTTTTTTTAATTTAAGAGAGATGCAAGTTAAACTATGAATTGTGTAAAATCTCTGAATAACTTGTTCATGTGGCATTTTCATGTAGAGTAAGTGTTCTCGGCTTCAGTATCTCTGTAATGTCATGAGCTTGTCTTATTTGTTGCACAACATCAGTACAAAATATGCTTTTTATGTCTCACTTATGTTTGATGGCTCTTTTGTGATTTTATGCAGCGTTTGTGTTGGTTGTTTTTGAATGTAAAACTGAAAAGATGAAATTGTGTGTTTAAAGAGAGTCACATGCAAAACTGCTGACAGCACTAGGTAGTTCTAAAGAGAGCCTCACAAGGATACCTTTTGTGGAGCTTTTATCATGTAGAGTAATGTGATTATAACCCTTCAATCCACCAGGCTCTCCTCTTGGAAGTTTTGGGGAGGTGGTGCTTCACTGTGAGGTGCTTGCTGCATTGAACTACTTCACAGTTCCTCTCTTGTGAGTGACAACTGTAGCACCCAACCAGAAGACCATTACATCTGTCATTTAGAGCAGAGAGGAAGGGCTGCTAAGAAGCTAAATGGAGAGAGCATCTGACAGTGAAACCCTGCTTTCTGAGCATAAACGTTTATATTCATACTGCTAATATGTACTTTATAGTCATACTAATAATATGTACAGTATATTTGTCCTGCTGTGTCCAGCACCTACCTAATGCTACAGACTCCCTTTAATCGTGTAGCTTTAAACATTGTAACAATAAGGCTTAGACTACACATAGCTTTTTTTGTAGCACTACTGATCTAGTTTAACTTTTATGCTCGATAGCTAAAATCAATCAGTTGCTCTACACAAGTCTACAAATCACAAGAACAATAACAATCTGCTTATTTGACTTGTACAGCTAGATTATGTTTTTTCTTTGTTTTGGGTGGTTACTAACAGTCTTCATGAAGGCTTGCAAAAAACTTTTTTGATAGCAGTATGTAAATAATTGTATACATTTTTAAATCTGTGAGAAAGCACTCAACTATGAATTTGTATATTGTACACTTGTTGTGCATTTACATTGTGAAGTTTACACTGGGAGGTCAAAGTGGAGATGTTTGCCCATTATTGTAACACGATTTGCTATTGGAGTCAACTTTAGATGAGTCATTAGATGATTTAGGACTGTATTTCTCCTTGCTTTATCTAGGTTTTTATCTTCATTGAAAAAGTGTTTTGTGGCTTGTAGTGCTATGTGCAGCATGACTGTTCATAAATGTTGGATGTATTTTCTATAAATTGTATACAACACGTGTAGAACACAAACACAGTCAATATCATGTACCTATCCCTTCTGGTAGCATAAGCAAACTTGGCTGAATGGTTACAGCTACAGAAAGAAAGGGTTGTTCAACTTAAGATGTAATGCATAATAATTCCTTACTAATTGTCCAATTGATCATTTGCCCCTGTTTAACAATGCCTGTAAAGTAAACAGTTATTATTTAAAAGCTCCATATAATAAGCCGACGTCCTTACCCTCAATTTAATATAAAATGCTAATCCCCATCTAATAAATATCAAGAGAGCCCCAGCTGTGGACACAGATCCAGCGGCCTCGGCTATGCATGACGTACCAAGAGTATCAACACAAGACATTGGGTGCCTGGACCTTCGGCAAGATTTAAAGAGGAGCTTCCCGATCAGGGCTGCCAAGAGGGGCCACCATGCTCATAACCCCCCATCCCAGTAAGAGGGAAGGGTCCTCCTTTCTTGCATGTTGTGCAGGATGGTGGGTGAGCTGGAAGGCATCAAAGCTGATCCAGGTAAGCTCAACAGACTTCAATATAATGCATTGTACTAAGGGACATATCTTTAGTTTTAGGAAAGATAGGAGAAAACTAGTGCATCAACCGAAAACCTCCCAATTAAGTTTTGAAGACTTTGTAGCTTAAAACAACTGTTTTCTTGCTAGAAAAAAGCCAGGTTGCCCCTTAGTGGTTTCTACACTGAAAACCACATTATCACAATAAATATATATGTCTAGAAATTGCACATTCTATAGTATCTTGCTAAATGAGATAGTGAATGGTGCTTCATTGCCCTGTCAAGGTAGCATTGCCTTAGTTAGTTATATAATCCCTACTTATGACATATATTAAATATAGTAGAATAGTTACAGTAGTGATGTAGCTACACTGATGTTTTTCTCTCCGCTTCAACACTGAGTATCAGTCATGACGCCAGTCACCCAATCCAACACCGCGTCTCCAGGCAACCCTCTTCTTTAGCTTCTGCTGAAGGTCCTGCACCCTGAGATCCATAGCCGAGGCCCATACTCCCTATTTTTGTTACTTTCTGGATTCTGTAGGCAACAGCAGGGGCTAAAGGCAGAGCAGTCCAAGCAACTGCATGGGGAAAAGTCTGTATTAAATCTAGAGCATCTCAGGTACACTGCAAAGCCCATCATCACAAGAAGTCTAGAAGACACATTTTGTGGCCTGCCATGATTTTAGGTTTGCTAAAACAAGTGTTTTTTTTTTAAAGTGGGTTCAAACAGCCAAAAAAACTAATTGTATATAAATTGAAAAAATTTACATTTTTTTTACTACTATTCTTAATAGCAATTAATGGGTTGTATAACCCATGCTTTAGAAATTACTCATACTACATTACAAAAAAAAATATTGGGGTATTATTCAATCTTTCACAGCACAGACATTTTTCCCCATGCAGAATCATTATAATTTGAGCATAAAATATTTTTTAATTATTTCTAATTTTACAAAACCATACTCTTTTTATTCACACGCATTAGGTAGCAAGGTCATGTTAGCAGGATATTAGTGTGAGCACAATACACTAGGCATTTTAGTTTTTTTTAGGAACGTCTTCCTTATGCTATTTGGCTCACAAACTTTTCTACTTTGTTTCCACAGCATCATCACTGCCAAATCAAAGGTCCCCTATGAGGTCTGCATTGTCACCACCTCAGAGAAGTGGTACATTAGTAACATATAGTACTACATCAGTAGAAGGCGATACAGAAGACCAGGAGCTAGAAAGCAGAAGATGTCAAGGAATGATTATTAATCCTTATCTTGAGCACTGGTCCCCAACAAAGGAAGAAGTGCGGGTATCTCTTACTGTAGGGAGGCAGATCAAACAGTCCTTCAGGCGTGTGTCTCCAGGTCCACTAGCCTCTTCCACTGAAGACCCTCTCTGCTACCTTTCTGCACACACAGGTTGGGGGGATGAGAGTGACTCAGATATTCCACCATCTGACAGGGTACCTGAGTCAGCAGAGTCCACGCAGTCTGAGAGAGATGGAGGCAGTCAGCAAACAGAGATAGGCTCTTTACCTGGAGGAATGGTTTGGCCCTTGATGCAGGACCACAGAAAAGATAATAATGGGGAAGAAGACCACCAACTCGCTTCATCTCAGCGCAGTGAGCATAGTTGTAATGAATCTCTTCTGTCTTCTGAGTATCCTGAGGGGGACCAGGGATCTAGTGCCACAATGCCAAGAAGACTTGGACGTCCTCGTGCTAAAGATGACAGAAGAGCTCGTTGGAGAGCTAGCCTCCATCGACTTTTACAACTAGAGAAATTAAGAGACCAATTATACCGTCAAGAATTGGCTTTAAAAGAAGAAGAAATGACCCGTCAGCGGGAGGAGAGAGCAAGGGATAGAGAGCTTCATCGTCAGCTTCTTGGTGTGTTAGGTGACATCCGAGATGAACTTAGAAAAAGAAGGCAAGAGAGAGCAATTGCCCAAGAAGGTCAGGGTCCAGAAGGGAGGGGAACACCATCCAGTGGCACTGCAACTACTACCCGAAGGGCTCGTGGAGGACTAACACGTCCTAGAGGGACACGTATTTCTTCAGTTTCAGCCACTCTGCCCTGTTCTTTTGCTCAGTTCTTTCTTCAGGATCCAAGAACTGGGTCTTCTATGCCAAGCACTATGGCCAGAGGTAGCACCGAGAACCCCACGTGGGCAGGAAGCCGACTTATCGGCCCTCTGCGCAGGAGAGGACAACCTCGTGGCCGTCCTCGTGTCCATCCCAAACCAGTAATGGGGGATACCCATGGATAAATTAAAAACTGGCCTTTTTTCATGTTTTGCAACAATAAAGAAGGTGTTGAAAAAATCATGTGCCTATTTCATTGCTGTAACTATGCATTTATATACAAAATTGTACATATGAATGCATCTGATTCTAAATAAAATTAAGGTTCCAGCCCAGGCAAAAATGTGAGACCTACAAACTATTAATGGCAAGCTGGGTATATATACTTATGATATATTTTACGTGTCACAGTTTAAAATTTCTTATTTAACTATCTTTGTCCACTGTAGGTTTGTCCACTTATTACCTTTGCCAGCTCTATGGGCAACACAGCTAGGGGTAACACAGTTTGTGCTAAATGACAAACTTATCTCTGATGCATACATACCCTTATTTATCATTGCTATATTTGTATCTAATCTAATAACTCCCAATGGCAAATTAAGGGGAACTTTTCATCACCTTAGTGGCTCCCAACCTCCCAGAGTACCTCACAGTGTTGCTCTTCATGTCCCCAGTGTTGTTTATGTTCAGTTTATCCAACTTTACTGGAAAATCTTTTTATTCCACCCTTGCGCTTCCTCAGATCAACCACTTGAAGTCAAGGGGGCAGCGTTCTTGAAGCTTGAAGTCAAGCTTGCCATACCCAATCCTTTCTCTTCACTCTTGTCTATGTTGAGTGTACATCAGGAGCAATGCTCATGAGATCCTGCGTATGTACTGTCATCTAGCAGAGACTCAACACAGAGACATTCATAAAGATTAAAGAGGCAGAATTAGGGCATAGCAAACTTGACTTCAGGTTCCCTTTAAAATTTTTAACATGCATCCCAGTTAGAGTTATTCCACAATTGTGGGGACAAGCATTTAGCCTAGAATCACTTTTTACATAATACAGAAATGTAAAAGAACATTGATTTTCAGTGCCTAGAAAAAGTATTCATACCCCTTGAACTTTTGCACATTTTTTCACGTTATACCTACAATTTAATTGGGATTTTATGTGATAGGCCAGCATAAAGTAGCAGGTATGTGTCAACTGAAAAGAAAATGATAAACAGTTTTCAAAAATTTTTATAAATAAAAATCTGAAAAGTGTAGCGTGCATTTGTATTCAGCCCCCTATACTCTGATACTCCTAAATAAAATCCAGTGTGACCAAGAAGTCACCTAATGAGTAAATAGAGTTCACCTATGTGCAATTTATTCTCGGTAAAACTACAGCTGTTCTGTGAAGGCCTCAGAGGTTTGTTAGAGAACATTAGTGATTAAACAGCATTATAAAAACCAAGGAACACACCACACAGGTCAGGGAAAAGGTTGTGCAGAAGCGTAAAGCAGGGTTAAGTTATAAAAACATATCCCAAGCTCTGAACATTTCACAGCACAGTTCAATCCATCATCTGAAAATGGAAGAAGTATGGCACAACTGCAAACCTACAAAGACATGGCTGTCCACTTAAACTGACCCAGGCAAGGAGAGCACTAATTAGAGAAGCAGCCAAGAGACCCATGGTCACTCCGTAGGAGCTGCAGAAATCTGCAGAAACACTGCACATCACTCAGAACACACCATCCCTACTGTGAAACAAGATGGTGGCAGCATCATGCTGTGGGGATCCTTTCTTCAGCAGTAACAGGAAAGCTGGCCAAAGTTGATGGGAAGAGGAAATGGAGGGTGGAGGAAAACCTGGTAGAGATTGAAAAAAACTTGAGACTGTGGTGGAGGTTCACCTTTCAGTGGGACAACAATCCTAAACGTACAGCCAGAGTTGCAATGGAATGGTGTTGATCAAAAAATTCATTTGTTAGAATGGCCCAGTCAAAGTCCAAACCGACATCCCATTGAGAATCTGTGGAAAGACTTGAAGGTTGCTGTTCACAGACACTCTGTATCCAATCTGACTGAGCTTGAACTATTTTCCAGGTGCACACCACACTTTTCAGATTTTTTACTCATTAAAAAATTTGAAAACCATGTATAATTTTCTTTTCACTTATACTTGCCACTTTATGTTGGTCTATCACATAAAATCCCAATAAAATACATTTAAGTTTGTGGGTGTAACATGAACAAATGTGGAAAAGTTCAATGATTGCAGAACAATATCATTGACTTGAATTAAGACTTGTTTTTGGGTCTTCACCGGTAAATACCCTGCTACTGTCCAGAATGCCCCTGTTAGAAGCTGGTAGTTCCTGTTGTAACAGCTTTGTAAGCTGTAGACAATATCATGTAAAGCTTGGATGGTATACTATGAAGGTTAAAATAATAGTGCAAAATACAGCAGTACAGAAAATTTACTATAAAGACAATAATTATAAAGACAAATAATTAAATATTCTTTTTAATGTATTGAAAATATGATATTCAATTATTAACATCATGGTCACTTGAAATGTCTGCAATCACCTTTTAGAGGAAAATTAATCTATTCCCACAAAACTATGTCCAGTGCTTTGAAAAAGTTTTCATACCCCTTGAACTTTTGCACATTTTTTCACGTTATACCTACAATTTCATTGGGATTTTATGTGATAGGTCAGCATAAAGTAGCAAATATGTGTGAAGTGAAAAGAAAATGATACATGGTTTTTACATTTTTCAGAAATAAAAATCCGCAAAGTATGGGGTGCATTTGCATTCATCCCCCCTGAGTTAATACTTTGTAGGACCACCTTTCACTGCAGTTACAGCTACTAGTCTTTTGGGGTATCTCTCTACCAGTTTTGCACATCTAGAGGCTGAAAAGTTTGCTCATTCTTCTTTGGAAAATAGCTCAAGCTCACTCAGATTGGATGGAGAGTGTCTGTGAACAGCAATTTTAAAGTCTTGCCACAGATTCTCAATGACTGGGCCATTCTAACACATGAATATGTTTTGATCTAAACCATTCCATTGTAGCTCTGGCTATATGTTTAGGGCCGTTGTCCTGCTGGAAGGTGAACCTATGCCTCAGTGTCAAGTCTTTTGCAGCCTCTAACAGTTTTTTTTCTCCAGGATTGCCCTGTATTTAGCTCCATCCACCTTCCCATCAACTCTGATCAGCTTTCCTGTCCCTGCTGGAGAACAGCATCCCCACAGCATGATGCTGCCACCACCATGTTTCACGGAGAGGATGGTGTGTTCAGAGTGATGTGCAGTGTTAGTTTCCCACCAGTGTTTTGCATTTAGGCCAAGAAGTTCAACTTTGGTCTCATTTGAGTTCTCTCCTCGCTCTCTACACGAATATAGCATGTGTGATTCCCCAAAACAGGGTAGTGGGCATGCACACACAATGAACTCAAAGGAGTGCAAGACCCAAATAGTGCCCCAATAACAAGAAGGGTCCAGGCTGTCTTAATATATCCTCTAAAAACATGGCAATGGAAGATGAAATAATACAGTGTAATATACAATACCCATACAGATCAGGTTGTAAAAGAATGCAATGTTCTGCTGAAAGAGAAAGAAAACAGTATGTGACATCCAAACACTCCTGAATAACCCATAAATGGCACATCAGTAGGTATGCACAAGACATACTCAAGAGGCCCAATATTATTATTTAATAATAGTCTATACTGCCCTATATAGTTAAAACATTTTTGGTAGAGTGCTTTTTAAAGGGGCTTGTACAACTTATTTAGAAATTTCCGAATGCCACTAATTGTGCTAAAATAAAAAATATCCCATGCTCAATAGTTAGCCCTACGCCATTTCCAATGCGATGCTGTGGTACCCATCTGAAGTCTGTGTTTACACGTCTGCAGCGCTGAAATCCCCATATACCCCACATGAATGCTGCAACTAATTACTTATCAGCAGTCTTGTGCCATATACCTTGTGTGCAATCAAATAAACAGATCCCAGCAGGAAGGACTCAGTAGTCGATAAATTGCAGATAATTACCTGGTGAGCATATGATATTTTTTTAGCATATTTCATGGCATTGAGGAAGTTTTTAAGTGTCAGACAAGCACTTTAAAATATTACATGTCACCTCTCCTGTCATGTCTGTTTTAGCAACTACTGTACTTGTATTCTCTTAAAAACAATTCTGGACCATCTATTCTTTATTCCTTTATGATTCCTGAGAGAAGTTATAAATTAAATACTAGCATTTTGCAGTGAAGGTCCAGCTGGGTGCTACCTGTTTGGGATGTCTTCCTGCACAGTCTAACACTGGCAGCGCTGATTGAACAATTTGTGAAGGGACATACCCCAACTGGTGACATCCAACTAGATCTTCATTTCAGACTGCCATTCACTCATAGCTTCTAGCAGGAATACTAAAGGAATGGCATAAGTCATAATAATGAGAGGTTACAGGTCCTCTTTAAGTCCTGTAAGTTGCAAGGTGGGGATTCAATGGACCAGGTTTGTTTTTCCAGCACATGCCACAGATGCTTGGTCATATTGAGTTCTTCCCAGTGCTATCTCCAGAGCCAGCATTCTCACAGGGAGAGAAGAGAGAGAGCTGTCATGATCGTACCTATAGAGTAGTTATTATAAAGTACCTCTTCCCCGCTCTAAACAGAAGTCTAAGAGTGTTCTCGTGTAACTGTGCTAAAGAAGATAAGGTTTTGTTCATGTCCCATTGTTGCTTTCATTTGTACCCACAACGTTCTTCCAGATCCATCATACAACTGATACAATATTGGGGTCCATTGGGTACCGGTGTTCTGTCCAGCTGTGCAACATGCAGTGTTGTAATTAATGTCAAATATAGCAGAATCTTCAACACAAATGTGAACATGGCCTAAGCCTACTATCTCAAGAAGTTTCTGAACATTTACAGTGAGACTGGATAGGAAGAGTGGAACAACAGCCTGCTGGGAGATGAGGAAGATGACACTTGCCCCTACAGAGATATAAAGTATTAAAAAGTTTAATGTAGTATGAAGTTCTGCAAAAAATTATGACTAATAAGATATATGCTTTTAAATATATAGTATTAGTAAAGGTCAATTTACGCTAAGGTATTCCTTCATTAGCACATAATTCAGTTCATCATATCATCAGTTCATCATATTATTGAGTTTGCTGTCGAGTTAGCAGCTCTATTTATGAGCTTATTCTATGAGCTCATACATTTCAGATCTGAAAAATCATTTAAGATCTTTGGGTCGTAGTTTTAGGCGACAATACACTGCATCTTTTACTAAACTTTTACTTTTGTCTGGGTCAGGTTTTCTCTACCGAAACTCATTTTCATCCTCATTCTTTCACTCTCTCTCTCTTCATCTTTGATATGCAAGGATAAATTACAGTTGGGGAAAGCGGAGAGTAGATTTGTGGCAGAGATTGTCATATAGTTTGCATATCATATGCTTACTGCATCAACAAAGAGAAAGTTTCAGTTATTTCACCATAATTTACTGTTTGAAAAGCTTCTGAACAATGAATTGCTAATTAAAACCATAAGCTTCTAAAAAGATGGTCTGAATCAATAAGTATTATGAGAGGGAAATGAGCTAGGGAAATCTCAATACGTTGACCTTTCCGAATGATTTAGAAGCTGGCAGATTAGCATACAGCTGCAGATCTATCCTCCAATTGTCATTGCCAGCAGAGTACAAGGCCATTCATATACCGGCTGAGACCCTTGCAAGCAAATGTTAATTAGGCTTATCTGTGGCATCACCAGTGTCCTTCACTAATCTATAGCTATGCAAAACATTTTCCTTTTTTTACATGTTATGAATAGCCAAACTGTATCTCCATTTTTAAAATTTGCATCACAAACTTGTTTTGGTAAAGCCCATGGGAGGAACTGGAAGTTAGACCCCAAAAGTCTGATATTACTGACCTATCCTGAGTATAGGTCATCAATACGAGTATTTAATGCTGGAAAACCCTTTAAAAAGTATGTCAGAGTGACATATCAAAGGATTTGAATGTCAAAGGTCGAGTGCTGAGATTCCTACCAATGGCTATTAGAAGCGCTCATGGTCTTGTTGCTGCTGAAGACAAAAGCAAAGAGGGACTTAAAGGGGTTGTCCCACGAAAAATATTCTACAGTTTTCAAACCAGCACCTGGATCTAAATACTTTTGCAATTGCATGTAATTAAAAATTTAGCATAGCCACCAGAGTTATTCAATGAAATGTATCTGTATAGCGCCACCTGCTGTTTGTTTTTTTTCCTTTTTCTTTGTCCTGCTCACTGAGATGGCCGCACATGCTCAGTTTTATCCTGCAACTGTCTCCTGAGCTGTGATACGGAGAAAGCTCCAGCAGAAAATACACACCCCTCAGCTGCAGCAGAAAAGACACTCCCCTCGAGCTGTCAGCTTGATACCACTGATCAAAACCTTTGATATGTCACTCTGACATATCAAACATTCAGACCATTTCTTACATTCAGCTCACTAGCAGATGCAAACTGCAATAACAAATAAGGGAAACAGTTATTCTGTACAGTAAAAATAGTTGTTTGCCATCACCGGTACTTTAAAAGTAGGTCCAATTGTTAACCAAGTTTTACTGCACCATATGTAAATTAGCACTTAGGAGTCCATTGAAGTTCCAGTCATAGTAAAGCCTGTATTACATAGGCCGAATGAGCAAGCAACTGTAGGGAGGGAAGGGTTCCCTCCCAGCAATTGCCTACTTGCTAGCAGAGGAGACCATGCAACGATCTCCTCCTCAGCATGGGGAGGAGCGATCACTATGCCATCGCTCGTCTCCATGCTGTCTAGTGGTTTGCTGGTGGCAGATTGTAATTAGACAGCACGATCTGCCGCTGGCAAAGTATGTATTTTAAGCCTGCTTAAAAGTCACAATTGCCTGATGAACGAGCGCCAGTATTACACTACAATATGATCATTAATGAGCATTCATACTAATGCTTGTTGGCAATCATCTGCTGAACAATCAACAGTTGTAACACAGTCTTAAGAGTCGAGCCTGTGAACCAACCTTGCCACCATCTAGCTGACTGACATATGGCAACACAGTGCTGATGAAGATAGATCAGCCATTGGAAGAGGCAGCAGCCCGCCAATCAGCCTTTGGAAGAGGCAGCAGTGTTCGGGCAAGTGGCCTCTTCCATGGCTGGTGACTTCACGTCCATTAGTTGCATTGGCTTTCTGCAGTTCACTCTGATCCAACTAAATTGGATTGAGCAGTAGTACTAAGCACAGCTGCTATACAATGTATAGTGCTGTGCTTGGTATACTAGAAAGGGGCTGCAGCAATCACACAAGTGCTTCAAACTCTTCAAACAGCTGCAGGGGGGGCGTCAGGAATTAAACCCCCACCAATTTCAATTTGATATTGATGATGACCTATCTTGAGGGTAGGTCTTCAATATTTAACTTTACAAGTGAGGTGTAAAATCTGTTACACCAAGTGTCCAAAAAAATATGTTCTATATAGTATAAAGGCATTATGAGAGTAAGGTACCTCTTTCTATGCCTGCCATTAAACAGTTAGACCTACTAATCCAGCTGAAGTACACAGAACTGGATCTTTTAAGTAAAGGAAGAATGTCTCTGTAAAATGTGAAATAATTGCCCTGCATGGTCTATCTCATTTAAATGCAATTTCTAACTCTTAAACAAATTGCTTGTCATCTCAAGGGACACTAGAAGAATTTGATAAATCAGTGTATGTATTTTCTGAGCTGGATAATTCATCCTTTTGTTTGTGTCCACTCAGCAGTTGGGGCCCACAGCACAATTATAAAATGTACTCAAGAAATGTAGGAAGCAGAGGAATCATTGCAATTATCATACTCCCCCATATGCTTTCAGCTGTGTTCTGCTGAACAAGCTTATTTTCTAACATAGTAGTAATCTTACATGTGTTTAAAATGGTGAAATATCTCCTAAAATATGGCAACCTAATGCTAGCATAGGGCAAAAAAAAATAATAAATAGAGTGATTGCAGGCTGCACCTTCTGGAAGACCTGATATATGCAGAATGTAATGCTGCTCAGTGGAGTGGCCCAATCTCCTTATCTATGATTCACAGCACTGGAAGAGAATCCTTCTCCGATAGACCTGAATTATGGAGCACATTTATTAAGACCAGCGTTTTAGACGCCATTCTTAATAAAGCCCCAGAGCTGGTGGAGGATCCTCCGAACTTCTGAAGATGTGCATGAGCAAGGTGAAGCAGCAGATAGCGGCGCAACTAACCGTTGTGCCATCATCTGCGCCTGAAATACACCTAATTTGGGTGTATTTCAGTATTGTAAATTACCCCCTATATGTCTACTCTTTTGTTGCTACTTTTCAGAGGAAAGGGAATAATAACATAAAACATGACTTATTTTCTCTTTAAAAAAAGGCAAAGGAGTACTGTGGTTACTAAAATGAAAAAAAAATCCACTCTTAGATAGCTTAGATAAAAATTAAGGAGTCTGGTCTGGGTACCCAGTTTTGGCATCTATCAACTTGCCCTGTCCTGATCTGGATGGGTGTATATCCGCCAAGGATATCACCTGCACTAGCGGAGCATCCACCCCAAGAAGAGCGACCCCAACCAGTCCTGGAACCTAGACCCTAACCTGACTAAAGAGCCTTAATGCATAAAGGCTTATCTTCTATATGTTTCGCTAGTTTAGAGGGAGTGCTAGGCAGTGTGGTGTGTGTCAGGAATGAGAGCCACTGCCTCTTCTTATTCCTGACACACACCCATGCTGCCTTACACCCCTTGATGAACCTGCAATTTAAACTTGTGAAACAGATAGGAGATAAGGCTTTTAAAGGAGTTATCCAATTTCTCAAAACTCCATGAGCGGCGCTGGGAGTGGGGTAAGTATATTACCTGTGAGGGGCCCAGCACATGTTGGGGGGTTTTGAGAAATTGGATAACCCCATTAAGCATCAGGGCTCTTTAGGCCTGTTTCACACTGGCGTTAATGGTTCTAGCAGGGGAATAACCTGCCAGATCCTTAACTACCATGTGCAGCTGTTTGCTGCCGGAAGTCCGCCGGTCCTTATTATGAATGGGGCCAGACGGACCTCTGACAGCGCATAGCTGCATGCGGTAGTTACAGATCCGGCAGGCTGTTCCACTGCCAGAACAGCCTGCTGGAACCATTAATGCCAGTATGAAACAGACCTTAGTCACGTTAGGGTCTAGATTCAAGGACTGGTTGGGGTTTGTCTTCTCAGGGCGGGTGCTCTGCTTGCACCAGTGAAAGGGCAGATTCTTTAGCGGATATACACCTGTCCAGATCATACCAAGGCAAGTTGATAGACCCCAAAAACTGGATACCCTCCACACTAGACCCATTAATCTCCACTTTATTTGCAAGTGGATATTTTCCTTTTAGCATGTACTCATTTTGCCTTTTGTTCTCAATGAGACAATAAAAGTTACATTTTATTTTACCATTCCTTTTTCTGTGATAAGCACTGGAAGAGAATGCAGCACTGGAAGAGAGTCTTGACAAAAGCTCTGTGAGCCTAAAAATCATGTTGGAATAGATCTGTTAAAATAAACTTTATTTTTAATTCTCTGTGAATGAAAATCAACAGTGTACAAGATATAAACTTATTGCTGTGAATAATTTTACTTAGAACAAAGGTAAATTAATAAAGCCATGAGCAGTATTGCAGTTGTTGACCACCTGCCACAGACCCAGTGTTGCACAGGTGACTCTTCATACTATGCAAACTTTGAACAAGTTAAAAGGTATCTGTTAGCTGGATCAACTCTATCAAACCAGGCATAATTCTTGGTAGGGCTCACCCTTATACGTTACTTCCTTATAATGATCCTGATTGCTCACAAGATCTCAGTACTTCACATACAGTACTCACCTTTCCCAAGTTCTAACAATATATCCTGGTACTCAGAAACCCCAAGACTTACAGTAGGGCTGAATTGCACACCAACTGGACAGTCACAAGAAACTCATATCAAGCATATATCAACATTGGCAAACAGTGTACTGAAATAAGCTTACCAGTAGATGTCAGAAACTGAATGATGACAGTCATGGATGGAAGAGATGGTAGTCCAGCAATGGAACAGGTGGGAGATGGTAATGGAATACCCATTGGGGGTGTATAAATGAACAGAAATGAACATATACTGAACTGACTCTTCTCTGAATTACAAGCCAGCAAGGCAGCCAAGACAAAGCAAAAACCATCCATGTCAACAAACAGACAAACTTCAATACCGACAATGATGGAGGACCACAGGTCCCAGAATACACTGATACAACACAACAGACAAGAACAAGATACTGGATCTGAACAAATACACAGAGCATATGCAGTCCCCAGCAACCACAGAAACAAAAACACCTAGATATATAAAGGGTAAGCAATGAACAGCTCCACCTTAAATTAACCAGGCCAAGCTAGATGATAACCTGTCTGAGACTCAGCTGCAAGAGAGTTGCATATTAACTGCCCCAACAATACTAGTAAACCAATGAGCATGAAGAGACAGAGTGATCCCTGTTGCATATAACATTCTCCTGATGTGTTGCTGCATTTAGGATAAAACAGTGTTTTAAATGGTATGCAAATTAGGGAATAAGTGCATTGGAGGGATGGGCCCTGACCACATGGTGCACCTTGGCTCCACTGTTGGGTTATGCAAGACACTCCCTTGTCCACCAAATTGATAGGCCCAGGTGAAATGGTGCACCTGTCCCTTCAGTTCATAGCCAGCACATGCGCAGTAGTCTGCTTTGTGGCAGGGCTAAAAAAATAAAATGTGCTTTACATGTGCCAATGATGAACTCAATGGTGCAGTCATAGTAATGGAAGTCCAGACAAGATGACGAATTAGACATGTGGTCCTGTCAATCAAGTGCAGAGAGGACTTTCTTGCAAAGCAGAATGAAGGAGCTAAGGTGCAACGAGTATCTAGGTTCACCATCTATTCATTTAAAGTGTTGCTGAACTTTGGAAAAGTTTTTGATATGTCATAGCAACATATCAAATTGTTGGCGGTTGAATGCTGAGAGACCCACGATCACTAGAATGAGGAGAGTCAAGCTCTCATATAGCTTCACTCTGAATAGAAGGTCTATGGGCCCTTCTCAGTTTCCTGCAGTGGTAAGTGTTCTATGTGAGCGTTCTATCACCTTATTTTCGCAATCAGCAGGAGCTTTTTTTAGGAAATTTTTCTTAATCCCTTCAATCACCGTGATGTATCAGTATGTCACTGTGATGCAGGGGATGTATGGAGCGGGCTTTATCATACAGCACCTGCCCGCACTGTCGGGGAGCAACAATCTCGCGCCCCCGTCATTTAACCCCTCAGGTGGCGCGCGGATCTTGGCACCTGTGAGTGAAGGCAGAGGGATGCGGTACATACTTTGTCCGAAAAAGTCTGAACTATTATAAGATTATTTAAAAATTCCTGTCCGGTGAATGCTGTAACGGAAAAAAAAAATTGAAAAACATGCGATTCACCATTTGGTACCAATAAACACTACAGTTTGTTACGCAAAAAACAAGCCCTCTTCAGCGCTGTAAACTGAAATATAAAAAAAGTTATGGCTGTCAGAAAATGCCGATGCAAAGAAAAGTTTGATTTTTGCAAAAGTTTGATTTTTGCTGGATTCATATTGAGCCGCAGAATAAGGACGCCATATCATTTTTAGCGCACAGTGAACGCAGTAATGTCAAAACCCCCAAAACTTTGGTGAAATTATGTTTGTTTTTTTCAATTTAATCCCACAAATTATTTTTTTCTCGTTTTCCAATAAAAAAACATGTTAAACACCTAAATATTACTATGTTATAAACACATTCCCGAATAGCTCTCATTATTTATAATGGCTCATTCTAGGGGGTCATCACAAGAGGAAATAAAATAGTCGCTTCCCTATGAGCACATACAAAACCTACCCTAATCACACAGCAGAATGGGTTACTTCAGAGCACTGAGCTAAAGAGCTGCCTCAGCCCTCCTCACTGTTAGGCTGTCATGAATTATGATCCTACATACAGCTGATAAGATACTCAACTTTGTGTGCAGAAACAAGCAAAGTGAAATGAAAATGAGCGTGAAAGAAATTGTGGGTGAGGATGTTGACACCTTATGAGTGGAATTACAAAGGGATATAAATTCTGAAAAAAATAATACTTGGTGTAATCTCTTGACCCCCCCAACATGACTGAGGAGTTCAACTATTTAATCAAATAAAGCGGGCTGCACAGGTGAGTACAGTGGTCATAATGGGAGATTTAAACTTTCCAGACATTGACTGGGGTCATGGTTCTGCCTCAACTATAAATGGGAGAAGATTCCTCAACTTGCTGCAGGACCACTTTATGGGCCAGTTTGTAGAGGATCCCACTAGGGACAATGCTCTGTTGGATCTGGTAATTCCTAACAATGTAGTTCCTCCAAACAGTAAAAAGCAAACTCTGACTCGAAGGACAAAAACACAAGCTGACTTGGAATGTTTAGACGTCCACTTGGCAAATAGGTGCAAATAATTTCCATGGAGGTAACTCCTGCAGCCACGCTCCGATCCGATCCTCCAAGGGGCCCGCTGCATCAGTCTGCAGATCCCGGTGGGGAGTTTCCCAGGCTATGTCCATATATGGAGTGAGTGTTATAAACCTGAAAGGGGTATTCCCAAGCATGGTCATCATATATATAAATTAAACTCTATTTTTTTTTAAATGTTTCTATGGTGATTTGAACTCACAGCCATCAACAGTGAAGGCAGGAACCTTAACCAGTGGGCTATAGAGCTCAGCACTAAGACAGGTTTGAAAAACCTCATAGACGTTTCTCTTGTATAACACTAAGCTCTATAGCCCAGAGGTTAAGGTTCTTACCTTTAATGTCAATGGTTGTGAGTTTGAATCCCCATAGGAAGTTTTTAAAAATAGAGGCTAAATACACAGGGTGTCCCTAACAGTGAAATGTTTAACTTTTTTGAGAAAAAAATGGCGCAAAACGTGAAATATGATCAAATAATTTTCTTTGGAGATAAAGTGATGAAAAAATGCAAATATGCCTTTTAATAGTATGTGATTTTTTTTGTTTTTTTATTTTGGAGAATGGGGATGATTTTATTTATTATTTTTTTTTATTTTTTTTTTATATTTTCCAAACTTTTTTTAAATTTTTTTTACTTTACATTAGATCTCCATTAGTCTGTATAGAAATCACTATATCACAGTTCAGTGCTGCCATTTAGTGGCCTGAACTGGGATATACTAACAATGAGCCTGGAAGCCTAGTACAGGCTGCGGCTCATTACTAGAACAGGGTGCTCTCTCCGATCTCCGCTGGGGGAAAGCGCCTGAAGAGGAATCCCATGCTTCCGGTTTTTAACACTCTCAGATGCAGTGAGTGAGGGGAACTCATTGCTGTGAGGGGAGGAGTCATGTGGCGTATTCTGGGGCCATGAAGGTGAAGAACTGTGTGAGGAGCTTTATGGGGTGTAAATCTGTGAGGGAGGGCCGGAATTGACAGAATGTAACTGTGTTGTTAGCGCATTATCACAAGATTTAGTGCCCCACTTTTGATTTTGCTCAGGCCACATTCTGTCTAAAACCGGCCCTGACTACCACATTATCAGCACTAGTGTTATCTGTGGTTTTACATGGGACTGCAGGTAACACTACTACATTTTCTCTACACAGATAGCCATCACTGTGTTATCCGTGCTGTTACATAGGATTGCAGAGGACATCTACTATATTGCCTGTACTCAGAGATTTATCACTCTGTAAGGGGGTCCACTGAGACTTTATCGCCCAAGGGCCCACATGAACCTGGAGACGGCCCTTACTTGTAGAGTAGGTTTTGGGTGTACTTGTAGATCATAGATTAAAGTAGAACTCCCAGCAAAATGTTTATTCTCTGACCTGCTAGAAAGTGATGTCATGTGACCAACTCTCTGATCTCCAACTGACACAGGACAGGAAGTCAGTTACTTTTCTATTGATTCTTTTGAGACTGAGGCTCCCATAGGAATACATAGAGAAACTTACTTCCTGTCCACACATAAGATGCTGTGTCAGTTGGAGAGTCTGATTGCTGTTCACAAGACACAGCCGAGAAGCATAAAGGAGCTATAACTCACAAATTAAGACTCTGGTAAGAAAATGACATTCACCACAGATTACATCATGTGCCTTACTAACAGGTCACAGAATAACATTTTTGTGCAAAGTCAATCAGAGGCTTCTAAGGGTACTAAGAAGTAGAAGTCAATGGGAAAATAGGTTTCTGTGATAGATGTGATGACTGCACCTGATTGACCGCACATAAGACATGTCCTGCTCCTTGTGGCTGCTGACTGCATGGGATATACAGCTTGCGGAATATGTTTTACCACAGGTGTCACAGAAGTTAATCAAAATTCTAAAGAACCAGGAAAATTCAGAACAGTTCAAACAACAGTGGAAGACAAAAAACGCACCCTAAACACATGATTATGCATGTGGTCAGACACATGCATTCCCTAACTTCATCATGACCACATCACGACCACATCATCACGACCGTGAGGCTATCAGAATATAATGGAAGCACTCAATAGTATTCGCCCCATAAGACACTGGGGCATTTCCCCCCTCCATTTTGGTGGAAAAAAATGCGTCTTATGGGGCAAAAAATACGGTAACTTTTTGATGATATTCATTGAGATGCACCTGTACATCAATTAAACAACACAATTATGCAGTCAAATTAGCTCTTCATTTAACTCCGTAGTGACCAATCCTGTTTTGGGCCTTAGTGGCCAAGCAATATTTTTCTTTTTTTTTGTTGTCGCATTCAACCGTGTGAACGGGTCCGCACCTATTCCGCAAAATTGCCCGTTCGCTTCAATGGCCGGCGCGGGAAAATATAGAACACGTCCTATTCATTAATAGAATAGGCATTTTGAACCGGGCGCCCGGCCGTGTGTTCCGCAAATTGCCGTGGTATTGCGGATCCGCATTTTTGCGGACCCGCAATACCACGGCTATTTGAATGGCCCTAAGAGTTATAATTTTTTTATTTTTCCGCAGTTGTAGTATGAGGGCTTGTTTTTTTTAACCTTTTTTTTTTGGAGTGTGTGGGGGAATTGAAAAAACAGCAATTTTTATGTTATAAATTTAGCGGCATTCATAAATAACATGCTAATTTTATTCTCTTTGTCAGTGCAATTACAGCAATACCAAACACAAATTTTTTCTTACGTTTTATTACTTTTGCACATTAAAACCTCTTGCATGCATGACATAACGCATAACACTTTTTGTTCTCTTTTTATTCAGGTTTTTTGTGGAGAATAAGCAAGAAACAGCAATTCTGGTATTTTTATTTTAATGGCGTTCAGCGTACGGGATAAATTACATATATAATTATATAATTGTGGGGTGTGGTTCATTAAGGACACGGCAATGCTAAATTTGTTGTGGGGGTTTTATTAAATTGGAGATTTTTTGTTATTTAAGAAAACTTTAGTTAGCTTTTTTTAACCATTTACTAGCCCCACAATGGGGTCTTTAACAGGCAATCTTTTTAATTTCTTCTATAATACTCTGTACTGTTTATGCAATACAGAGTAAATTACTGTTAGTGCTATACTGTCTGACGCAGCCTGATATGGATATACTGCAGGCAGGCCTTGGGCCTTTATTAGGCTCGAGGCTGCTATGCAAATATATTAGCACCTCGCAGTCTCCTGAATGCTGCTTGCGCAATGGATTAGATGCTGCTTCCTGAGCTCTGAGTCACTGAGCCAACTCGGCATTGGTTGCTAGAACACAGGTCTATAAGAGATGTGCAGTGCTGTCAATCAAAGGAAAGTGCACAGAGGCTTTGCACTAGTGGTGTTCCTAGTAATACAGCCAGACCCTTGGTGCTCCAATTAGTATATTTGCATAAATATAGAAAGCACAATAAATCCGCAAATGTTAACCTTAGAAACAAAAAAAAAAAAAAGTCACTTTAAGTCAGCATGATCACACCTTCCAGGCATGCCTACATGCTCTGCAGCAATGATTAGAGATGAGCAAAGTTTTGAAAAATTAGATTTGGTCAGTTTGCTAAAGTTCACCAAGAAAATCGATACATTCTGAATGAATTTGTCACAAATCGCTATAAATCAGGTATACCCAAGCCACTGTGGCTAATTATATTCTTCCGACTTGGTGGCCCAGTCTCAGTGTGAAGGCTTGGAAGTTAACCCTTTCCCAACTGTTGACAGTAAAGTTACATCGGTGCCAAGCGTTTAAAATGGCACCCGCTGACGTGTGCAGCAGGCGCCATGGACGATGGGTGTCTGCTGTTAACATCAGCATTGTGGCTTCCATTTATAATAGAAGTCACAATGCTCTGCTGGATCCATTGTAACATTATTAACAATGGTGCCTGATGAACCCCATTGACTTATAATGCAGTGTACTTAGCTCTACTGGGGCGTCTTTATTTTGACAAGAACAACTTTTTTTTTGTTAAATATGACAGAATCTGCCATGGAGACTCCTGATGGGCCCATCAATGAAAATATGAACAGAGTCTTAACTCTTACTTCAGAATAAAAACAGTACTTTGCTTACTATGCCAAGGCCAAGTATTTACCATCTGTCCATAAGTCATTTGCCTTGTCCTTAAAGGCATTACATTTAAGAGTCTGCAAGCTGTAGATGCTAATGGATTCCTAAACAGCCTAGTGATATGACTTCTATGTTGTATGTAAGAAAGTAAGTTTATATTTCTACTTTGGAAAATATACGGATATTTCCCCTTTAAGTATTCTGATTGAAACCCAGTGCAACAGCACTCTGCAAACACAGAATACAGTATATGAACTAATGCTATACTCATTATTAGAGATGAGCGTACTCGGGAGCAATTTTCGAGTAGTAGCGTACGCATTTTATAATCTGTATGCTAATGCATACGCATTTTGTAATCTGTACACTAATGCGTACGCATCTTAAAAATTTGTACGCTAATGCGTACAGATTAGAAGATGCATGCGCTACTACTCGAAAATTGCTCCCGAGTACGCACGGCCGAGAATGCTCGCTCATCTCTACTCATTATATAAATACATTTGAGGTACTTAGCAAACATATTTTGATCAAAACCATTTGTGCCCATTCATCACAGCAAGCTGACCTGTGTTGGATGGGAACCTAACCCTGTCTGATACCTCTTCTTGTGCCAACTAGCCTCAAATTAATTCAGGGAAAGCAGTCTCCATGTGTATACTAAACCTACCCCTTTGGATACCTCTCCTTGTGCCATCAAGCCTCCAATGAATTCAAGGAGAGCAGACTACAGCTATATACTGCACAAATTAAAATTAACCATGTGGGAAAGATGGGTTTCTTAGGAGTGCACAACAAAAATGGATAAATGGATACAGACACACCTTCAGATGCATGCTGCAGAAACAAAAAACTCTGCTAACATAAAATACATGATCACAAAATATATAAACTAATGCTGTACTCACTATATAAATGAATGTAAATTCCTTAGCAAATACATTTTGATCAAAATTATGAGTGCCCATCCACCATGGCAAGGTGACCTCTCTTGGACAGGAATGAATTCAGGGCAAGCAGTTCCTACATGCAGTATATACTGGATACACTCTGTATGCTACCTTTCCTGGTGCCAGCAGGCCTTCAATGAATACAGGGGGAGCAGGCTCCAGATTTATACCATACTAATTCAAATCAGCCTGTGGAAAACATGGATTAGTAAGGAGTGCACTGCTAAACTGGAGACAGCCACACCTCCAAGTATATACTGCAAAGACAAAAACAAAACATAGCAAATATATCATACACGTACTTTCTTAACCAATATGCATACATACATGAATGGCTTATCAGTTATTATGTTTAATAGAACTGACAGCCTAATTAGTTTCATTGACAGTGGTCAATTATGCAGATCAAATATACTGCAAAGACAAAAACAAAACATAGCAAATATATTTTATCAGAATCATTTGTGCTCATCCATCACACCAAGGTGACCTTTTTTGAATGGCTGGCATAAAGATTAATGTCTCGGACCGCTGGACCCACCCCCTTCCTGTTCTTGCCATGCGTCCTTTTTGGAAAGTGGCAAGGACTTCATAAACATTTTGTTGCAGTGGTGTTTTAAAAGTTGCAAACACTGGGTCTGCAACTTTTTACGTCAAAAAATGGCATAGGCAAATGATAAATCTCCCCCTATAAAACCAACATCAGATTATTTCTGCAGTGATCAATATTAATGTTTTATGTATATTTGTAGCTAACTCTCCAGTTAAAGAGGTTCTCAAACAGAATTATTTTTTTTTTATACATGGCTCAGAGTGGGCTAAGAAAAAGCAAGCATGTTTCACATTCACTGATCCCTCGCTGCTGTTGTTCACCTGCTTAGTAGTCCCTGATGGTCTCCACTTCCTGGTCTTGACTTGACACACAGGAAATGACAGGAGATGCCTCCTTAGCCAATCACTGGCCCACAGTGGTGACAAATCAAAGTTTGGGTGAATGGGCGTCTCCGGATATTTTGTGAATAGCCATGACTCTGGAGAGCAGTATGGACGGGAAAGTGTTAGACCAGCAGTGGTGGGGAGATCAGTAAAGGTGATTGACGCTTCTTTTTTTAACCCTCTTTGAGCCATCTATTTATCTATCTCTCCGGGCAACTTCTTTAAGATTACATTTACAAATATGCTTATCATATATAACAACTTCGTGGCACTCTGCTATTAGAGGCTGGAGATCTGGATCCCACTCCAAAAGCTTCAATAATAAAATACTCCAGCCAAAGGTTCAATTGAGCTCAGCGCATCCTAAAGAGAGCGGACGCTCTGTACAACATAGCGCTGCCATCCTGCATTTCCTTACACATACTACGGCACCAGTTTGATAAAGGCCATTTCTGGCCGAAACGTCACATGTTTTGGGCCTTGTTATCAATAAAAGTATGTCAGCACTCAATTGAACCTTTGGCTGGAGTATTTTATTATCAAATATGCTTATCAGCCAGAAATCTGCATATACTTGATAAAAAGGGTTGTTCTAACTGGACAAAGCAATTTCAGAATGAAGTCATTCATAGGTATGTGCTGCTGATGAACCTAATCAGTACTTTCCATGCAGTATTACATGACAGCCTAGGTGCTGAGTCCTGTGTGGCAGGAACTATTTATAGACGGGTATCCCGACTGTTGAAATATCCTCTATGTAAGAATCTATAAAATTCTTCACAAACCACCTATGGTTCCTCCATGGTTTTCACATTCCTTATGATACATTACCCGATTGGAGTTACTTATTAGGTAACATCAAGTAGTGTTTCCAGTGGATATGGAAACTGAAAAGGCAGAACAAATGTTCTGTTCTTTTCAGAGACTTCAGCCTGGTACCTGGAAAAACAGTTTTTTGGGGATTTAGTAGTATGGCTCAGATAATTCTGATATTTGTCAACTGTGTTTGTAATAGTAGGTATACTTTACATACATGTTGGAGAGAGTTATAAAAACTGAATCTGGTTGATTGCTCAAAGCAACTAATCATTCACGTACTTTCTTAACCAATATGTATACGTACATGAATGGCTTATCAGTTATTATGTTTAATAGAACTGACAGCCTAATCAGTTTCATTGACAGTGGTTTATGCAGATCAGCAGGACCATAACTATAAGGGGTGCAGAGATTGAGACCACACTCAGGAGCCTGAGGTTGGACCAATAGGTTCCTCTGTCCTTACTAGACGACTGACATATGGCAACTCCAGGGCCTGTTCTAGATTTTGCATAGAGGAGCTTCAAGTTACCCCTATGCTTTAGAAATGCAAAAAAAATCCCAACTGAAATATTCACTCGTATATTATCTTGTATATTATTAAATTATAGCTGTTACTCAGTGAGAATTGATTTTTTAAAGTGCCCTTCTTTTGTTACAGCTTTCAGTTACCGCAAAGCCCCACCACCTATCCCTCCAAGGCTTCTCTCCAAGCCTCTCATCTCGGTGACCGCCCAGAGTAGCACAGAATCTACCCATGAAACCTTTCTGCACAATGAGCCTACCCGGTTGCCTTGGTCCAAAGATGTCAAGGTCCACTGTAATTCTAGTGAGAGTCTGGAGGGAACCAAGTCCAGAGGTCTTTCCTTGGATCTGGCAACAGTCCAGCACAGAGCTTCACCCAAACCTTCCACTGTGATCAGCAAAGCTCTACCATCAAGGGAAGAGCTAAAAGGTGGCACACGTCAAAGAAAATGGCGCCCATCTATTGGTGTACAGGTAAGTCTCCTGGCTTGCTTCAAAATGTACTTTTTTTATTATCAGTCTTAAAAAAAATGGAGCTTGTCATTACTATTTATTATGTAAAACCCTTAACAATGCAGGAACGGTTCAGGAATCATTGGGGCTGTCTTTAATTGGCGAGTATATTCATACAGTATAAAAATCTAATTACGTTTGAGATTCAAAATTAATTCCTTTTAATGAATGCCATCAGTGAAAGTCTCAATTGGTTCAACAGCTGAGTTGTCAGCCTTATCCATAGACAGATACAGGCCTTTGTAAGACATCTACAGGTCAAGACATTTTGAGATTTCAACATCCTGGATAACTAATCACCAACTTTCAGCACACATATAATGCGAACATTACTTAAAATAAATCTGCACATACCAAAATATACAATATGCAATATACTACCAATAACATGACTTCCCTACATCCATATACCTGTTTTACCGATGTACTGTACCATGACATGGTGGAACTGCCTCCATGTGGATATCTGTATGCACGAGGTAAAACATAAACATAAAAAAAAAATCAGTACACGCATTGCCTTATAGCAGAAGAGGTGATTATTTGCAACTTGGCTAATCGCTTTATTAAAATTAGATTATATTAAGTCAAAAATCTTTAGTTGACATTTAAAGGTTAACATTTCATGCTTTCAATCACAAATTGCCATGAAACAAATATTCTAATTTTACTGCTTCCTACTGCTGACTTTTAGTATTGAATACAGTCGTGGCCAAAAGTTTTGAGAATGACACAAATATTATATTTTCACATGATCTGCTGCCCTCTGGTTTTTATGTGTGTTTGTCAGATGTTTTTATCACATACAGAAATATAATTTCAATCATATTATGAGTAACAAAAGCTTATATTGACAGTTAGAATGAGTTAATGCAGCAAGTCAATATTTGCAGTGTTGACCCTTCTTCTTCAGGACCTCTGCAATTCTCCCTGGCATGCTCTCAATCAACTTCTGGACCAAATCCTGACTGATAGCAGTCCATTCTTGCACAATCAATGCTTGCATTTTGTCAGAATTTGTAGGTTTTTGTTTGTCCACCCGTCTCTTGATGATTGACCACAAGTTCTCAATGGGATTAAGATCTGGGGAGTTTCCAGGCCATGGACCCAAAATCTCTATGTTTTGTTCCCTGTGCCATTTAGTTATCACCTTTGCTTTATGGCAAGGTGCTCCATCATGCTGGAAAAGTCATTGTTGATCGCCAAACTGCTCTTGGACGGTTGGGAGAAGTTGCTCTTGGAGGACATTCTGGTACCATTCTTTATTCATGGCTGTGTTTTTAGGCAAGACTGTGAGTGAGCCGATTCCCTTGGCTGAGAAGCAACCCCACACATGAATGGTTTCAGGATGCTTTACAGTTGGCATGAGACAAGACTGGTGGTAGCGCTCACCTTGTCTTCTCCGAATAAGCTGTTTTCCAGATGTCCCAAACAATCGAAAAGGGGATTCATCAGAGAAAATGACTTTACCCCAGTCCTCAGCAGTCCACTCCCTGTACCTTTTGCAGAATATCAGTCTGTCCCTGATGTTTTTTTCTGGCGAGAAGTGGCTTCTTTGCTGCCCTCCTTGAGACCAGGCCTTGTTCCAAGAGTCTCCGCCTCACAGTGCGTGCAGATGCACTCACACCTGCCTGCTGCCATTCCTGAGCAAGCTCTGCACTGCTGGTAGCCCGATCCCGCAGCTGAAACACTTTTAAGAGACGGTCCTGGTACTTGCTGGTCTTTCTTGGGCGCCCTGGAGCCTTTTTGGCAACAATGGAACCTCTCTCCTTGAAGTTCTTGATGATGCGATAGATTGTTGACTGAGGTGCAATCTTTCTAGCTGCGATACTCTTCCCTGTTAGGCCATTTTTGTGCAGTGCAATGATGACTGCACGTGTTTCTTTAGAGATAACCATGGTTAACAGAAGAGAAACAATGATGCCAAGCACCAGCCTCCTTTTAAAGTGTCCAGTGGTGTCATTCTTACTTAATCATGACAGATTGATCTCCAGCCCTGTCCTTATCAACACCCACACCTGTGTTAATGGAGCAATCACTGAAACAATGTTAGCTGGTCCTTTTAAGGCAGGGCTGCAATGATGTTGAAATGTGATTTGGGGGATAAAGTTCATTTTCTAGGCAAATATTGACTTTGCAAGTAATTGCTGTTAAGCTGATCACTCTTTATAACATTCTGGAGTATAAGCAAATTGCCATTATAAAACCTGAAGCAGTAGACTTTGTAAAAATTAATATTTGTATCATTCTCAAAACTTTTGGCCATGACTGTACATTTATTTCAGTGAAACATTATCTACACTTGAAATTAGTACTCTTATTTTTGGATGAACTAACTACATAAACAAGTCTTCTTTTGCATAAAGCCAAGCTATGAGATGCAGTTGAACTTACACCTAACTTTTAAACTTGTCATCACACCTGATAAAGCTATCCTGTGGAAGCAATCATTAAGGTGTGACATTAATATACAACCCATGGCAAAAATTATGGAATCACCAGTCTCTGATGATGTTCCTTCAGTTGTTTAATTTTGTTGAAAAAAAACAGATCACAGACATGCCAAAAAACTAAAGGCATTTCAAATGTCAACATTCTGGCTTTAAGAAATACTAAAAGAAATGAAGAAAAATAATTGTGGTAGCCAGTAACAGTTACATTTTTAGAACAAGCACAGGGAATAAATTATGGAATCACTCAATTCTGAGGAAAAAAAATGGAATCACCCTGCAAATTTTCATTACAAACAATAACACCTGCATCAGATTAAATCTGCTCGTTAGTATCCAGGTAAAAAGGAGGGATCACACCTTGGAGAGCTGTTGGAACAAGTGGACTGACATGAATCATGAATCCAACACCAGAGATGTCAATTGAAAAAAAAGGAGAGGATTATCAAACTCCTTAAAGAGGGTAAATCATGACGCAGTGTTGCACAAGATGTTGGTTGTTCACAGTCAGCTGTGTCTAAAACCTGGACCAAGTACAAACAATATGGGAAGGTGGTTAAAGGCAAGCATACTGGTAGACCAAGGAAGACATCAAAGCGTTAAGACAGAAAACTTAAAGCAATATGCCTTGAAAACAGAAAATGTACAACAAAACAAATGAGGAACAAATGGGAGGAAACTGGAGTCAACGTCTGTGACCGAACTGTAAGAAACCGCCTAAAGGAAATGGGATTTACATACAGAAAAGCTAAAAGAAAGCCATCACTAACACCTAAACAGAAAAAAACAAGATTACAATGGGCTATGGAAAGGCAATCGTGGACTGTGGATGACTGGATGAAAGTCATATTCAATGATGAATCTCGAATCTGCATTAGGCAAGGTGATGATGCTGGAACTTTTGTTTGGTGCTGTTCCAAAGAGATTTATGCAGACGACTGTCTGAAGAAAACATGCAAATTTCCACAGTCATTGATGATATGGGGCTGCAGGTCAGGTAAAAGCACTGGGGAGATGGCTGTCATTACATCTTTAATAGATGCACAGGTTTACATTGACATTTTGGACACTTTTCTTATCCCATCTATCGAAAGGATGTTTGGGAATGATGAAATCATTTTTCAAGATGATAATGCATCTTGCCATAGAGCAAAAACTGTGAAAACATTCCTTGAAGAAAGACACATAAGGTCAATGTCAAGGCCTGCAAACAGTCCGGATCTCAATCCAATTGAAAATCTGAGGTGGAAGTTAAAGAAAATGGTCCATGACAAGGCTCCAACCTGCAAAGCTGATCTGGCAACAGCAATCAGAGAAAGCTGGAGCCAGATTGATGAACAGTACTGTTTGTCACTCATTAAAGGGGTATTCTCATCTTAGACAATGGGGGCATATCGCTAGGATATGCCCCCATTGTCTTATAGGTGCGGGTCCCACCACTGGGACCCGCACCTATATCCAGAACGGAGCGGGGAGCGCTCGCTCATAGAAATGAATGGGAGCGCAGCGTGCAAGCGCAGCCAACTCTCCCATTCATTTCTATGGAGCCGACGGAAATAGCCGAGCCACCGCTCGGCTATTTTCGGCGGACCCATAGCAATGAATGGAGGGCGGCTGCGCATGCGCAGTGCGCCCTCATTCAGTTCGGGGGCTCCGTTCTGGATATAGGTGCGTCCTAGCGATATGCCCCCATTGTCTAAAATGAGAATAACCCTTTAAGTCAATGCCTCATAGACTGCAAGCAGTTATAAAAGCCAGAGGTGGTGCAACAAAGTACTAGTGATGTGTTGGAGTGTTATTTTGTTTGTTTGTTTTTCATGATTCCATAATTTTTTCCTCAGAATTGAGTGATTCCATAATATATTCCCTGTGCTTGTTCTAAAAATGTAACTGTTACTGGCTACCAAAATTATTTTTCTTGATTTCTTTTTGTATTTCTTAAAGCCAGAAAGTTTGAAATGCCTTTAGTTTTTTGTCATGTCTGTGATCTGTTTTTTTTTCAAAAATTAAACAACTGAAGGAGCATCCTCAGAGACTGGTGATTCCATAATTTTTGCCAGGGGTTGTATGCATTTCAACAAAGAGTACCTCCTAGTCATCGCCAAAGCGACAGCTTAGTGATAGTTGCCTTTAAAACACTAAGAAAAAAAATTTAGATCTAGATTTTATTTGGACATCTCTCTGTTGTCCTACAGACATTTCTGCACCATGACCTGAATTCTCATGAATTCATCACTATAGAAATAGCAGCAACTTTCGTTCAGGACTCATTTAATCTACCATCTTCCATTCTGGCTACTGATGAATATTACTTACTGGGTCATTTCTTCCCAGTTCCTCTGTGTGCTAGACCATGCCTTTTCTTATTTTTACTATGAGAATATGTCTTGAATGTTAATGTCCTTCCTCTAGTGAAATGAAATTAAGGTATTGATGTTAGAAATAGAAAGCATATGCAGTCAGCACTAAATCATTTATTGATTTATTACTTTTTTATCTTTCACCGCAGGTAGAGACAATCTCTGACTCAGACACTGAAGGAAAGGGCAGGAGAGAAGTTCACTCCATTGGGGTTCAAGTAGAAGATGACAGAAGGTGCCTTTATCCATAAACATATCGATTATGCAGTGGATGAGTTGACAGACATAACTATACTGACAACACAACTGAGATTACATTACACACTTTTTAGTTGTAGCTAAATGGTGGGAGGGGCAGAATGGGAATTTAAAGTGGCCCTGGAAAAAAAATAAATAAATGGGTCCTCATGGAGTAGGTGGGTCCAAAGTGACACATAGTGGACCAACTCAAGTAGGCAGGGCCAGCAAACCCATAGACGGGCAGTATTTTGTACTACACTTTAGTACAGGGGTGCACAACGTTTTCTGGTTTGGGGCCGCATAGCCAGATTGAACCAATGACGAGGGCCGAAAATAACATTTTAAGGGGTATTAACAACTGAAATACTGTAATTATGGCTTATTGAATACACAGTATATACTATTAATGTCTTGTTTAAGTCCCAGGATTCCCATCTAATGGGAGAAATACATGAAAAATACATGTGAGCAGCCACAAGACATAGACATATGTGTCTGATACCATTTGGTTGGGGGCCGCACAGAATGGTATCAAGGGCCGCATGTGGCCCCCGGGCCGCAGGTTGTGCACCCCTGCTTTAGTATATGGTTCTGCAATAGAACCAACTAGCAAAGTGCAGCACAATATATTGCACCAGCAGAAATTCTCAGGATGGTGCCAGATCAATATGTACCCGGCCAGTGGCTGGGCTCGGGTGGCCCACTGGGCATCAGCCAGTCTGCCACTGAATGGTGGTAATGCTTTTAATGTGAAAGTCACAAATTTCAACCTAGATGACTGTAAAGATCTTCTGAACTATTAGTAATTAGATCATATATTTTCTTCTTACTCCAGTGGCTAATGCATTTAATATATGACAAGGTCAAGGTCTCATCAGAAATTAAGTGCCACACTGAAATCTACTCCAGGTTGTAACTGGAGTAGATTTCAGTCATCAGTTTCTGGGGTCAATGATGATAAATGTGGTTGGGCTGATGGCTCTGCCTACGTCACCACCCCTTTTTCGGAAACTGGTGTGAGTGGCTGCCAGTTGCAACTTAATTTAGTGACAATGGCTGATAAAAAGTTTTATTTATTTTTTTTTAAACCAATGTGCCCACAGATTTCTATGGATTCTGCATTACACATCTGTATAACAAAGTTGCATATTACAGCCATGAACATGCACAGTTATCTACACAGTATCCTGCCATCTGTCCCTATATACATAATACATCACACCAGTCACTATACCTTCTTACCACTCTTAAATGGGTTGTCCAAGTAATTTTTTTGTATGGTTCTAACTAAGTAAATGTAAGGGATTTTCAATTCACATCCTTCATTTACAGTGGCCCTGTTCACCTGGTTAGCTGAGTGTCACATGATTTTAGCCTCTTTCCATGCTCTGATGACGTTCCGTGCACAAGCCTGAGGAGCAGGTCTGCCTCTGTGCACGGAACATCATTTTGAAGACTGTGCTGGTTGGAGCAACAAGCCACGCCCCCTGCACTGCCTAATCTGCTGGTTTAGCTGTCTGCCCTGTGTCTCCCCTCCCACTGGATTCTTCAGCAAAGCTTATCGCCTTCTACCATCAGCAGCACAGACTCAGGGCTGGCGGCTCTGCCTCAAGTACTGAGCAGCTGCAGGTTTTCCTCTTCTCCAGGCAGTGAAGAGACAAATGCTGTAAACAGGATCCTCCCTCCCCCTAACCCTGCAAACAAAGAGCTGACAAAGACTGGAGGAGCTCTCTCCTCTGTACTCTTCTGCTGGCTGTGAGGATGTGTCTGCTGAGCATTGCATAAGAACAGGTAGGGGTAAGATCATGTGTGTATCAGCAATATCATTGTACTGTACAGCTGGAACTTGTAGTCCTACACATACAACATGAGTATCCCAGCAGTCAGACTCCAGAGCAGGGGGAGGGGAAAGGCAGTCTTTGTTGACACCCACAAATATTCATGAGGAAAACCTCAGAGATTGTTGTTACACGCCCCACAGCTCTGCAACTGCATGTAAACAAAGGTTCCAGAACAGAACTAGGGAAATGAGGTAATATAATTTTTTTGCCTAAAACTTGCTTATCTTATGTATATATCAGATTTACAGTTCTTTATTTTTTATTTAACTCGGACAACCCCTTTAATGCATCATCAAATCTGTTGAAGTTATCCTGTAGAAGCATTCATCTTTACTAAACTGTGACATTCATACAGTGCCTTGCGAAAGTATTCGGCCCCCTGGAACTTTTCAGCCTTTTGCAACATTTCAGGCTTCGTTCAAACAAAAAAATATAACATTTTAAATTTTTGGTGAAGAAACAACAACAAGTGGGTCACAATTGTGAAGTGGAACAAAATTTATTGGATCATTTAAACTTTTTTTGTAATAATAAAACTGAAAAGTGGGGCGTGCAAAATTATTCGGCCCCCTTGCATTAATACTTTGTTCCACCTTTTGCTGCGATTACAGCTGCAAGTCGCTTCTCTATCAGTTTTTCACATCTAGAGACTGAAATTCTTGCCCATTCTTCCTTGCAAAACAGCTCGAGCTCTTTGAGGTTGGATGGAGAGCGTTTGTGAACAGCAGTTTTCAGCTCTTTCCACATATTCTCAATTGTATTCAGGTCTGGACTTTGACTTGGCCATTCTAAGACCTGGATACGTTTATTTTTTAACCATTCCATTGTAGATTTTGCTTTATGTTTGGGATCATTGTCTTGTTGGAAGATAAATCTCCGTCCTAGTCTCAGGTCTTTTGCAGACTCCAACAGGTTTTCATCCAGAATGGCCCTGTATTTGGCTCCATCCATCTTCCCATCAATTTTAACCATCTTCCCTGTCCCTGCTGATGAAAAATAGGCCCAAACCATGATGCTGCCACCACCATGTTTGACAGTGGGGATGGTGTGTTCAGGTTGATGAGCTGTGTTGCTTTTACGCCAGACATATCATTTTGCATTGTTTCCAAAAAGATCGATTTTGGTTTTATCTGACCAGAGCACCTTCTTCCACATGTTTGGTGTGTCTCCCAGGTGGCTTGTGGCAAACTGTAAACCAGACTTTTTATGGATATCTTTGAGAAATGGCTTTCTTCTTGCCACTCTTCCATAAAGGCCAGATTTGTGAAGTGTTCGACTGATTGTTGTCCTATGGGCAGACTCTCCCACCTCAGCTGTAGATCTCTGCAGTTCATCCAGAGTGATCATGGGCCTCTTGGCTGCATCTCTGATCAGTCTTCTCCTTGTTTGAGATGAAAGTTTAGAGGGACGGCCGGGTCTTGGTAGATTTGCAGTGGTCTTATATACTTATATATATATATACTCCTTCCATTTCAATATGATCGCTTGCACAGTGCTCCTTGGGATGTTTAAAGTTTGGGAAATCTTTTGGTATCCAAATCTGGCTTTAAACTTCTCCACAACAGTATCACGGACATGCCTGGTGTGTTCCTTGGTCTTCATGATGCAGAACCCTGAGACTATCACAGAGCAGGTGCATTTATACAGAGACTTGATTACACACAGATGGATTCTATTTATCTTCATCAGTCATTTATGACAACATTGGATCATTCAGAGATCCTCAATGAACTTCTGGAGTGAGTTTTCTGAACTGAAAGTAAATGGGCTGAATAATTTTGCACGCCCCACTTTTCAGTTTTATTATTACAAAAACAGTTTAAATGATCCAATAAATTTCGTTCCACTTCACAATTGTGACCCACTTGTTGATTCTTCACCAAAATGTAAAATGTTATATCTTTTTGTTTGAAGCCTGAAATGTGGCAAAAGGTTGAAAAGTTCCAGGGGGCCGAATACTTTCGCAAGGCACTGTATATGCATTTTAAGAAAGGCTACCTCCTAATCATAGCCAAAGCTACAGCTAAGTGGTAGTCACCCTCAAAATGTGTAAGAAAAGTGTATATGTCTAGATTTTATAATCTCCCCCACCCCCCACTGTACATCTGTTTTCTTCTGGAGTATTTTTTATTCTTCTCTCGACTAAATTTCATTACTGAGCCTATTGTGTGTCACTGTGCTCTGTTATCTATTTCTGCTACAGAATTGCATGCCTCTCAGTGCATGAGAGGGATTTATGATAACTATGGTTACTTGGAGGTATTAACATTGTCTCTGTGCATTTCTTGACATTTGGAGGTAAATTGCACCAATGGCTCTAACAGGAATAACATTTTTTGGAGTACAAGTAACTGGACAGTGTTGCTTTTGGTGATATTGCATATGTGGATTTAATAAATATGCATTAATACTACTAATTAATGCATAAACTATGCAACTAGCCGGGTGGGAGGAGCTATAAACTAGCTGGGTGTTAGGGACAGTTATAGAGGAGTGTCTATGTAACTAGCAGGGTGGGAGTAACTATAAATTAGCTGGGTGTTGTTAGGGACAGTGATAGGGGAGTGTCCATATAACTATCTGGGTGGGAGGAGCTATAACTAGCTGGACTTTGATAGGGGCAGTGATAGGGGAGTGTCTATATAACTAGCTGGGTGGGAGGAGCTATAACTAGCTGGACGTTGATAGGGGCAGTGATAGGGGAGTGTCTATGTAACTAGCTGGGTCGGAGGAACTATAAACCAGCTGGGTGTTGTTAGGGGTGGTGCTGGAGCTGTGGCAGAGAAAAGAGAAGTGTAACATGGGTTGTTTGATTACAGCAACAAGAAGTGCTACATACAGGATGTAACAAACCAGAGGGATCTGTTTACATGGTGAAAACAAGTCAGGAGGGTCCAAACTGAAATAAAAAGTATGGGAAAGATGTACTTGAGCTAAGCGCCTACATGAGCATATCTGTTAAAATCATCTAGGAAAACCCCTTTAAGGAAGATTGTTAAGATTACTCTAATTATTTTTGCCAAATCTGAGGGACATTTTTATAAACGAATGCCAAAATAAAAGTTGTGCTTCCTAGGACTGTGCCTAGGACTGAAAACACTTTTAACAAACCCCTTTAATGTAAACGTTTCTGAAAAACCCTTTAATCACTACAAAAAGCTAATTCTTTCTTATTTAAGCTCAATTTACTAATTAACATTAATTCATTAACATTCATTATTTTTTAGATATATTTAGAAATGTCCCAGATTAATTTTTGATTTAAAATCCTTTGACGGTGCAAAACTAAAGCATGTGTTATCATACTATGCTGCTCTGTGTAAAGGCAGCATAGCATGGAGGCATGTCAGACTGTTATATTAGCCATGACAGCAAAATAAAATAAAATAATGCTAAATTTGGCTCATAATGCAATGTATTCATGAGATGCACTGCAACTGCCTCTCCACACCTTCCCTTGCACTTCTCACAATGATTGATGGGCTGGTGTGTATTCAGATGCACAGCAGTCAGCCACCAATCATCACTGAGAGGGTTGGAGGACCAGCTGTGTGGCTTCCAGTGGTCCCTGTTGGACCGAAAGTGATGCGGTCACGTTTTTGGTTTTGAGACTGCTGCAGCCAGTCAGTGGCTTCAGCGGTTATGTGTGCAAGAGCAGTAAACGTGACCAGTTCTTGTACACGTGTCTCAGGCTGGTAATTGGCTGCAGTCGTCTCATAACCCAGAACAGCCCCCCCCCCCCCCCAATCATCACTTCCAGTCCAGCGGGAATCACTGGGAGCCACAACACTGATAAGTTGGGCATCTGGAAGGCTGAGTAAGGGTTTTTTTTAATTATTACACACTGCAGCTAAAAATGTTTTTTATTCCTATTATGCCAGACAACTCTTTTAAAGGGGGTTACACAGTTTAGAAAAATTATGTTCAAATTACCTAACAAAAAATTCTGAGTAAATAAAGAAGAGTTCCTCATGTGTTAGTCAAATTGAAGATTTGAAGGTGTACTATCTCTCCTTGGGAAGAGTGAGCCTTAATTGGAGTGAGGAGACTTATAGGCCACATACTGTTCTGGATTTCTGGGAAGAAAGGGATGCAAGTCTCCTCACGCCGGATTAAAGGGGTATTCCCATCTCACAAATGTAGTTTGTATAGATAGATTTAGCCATACCAATATTATTACTAATAGAATGCATTTATATAAAATGAACCGTTTATAAGATTTCCCTATTTGTATATCCATTATCCCACACACATCAGTCAGGCCGTTGCCCCTAGTTACGGCCACCGTGGCCATGTAGTAGTGGAGGCCGGCTTGCTCTTGTTCAAACCCGCTCTGAGGTAACTGCTGTATTGTGAACGCACATTACATGAGCATGCGGAGACACATCTTAGGGTTGTAGATTTTTTGTCTGCATTTCCAAAAAGCAGAGAAATGGATCCTGTTCCAAGATCAATTCATTTCTAGGGAGCAGAATCCGTTTATAAAGTCTGCGTTTTGGACGGATCCTGACATTGCGTTTTGCACTGGTAGCATCCAAAAAGCAGATGTGAAAGTACCCTAAGATGTCCCCCCGCATGCTCATGCAATGTGCGTTCACAATACAGCAGTTACCTCAGAGCAGGTTTGAACAAGAATAAGCCGGCCACCACTACTACATGGACGCGGTGGTCGTAAGCAGGGGCAACGGCCTGACTGATGTGTGTGGGACAATGGATATACAAATAGGCAAATCTTCTAAACGGTAGATTTTATATAAATACATTCTATTAGTAATAATAATGGTATTGCTATATCTAACTATACAAACTACATTTGTGAGGTGGGAATACCCCTTTAAGGCGCTTTCTCCAAGGAGGGATAGTACCCCCCAAATCCCGACTTAGGCCTCTCACCCAGTTAAGCAAGTACTCTCTGCTCTGCACTCATGAGGGGCAATCACCCCGAAACACTTGTCTGCAGAAGAGGTGCTGGCTTATTTATTATCCAAGTCATATCTCAAGGTCTATTTAAAGGGTTGAACATTGACTTATTGGATAGCTGCCTTATATCTGGTGGCATTAGAGGCAGAGCTTGTTAAGAGCTCATTTGCATCCCTTTCATCTCAGACTGAAAAGGTATAAAACAAGTGTAGACTTGAATTACATGGATAGTCCATTGATTTCAATGGAACCTGTGTGACGCTTTATTTTTTCTGCAATTATGCTACAAGAAAATTAGGCATCTGTTACCAGGTTTCTGCAAAAAATTACAGTTGAACACTGGGGGTCTAAGAAGAAAGAGACCCCGTGATCAGTTACTGACAGGGGTGCCTTCTAAGAATAAGGGATAGCCCAAAACATATGAGGCCTAAAATGAAGCAAATATTATCCCTTGGTATAAACCAATGTATATCTTAGTTTTTAATTTGTCTTTCATCAGATAATAATCAATCTATATAGTAAAAAAAACACTTAGGACATTACCAAGATAAAGATAAAAAAGGGAGCAGATGTAAATGTGCTAACATTTTGTCATTGTGCTGGGAGCAGAAGCTTTGCATAGAAACTGAAGCCCAAATGTCCACACTGGACGTTTGGACACTACAAATTATTAGCAGGAAGTAGAACTTCTATGGGTGCTGCTGGCACTAAGTGATCAAAAGGCAATGTTAGATTTTCGATGTTCATTTTTTTGTTCAACATGTAATATTTTTTGGGATCAAACACTACTGGGGTAATTTATCAAACTGATGTAAAGTAGAACTGGCTTAGTTTTCTACAGCAACCAATAAGATTCCACATTTCATTTGGGGCAGCTCTTTTAGAAAATGAAAGGCGATATCTGATTGGTTGCTAGGGGCAACCAAGTCAGTTCTACTTTACACCAGTTTACCCCGTATATATGTAGTAGCACACTGTTCCTATCCATACACAAAGACACATGCATACACTGGAAACAACCCTTTTAAAGTGTTTACACATTATAGAAACATGATGTTCAAATAACCTAACAAAAAATTCAGAGTAAATAGAGATTACCTCATGTGTCATACTGAAGAGGTATAAAACAAGCATAGGCTTGAATTACAGGGACAGCCCATTGATTTCCATCCTGTGGAACCTGTGTAACGCTTTCCTGTCCATACACAAAGACACATGCAGACACTGCAAACATGGGTTAATCTGAATTGCATTACTGCTGAACTATTCATGAAAAATGGAAGCTCTTTGCGCATAGTTTTTCATGAATAGTAAGTAGCAATTCAGATTAAGCCATTCTTCTGTTTCCCCGAAATGCGTTGCACGTCAGTTATCAGAGAGCTGCATTACATCTTTATTTTAATGCTAGAGGCAGATGACACTGGATCCACCATTCACATTTCTTGATGTAAACAGCTAACCCTTTCCTACTTGTAACATTCAGATGTAATTGTTAGCTTGGGTGTCCTTGGTTCCCTTGAGACCAGACTTATGGGAATTAACCACACCTTAGCGTTAACCCGTTAGTGACTTGCAATACTTTTTACAGGCATTAGGTTAGGCTGCAGCCTTTTTACGGCTACCTAGTCTAAGCGATGCATGAGTCTCTAGTGAAGCAGAAATAACTGCCTTGGCTCCTGTTCTAATGGTCTGGATCGGCATAAGCAGAGAACAGGGCCATTAAACTCATTAGATGTAGTGGTCAAAATTGACCATAGCATCTAACTGATTTAGAGGAAGGGGGCTCCCTCTGTCTCCCATCAGAACCCCGCAAATGAGATTGTGGGGTGATGATGTCTTTGCATGGCAGCCTGAGGCCTACTGAAGGCCCCAGGCCTACCTGGCGTATATACTGTGTCACTCTTGCAAACCCTCATGGTGCTTGTCGGTATAGCACTGACAGTATAATACACTCTACTGCATAAGCAGTCCAGAGAGTTATAGAAGCAATCAAAAGATTGTATCAAAAAAATCTCCAAGCTTAAAATTGACATCTTTATTCATTGAAGAAAAAGCTTTTCAGTGGAAAAAATAAAATTCCCTCTACATATTGGTATCGCCAGTTCGTCATGACCCATACTACACAGTTATCATGCAATTTATCCTGTACAATGAACGATGCAAAAAAAACAAAAAAAAAAAATAAACCTACCAGAATATTTTTTGCTTATTTGCCTGAAAAAAAAAAAAAAATTAAAAACAGAATGAAAAGTGATCAGAAAGTGGCTGCTATGTACTCCAAAATGATTCCAGTTTTCGCCCGACTGTTGTTGCTGGGTTGCGTGCAGATCTCCGCCAGTCCCCATTATAGTTAATGGGGCCAGATGGACAGCTTGCCGGATCTGTCAAATATAAAACAGTTCTTATGGGTCTTGGGATGTGGAGATCCATTTTTTTAGGCCGGGTTCACATCGGCGTTGTAGAATTCCATTATAGGTTCAGTTATAACAGAATTATAACGGAATTCTAGGACGGAATGCATAACGGAAGCCTTTAAGAGGCATTCCTGTTGACAGGACTATTTTTTCCTTCATGTATAACGGAAACAAATGGAACTATTATGTGCTCCCATAGACATGTATTAGGATGGAGCAAAACGGAAAGGCTTCCGTTTTGCATTCCATCCTAGAATTCAGTTATATTCCGTTATAACTCTGTTATAACCGAAACTATAACAGAATTCAATAATGTCGATGTGAACCTGGCCTTAAAGGGTTTTTATTGTGCAAAAGTAGTAAACCTTAAAAAAAAAGTTGTGTATTTGGTATCACTGTAATCATACTAACCTATAGAATAGTTATAGTGTTATTAATGCCAAAAAATTAATGCCACAAAAATTATAGGGTAAAATCTAAGTGGCAGTATTGCAGTTTTTTCCTATTCCCCCCAAAAATAGTTAATGAAAGTTAACCAGTAAGTTATGTGTACCCCAAAATGGTGCCATTAAAACCACAACTTGTCCTGTAAAAGAACAAGTCCTCATACAGCTATATTGACATAAAAATAAAAAAAAATATAGCTCTTGGAATGTGGTGATGAAAAAAAGAAATTGCTTGATCACTAAGGCCCAAAAGAGGCTGGTCACTAAGGAGTTAATGGGTTTTGAAAATCCATCCCTAAATATAAGGTCAATCATTATTATGTATATCTGTAGTATTATGACTACTATTTTCAGTCTAGCTACCCAGTAGACATTTACAGGTTCACTTAGTAAGAAGAAATTCTCTGCCAGCGTTATTTTAAGTGCAGAAATGCATCTTATTTCACGATATTTGTTTTAGATGAAAGGAGGCTATCCGGTATTCTGTATAATAAAGATTGAAAAATTATCACTGGAGTTAGGCTAATGACAAAATATGTAGATCCATAGTGACATAAAATGCATATGATAATAGACTTCTACAATAATAATATACAGCTAGGTATAATCACGCACACAGCTAATCTGTACAAGGACATACTGAGCAATATAATAGTATGCCTACAGCAGGAGCAGCACAGAGGGCTGTAATAAAGAACGGCTCAAAATACTAAGATGCAGAGAAAAATAACTGTATGAAAGTGAATATCAAATGTGAAGTTCTGCACCGTACATTAGGTGCATGTGCATTGTGCAGCATTGCTCTAAAATATTAAATTACGCAGCCTTGGATACAAAAAGACACTTCTAAAAGAGGTGTGCAGAAGGAGAGAGCACACTGCGTTCTTTCTATCTGTCTGCCTCCACAGGGGAACTTACTGTAACAATGTCCATTTGACTGTTTTCATAGGACACCTTTGGCATGCGTTACCATAGCAACAAGTCAGCCTTAGTATTCTAGGAAGAAAAGTATCAGACCTGTGATATAAATGTTGTATATTAACCTGAGTTGTGCAGAACTGTAGTGAAAGACTTGCTATTGCTTGGATTTAGAGATGAGCGAGCACTAAAATGCTCGGGTGCTCGTTATTCGAGACAAACTTTTCCCGATGCTCGGGTGCTCATTTCGAGTAACGAACCCCATTGAAGTCAATGGGAGACTCGAGCATTTTTTGCAGGGGACCAAGGCTCTGCCTAGGGAAGGCTGGGTGAAAACCTGGAAACATCAGAAAATGATGGAAACACCACGGAAATGGACAGGAAACAGCAGGGGTAGCATGCATGGGTGCCTCTGAGGCTGCCTAATCCCACCATTACCGCAAATTCTCCTGCAACAGCCTGGTGGTTACCCTCATGGCAATTGTGCTCACCCAGACCAAGAAAGGCGAGGCACATGCCCATCACATGTTAGGGAAGCACCCAACTAGGTGCAACGAAGGTCCATCACCCATGCCCATGCTGGCACTGCTCTCCTATCCCCAGCCACACGATGCAGGCATAAGCCTGACACAGCATGGCGGTGACACCAACATGTGACCAAGTTAGATGAGGTAGAAGGTGAGCCACCCAAAAATTTTGCCTGACGCAGCATGGCGGTGACAACAGAGTGACCGAGTTAGACTGAGGTAGCAGGAGGTGAAGCACGGATGGTAATTCGAAGGAGGAGGAGGAGGGGTTGGAGGAAGAGGCATAGTAAGTCTGAGAAACCGTGACTGAGGTAGGCCCCGCAATCCTCCAAGTGGGCAGTACATGAGTGGCCCCAGGGTCAGACTCGGTCAGAGTGACCGAGCTACACGACGGTAGCAGGTAGAACACATAAAAAATTTAGCGTGGCCCTGTATGTGGACGTTGAGGGCTTGTGCATGTAGGTGGGCTGAACTTTTTTTCTGCTTGCGCTCCAACGTCTGCTGTAATGACAGCTGAACGTTGCGCAGGGACACATTGGTGGACAGTGTGGAGGATCATGGAGGCAAAGGGGTGGTTTTCCGGCAGGAGGCGCTCGTGCCGGGGTCCTGGGCTGGGGGTTGACTCGCAGAGGCAGCGAGTGACACAGGGGAAGGAGCAGTGGTGGGACCTGCATGAGGGGAACGGACGGCCTTGGTTCCATAGTGTATAGCACTCGTATACCTGCGCATGCTGGTGGTGGTTAGGCTGGTAGTGGTGGAACCCCCACTTAAAAATTTGGCATCAACTGGTATGGCTGTCAACATTGAGCTTGAACTAGTGGGGCATGTGTGGTATCAATTCTTCTCAGTTTAAAATCGTATACGTCCCCTATCTTGGGACCATATATTTCATGGATTTTTTGAACACGGAAAAGGAAAAAGAGCTTGCTCTGGCCAGGGGAGTGTCTTTTCTACTGCAGCTAAGGGGACGTGTCCATGCTCTGCCTATCACAAGTCAGGAGCCAATTAAAAGAACAACCAAAAAAAATCAGTTCAAAATCTAATACGTCCCCTATCCGGGTAAATTGTTTTGAGAGAGGGCCTGTAGGTGGGGGGCAGGCTGGGGGGAAGGAGGTTGAGCTAGAAGAGCCAGAGGAGTGCCCCCTTGGCTAGCGTGTGTGGTGGTGACAACAGCCGGATGGAGTTCGAATGACGACGCAGGACCCCAACTTAAAAATTTAGCATCAACCAGTACGGTTGTCAACTCTGAAATTTGTCAAGTGGGGCATGTGTTGTATGCATTCTTCTCAGTTTAATACCGTATACGGCACCTATCCGGAAAAATAGTTTGGAGAGAGAGGAAAAAGACGTATTTTTAAAAGTGACGTTCAGTATGGATCAGTTAAAGAGAAAGAAAGGATTTTATGAAATGGATTTGTATCACTGAGAGCAAAAGAACCAATTTTTTTATGTGACATGCAGTATAGATCACTTGGAGATAAAAAGGGGAATGTGCAGACTTGGGCTGCTATAGTGCAAACCACTATGGTGGTGACAACAGAGTGAGCGAGTGACACTGCAGTAGCAGGCGAACCACATAAACATTTTTCGTGGCCCTGTATGGCGGCGGTGACAACAGAGTGACTGAGTTAGTATGCGGTAGCTGGTGAAGCACCCAAAAATTTTGCCTGACACAGCATGGCGGTTACACCACCAATGACTTTGTCCGACTGAGAATGCAGTGAAATGGCTTTTGTTGACCCTCCAAATTTTTTTTCGTTTCGGAGTACATAAAGTCGACCCTCAGCAAAAAATTTCTTTTTTAAATGTCGGTACTTGCTGTCTGTTTGACGCTCCTGAAACATTGTTTTACAGTGTCTGTAGTTGACACTGCGGAAAAATTGTTTGGAGAGAGGGCCTGTAGGTGGACCTCCGGAAAAATTGTTTGGAGAGAGGGCCTGTAGGTGGACCTCCGGAAAAATTGTTTAGAGAGAGGGCCTGTAGGTGGACCTCCGGAAAAATTGTGGTAAAAGAGTGCCAGTTGGACCTCTAAAAAATGGCATTTTTTGGGGCCGGATGGTAATTCGGAGGAGGAGAGGTCGGAGGAGGAGGCATAGTACGTCTGAGAGACCGTGACCAAGGAAGGCCCCGCAATCCTCGGTGTGGGCAGTACATGAGCGGCCCCAGGGTCAGTCTCGGTCCCAGCCTCCACCAAGTTAACCCAATGTGCCGTCAGTGAGATATAGTGTCCCTGCCCGGCAGTACTTGCCCAGGTGTCCGTGGTTAGGTGGACCTTCTCAGAAACAGTGTTGGTCAGGGCACGGATGATGTTCTGTGACACGTGCTGGTGTAGGGCTGGGACGGCACATCGGGAAAAATAGTGGCGGCTGGGGACCGAATACCGAGGGGCAGCCACCGCCATGAGATTGCGAAAGGCCTCGGTCTCTACCAGCCTATAGGGCAGCATCTCCAGGCTCAGCAATTTGGAGATGTGGACGTTGAGGGCTTGGGCATGTGGGTGGGTGGAACTGTATTTCCTCTTGCGCTCCAACGTCTGCTGTAAAGACAGCTGAACGCTGCGCTGGGACACATTGGTGGACGCTGTGGAGGATCGTGGAGGGGAAGGTGTGCTTTTCCGGCGGGAGGCGCTCGTGCCGGGGTCCTGGGCAGGGGGTTGACTAGCAGAGGCAGCGAGTGACACAGGGGAAGGAGCAGTGGTGTGACCCGCAGGAGGAGAACGGCCTTGGTTCCATTGAGTGGGGTGTTTAGCACTCATATGCCTGCGCATGCTGGTGGTGGTTAGGCTAGTAGTGGTGGCACCCCTGCTGATCCTGGTGTGGCACAGGTTGCACACCACAGTCCGTTGGTCATCCTCACTTTCTTTAAAGAACCTCCAGACTTGCGAACATCTAGGCCTCGCCACGGGAGCTTCACTACGTGAAACAGTTGCTGCTGATGCACCAGTTCTGGCCCTGCTTCTCCCTCTGGCCACACCACTGCCTCTTCCAACCTGTTCTGGTGCAGCACTCGCCTCCGCCTCAGAAGCACTGTCTTCACTCGGCTTATGAACCCAGCTTGGGTCAGTCACCTCGTCATCCTCCGATTCCTCAGTCTGCTCCCCCCTCAGACTTCCTGCCCTGACAACAACTTCACCACTGTCTGACAACCGTGTCCGACACCTCTTTACACACTTCTTCCACTAAGTCAACATTGTCATCATCATCATCACCCACAGACTGCGACAGTTGGAAAACTTGGGCATCGGGAAAGAGGTCAGCAGCAACCTGAGAAGTGGTTTGTGACTCTGGGAAGGGTCCAGAAAACAGTTCCTGAGAGTATGCCGGATCGCATTCCAAATTTTCCTGGGAGGGGGCAGACTGGGGGGAAGGAGGTTGAGGTGGAGGAGCCAGAGGAGTGCTCCCTTGGGTAACGTGGGTGGACTGCGTGGAAGACTGACTGATGGACAAATTACTTGAAGCATTGTCCGCAATCCACGACATCAGCTGTTCGCACTGTTGTGGTTTCAACAGTCCTCTACCACGTGTTCCTGTAAGTGGAGACATGAAGCTAGGGAGTGTAGCTCTGCGGCGTTCCCCTGCTCCCTCATCAGCAGGTAATGTCTCACCCTGCCCAGGACCACGGCCTCTGCCCCCTGCAGTAATTGAATGCCCACGCCCTCGTCCTCGACCCTTAGCCCTGGGGTTCAACATTTTCTGTATATAAGTGTATTATATAAAAAAAAAAAAAAATGGGCCTGCTGTACTGAAACCCAGAAACTTGTTCAATCTGAACAAGAAAATATATAGGTGGATAAGTTAGAGCAAAATTACGCATGTTATTACGTACCGTGCAGTATGGAGCAATTACACTGAAACTATTAGATTAGGCAGACTTGGTCTGCTTAAGTGCAACCCAGACAAATGTCGCACAGAGATTTTTGTAATGTAGCTGTATAGGTGAGAGTAAAAGACCTTTTTTAATTAAGTGACGTACAGAATGTGTCACCTGGACAGAAAATACGGATTGTGGTTTGTATATAGGCGGATAAGTTAGAGCAAAATTACGTATGTTATTACGTACCGTGCAGTATGGAGCAATTACACTGAAACTATTAGATTAGGCAGACTTGGTCTGCTTAAGTGCAACCCAGACAAATGTCGCACAGAGATTTTTGTAATGTAGCTGTATCAGTGAAAGCAAAAGACCGTATTTGATTATGTGACGTACAGTATGGGTCACCTGGACAGAAAATACGGATTGTGGTTTGTGGTGAGTGGACAACTGAACTGTGACACACAGAATGGTTCCACACAGCTGTATGAAATGGATTTGTATCACTGAGATAAAACAACAAAAAAACTATTTTTTTATATTTTTTTTAAATATTTTTTTTATATATATATATTTTTTAACGTGATGTGCAGAAGCTATCAGAGAGCAAACTCAGCCCCTGCTGACTGTGGCTATTTTGACTGCAACCCAGACAAATGTCGCACAGAGATTTTTGTAATGTAGCTGTATCAGTGAGAGCAAAAGACCTTTTTTAATTAAGTGACGTACAGAATGTGTCACCTGGACAGAAAATACGGAGTGTGGTTTGTGGTGAGTGGACAGCTGAACTATGACACACAGAATGGTTCCACACAGCTGTATGAAATGGATTTGTATCACTGAGATAAAACAACAAAAAAACTATTTTTATATATATATATATATATATATATATATATATATATATATATTTTTTTTTTTTTTTAACGTGACGTGCAGAAACTATCAGAGAGCAAGCTCAGCCCCTGCTGACTGTGGCTATTTTGACTGCAACCCAGACAAATGTCGCACAGAGATTTTTGTAATGTAGCTGTATCAGTGAGAGTAAAAAACCTTTTTTAATTAAGTGACGTACAGAATGTATCACCTGGACAGAAAATACGGAGTGTGGTTTGTGGTGAGTGGACAGCTGAACTGTGACACACAGAATGGTTCCACACAGCTGTATGAAATGGATTTGTATCACTGAGATAAAACAACAAAAAAACTATTTTTTTATATATTGTTTTTTTTTAATTTTTTTTTAAATATATATATATATATTTTTTTTTAACGTGACGTGTAGAAACTATCAGAGAGCAAACTCAGCCCCTGCTGACTGTGGCTATTTTGACTGCAACCCAGACAAATGTCGCACAGAGATTTTTGTAATGTAGCTGTATCAGTGAAAGCAAAAGACCGTATTTGATTACATGACATACAGTATGGGTCACCTGGACAGAAAATACGGATTGTGGTTTGTGGTGAGTGGACAGCTGAACTAGTTGAGTTAAAACTCAGTCAGTAAAAAAAAAATTAAAAAAAAGTGTTATATATGGGGATAGCTGCACTACTAGTGCCAGCCAGCCCAGCCAGGAGACAAAACAAATGTCTTGTAGCCCTTAGAAGGGCTGTTGGGTTCTTTTCAGATCACTCCTGCCTAACAGAGTACTAAATCCAGGCCCTAACACTCTCCCTGAAATGCAGCAGCTCTGTCCCTAACGACATCCAGACAGCATCTGAGCCGAGCACCGCGGGCAGTCACTAGTATATTCCAGGGTCACCTGATCAGGCCAGACAACCACTGCTATCGACATGTAAGGGCCCCACATGATGCTGGGTGTACCGCAGAGTCTCCTGGCTTGTGATTGGCTGAGTTTACAGATGCCAAAAATTCAAAATGCGGGAGATGCCATTTCCTCGAGCATGGCAAGATACTCGTCCGAGCAGCGAGCACTTACGAGTACCATAATACTCGAATGAGCACCAAGCTCGGACGAGCATTCTCGCTCATCTCTACTTAGAATCACTTGGAAATGCTAACCCAGTATAATTGATCAATACATTTATATGCACAGTACTGTACATGCGGTCCAGAACCCAACTTTAGTGATTTAGCAAGACAAGGGGACCAACTCACTCTGACTGCAGTTACTGGGACCACTAGGAAACTAGAATGGTGTTGCAACTTGGGGTTATTCAAGTAAACCTTTTTACTTTATGGCCAGTACTTCACCATAAACAAACCCACTCACATGCTCCCCACCGCTCGGTTCCAGTGCACAGGTTCCTCTCAGCAATTCTTATAGTCCCAGGCCTGTATACATCCTGATGTGGGCACGTGCCACACTTCACCGCTGAGGAGGCAGTGATTTCCAGCAGCAGTGCACGTGACCTTATCAAGATATGTACAAGCGCCTGGGACCCGAAGCATTACTTAGAGGAGCCTTTGCGCTGGAACGGGCATCAGGAAGAAGGTGAGTGGATTTCTTTGTTTAGGTATTTGTTTAGATACATACAGTATTGGTCAATTGTAAAAGTTCATCCTTAACCCTTTCACTCCCGGAGGTTTTTTCGGTCATGCATTTTCGTTTTGCGCTCCCTGCCTTCAAACAGCCATAACGCTTTTATTTTTCTGTTCACATAGCTGTATGAGGGCTTGTTTTTTGCGGGCCAAGTTGTACTTTCCAACGCCACCATTTAATATTGCATATGGTGTAGTGGGAAGCGGGAAAAAAATTCCAAATCAGGTGAAATTGCAAAAAAAACGCTATTCCGCTACAGTTCTACGAGTTTCTTATTTACAGCGTTCGATGTGCATTAAAACTGACCCGTTACTTTCATTCTACTGGTCAGTACGAATCCGGCAATACCTAATATGTATAGTTTTTCCTGCGTTTTGATAGTGATAAAATAATTAGAAAGTTGCCCTTTTTTATTTTTCCTTGTCATATCTTGACCCCTATAGCTTTTTGGTATTTATGTGTACAGAGCTGTATGGAGGCTCATTTTTTGCGGGGCGATCTGAAGTTTTTATTGATACCATTTTGGGGTGTGTATGACTTTTTGATCACTTTTTATTTAATTTTTTTTAGAAAAAAAAGCGACAAAAATCGGCAAATCGCCATTTGGACGCTTTTTTCCGCCACACAATTCGCCGTATTGGAATTTTTTTTTATATTTTAAAAGTACGGGCGTTTTCGGTCACGGTGATACCCATGATGTCTATATTTATTGTTATTTAGGTATTTATTTTTTAATTATACGGAAAGGGGGGTGATTTGAACTTTTATATCTTTTTTATTTTTTATATATTTTTTAACATTTTTAAAAAATTTTTTTTACTATTTGAAAGGCCAAATATGAGCTGATATATTGTGGCTTTTTTTTTCTTTATGAGCAATCAGGGATTTTCTAGACTCAGATAAATCCAAGAATTGCTCATCTCTTATCTTGGCCTGTCATCTAGTGGCCAGAATAAGAATTGCACTTTGAAAACTGTAATCCTCACCAGCGAGGATTACAGTTTTCATATGGTGTACAGACACCCCGATTGGCCACACGGGGCGTCTGTACACCACCCGGAAGCGAACACTTCCGGGTTCAGACGCAACTAGATGCCGTGATCACGTGTGATCACGGCATCTAACCGCCCAGCAAGACGCCGCCGATCAAGTAAGTAGTGGCAAGTCTCTGCTGTTAGAAACAGCAGAGACTTGCCGGCCATGACGCCCGCCGCACTTGCGAGTGTAAGGGTTAAAGTAGCCTTAGGCTCTATGCCCCCATACTGTGCCTCACACTATGTGCCCTCATACGGTGGCTCTTCTGTGTCTCCATACTGTGCCCCTATGAATGCAGTGCACACACTGCACAATACTTACCATTTCCTGGTCCCACAACGTCCTCCAGCGATGTAGTTCTGGCCTGTTGTGGCCAGGCCGAAATCTGCGGAACATCACAGGCGGCGCAATGGAATCACAACAAAGCGCTGATTGTCAGATATCATTAAGTGCAGGGCTGCTACGCTCTTTAGAAGTGAAGGGTAGTGCACCCTGTCTGGCTGCACACTTCACACACCCCCTAAGGCTGGCCCTGCTCTCCTTTACTTTGGGGGCCCCATTCTGGAGATTGGACCTGCACCTATCTGACATTGATGGCATATCCTAGCATTATAGTGCATATTTTAACACGTTTTTTATGCAGGTTTCACTCTGATTTACTGCATACCAATACACACCATGTGCAGGTAGCCTAAAGGCTGTATTAGACAACCCAATGTGGCAGATGATTGTCGGGAGGGATCTGCTGCCTGCAAAAGATTATTTTTTAACAGGTCAAAAGATTTGGATTGCCCGATGATGGAGGGTTTACTCGGGCAATCGGTGGTAGTATTACAATGCAAGATGACAGCTAACAAGCGTTCATACGAACATTCATTAGTAATCATCTGCCGAAAAATCAGCAGGTGTAATAAAGGTTTAAGGGTGCTTTAACACATAGGTTTTTGGTGATGCTTTTCTCACGTTTGCATTTTAGTGACGTTAGCTGTTGTTTTTTTTTTGCTTTAAAAAAGGTCTATGCGAAATACGAAGCGCAGGACACAGAAGCACATTTTTCCTGGTGATTTTTGTTAATTAGGTGATGTTCTTTGTCTTTCTGGCTTCTTTTAAAAACTTAAGCATGCGGTAGGCTTGGTGTTTTTGCAGGATTTTTTACAAAACCTTCTTTATAGCGGAAAAATGACATGAAGAAAGCACTATTGGTAAGACAAAAAAAACAATCTCTGAAAAATAGTCACAAAAATTATCAAAAACACTGCAAAAAACCTTCAGGGGGCAAAAAAACCCACATGTGGTTATGTGCACCAGTCCTTAAAATTGTCCCACAACAGTCTATATATTCTGTATTTCTTTCTCTCTCAGAGGATGGTAGTAGTTAGGCCTCATGCACACAACCGTATGTATTTTGCTGTCCGCAAAAAATGGATCCGCAAAAGACACGGATGAAGTCTGTGTGCATTCCGTCTTTTGCGGAACGTACTATCCTTGTCCGTAATAGAACAGTACTATCCTTGTCCGTAATATATAGTCATAAATATATTTTCCTGCATAACCTCCTTAACAATAGATAACATTAAGTAGCAAATAACCCTTTTCCAGTAGTCCAAGTACTACAGCTGCCATTTAGGGACCAAAAATATCCTTATAAATTGGAAATTTTATGCTACACCTACAGAATATTTATGCACTTTGCTAACAGATGCATAATGTATTATAATATTTTCTATATATTACCTGTATTTACTTTGGCAATTGACAAACTAGACCTTATACCATGCTCCATATGTGGCACAAACTAGCAACAGATGAAAAACATGAACCTAGACAATATAAGGACTACCAGCTGTTCCTGAATCAATTCTGAGAGGGGCACTATGCTATAATCAAATAAACCAATATTATTTACTCGCACAAACTTCATTAAAATCAATTAAACCTTAAATGATCCTTCTCCTGGAGTTGCCACCTGTTGCTATGTATAGTGTAATTACTACTGTATGTGAGTTGCAGCCATAAACAATGCTCACACTTGTTATATAAAAACACCTACAGTGCATTCGGAATGTCTTCAGACCCTTTAATTTTTTTTACATTTTGTTATGTTGTGCTAAAAATGTTTAAAAATTCAAGTTTTTCCCCATCAATCTGCACAGAACTTTAGAAATGTTTGCAAATTTATTAAAAACTAAAACTAAAAATTGACATAGATATGAGTATTCAGAACCTTTGCTATGACACTTAAAATTTTGCTCTGGGGGCCTGCTATTTCTCTTGATCATCTTCGAGATGATTCTGCACCTTGATTGGAGTTGACCTGTAGTAGATTGAGCTGATTGGATATGATTTGGAAACATACACCCCTGTCTGCATAAGGTCTCACAGCTGACAATGCATATCAGAGCAAGATCCAAGCCATGGGAAGGAAAGAACTATCTGTAGAGATCAGAAACAGGATTTTGTGGGGGCAGAGATCTAGAGAAGAGTACAAAGAAATTCAGCAGCCCTGAAAGTTCCCAAGAGCACAGTGGCCTCCATAATTCTTAATTAGAAGAAATTTGGAACCAAAATTTACAAGAAAAACAAAATTTCCAAAATTTACAAGAAGAAAATTGGAACAACCAGGACTATTCCTAGAGCTGGCTACCCCACCAAACTAAGTGATTCGGGCTAAAGGTCCTTGGTAAAAGTGGTGACCAAAAACTCAATGGTCTCTGACTGATCTTCAACTACTTCAGCTACTGCCAGTGCCACTACCCTCTCAAACACCTAGGACCTACACCGATCAGATGCTGATGATCGATCATCAGTAAGAAAAAAGTGTAGAACCCCTTTAATGAAAACCTGATCGAGAGCGATCTGGACCTCAGACTGGACCAATGTTTCACCTTCCAACAAGACAATGACCCAGGGACAGACTGAGAACTTAAAGTAGCCCTGGAAAAAAACTAAAAGTGGCCCCAATGTTGTAGGTGGGTACAAATTGACAGAAGGTGTGGCAACAAAAGTAAATGGAGCGAATACAAGTTGGCGGGGTCAGTAATAATACCATAGGGCAGCACAGAATACCATCCCACAGAACCAAATACCACAGTGCAGCACAAAATACCCCTCCCCAGAAGCTGTCCCTCTGTGATGGCCATAAATAGCTGCCATGCTCTGTCCTCCTCCTCCTCCAGTTGTCTCTAATATAGATGTGAAGCAGGGGCTTAGGAGGTGAGAAACGGGCCACAGCACTGAGCCAGCTCTTACTTCAGCATGCTACCTGGGCTTCCTCTAATAATGACCCTTCTAGATCCCGAAATAGTACCTGGCCAGTGGCAGTGAGGAGGGCTCAGGTGGCCCTATGGCCATTGGCCCACCGGGAAAATTCCCTGTAGGGTCTATAGCCATTCTGCCCTTGCAATGACCCTAAGTACACAACTAAAACAACACAGGAGTGGCTTAGGGACAACTCTTGGAATGTCCTTGAGTGGCCCAGCCATAGTCCTGACTTGAACTCAATTGAATGTCTCTGGTGAGACCTAAAAATGACTGTCCTTCGACGGTCCCCATCCAGCCTGACAAAACATGAGAGGATCTGCAGATAAGAATGTCAGTAAACCCCCAAATCCAGGTGTGCAAAACTTGTGGCATCATACCCAAGAAGACAAGGCAGTAATCACTGCCAAAAGTGATTCAACTAAGTGCTGAGTAAATAGTCTCAATACTTGGGTCAATACAATATTTTAATTTTTCCTTTTCAATAAACTAGAAAAGATTTTGTATATTTTATTTTCTCTTTGTCATTATGAGGTATTGAATGCAGAATGATGGGGAAAAATTGATTTTTTAAAAAATTTTAGTACAAGGCGGCAACATAACTATGAAATGTGAAAAAAGTGAATGGGTCTGAAGACGTTTTGAATGCACGGTACAGTGCCTTGCGAAAGTATTCGGCCCCCTGGAACTTTTCAACCTTTTGCCACATCTCAGGCTTCAAACAAAAAGATATAACATTTTAAATTTTTGGTGAAGAATCAACAAGTGGGTCACAATTGTGAAGTGGAACGAAATTTATTGGATCATTTAAACTTTTTTGTAATAATAAAGCTGAAAAGTGGGGCGTGCAAAATTATTCGGCCCATTTACTTTCAGTTCAGAAAACTCACTCCAGAAGTTCATTGAGGATCTCTGAATGATCCAATGTTGTCATAAATGACTGATGAAGATAAATAGAATCCACCTGTGTGTAATCAAGTCTCCGTATAAATGCACCTGCTCTGTGATAGTCTCAGGGTTCTGTTTAAAGCACAGAGAGCATCATGAAGACCAAGGAACACACCATGTAGGTCCATGATACCGTTGTGGAGAAGTTTAAAGCCGGATTTGGATAACAAAAGATTTCCCAAGCTTTAAACATCCCAAGGAGCACTGTGCAAGCGATCATATTGAAATAGAAGGAGTATCAGACCACTGCAAATCTACCAAGATCCGGCCGTCCCTCTAAACTTTCATCTCAAACAAGGAGAAGACTGATCAGAGATGCAGCCAAGAGGCCCATGATCACTCTGGATGAACTGCAGAGATCTACAGCTGAGGTGGGAGAGTCTGCCCATAGGACAACAATCAGTCGAACACTTCACAAATCTGGCCTTTATGGAAGAGTGGCAAGAAGAAAGCCATTTCTAAAAGATATCCATAAAAAGTCTTGTTTACAGTTTGCCACAAGCCAACTGGGAGACACACCAAACATGTGAAAGAAGGTGCTCTGGTCAGATGAAACCAAAATCGAACTTTTTGGAAACAATGCAAAACGATATGTTTGGCGTAAAAGCAACACAGCTCATCACCCTGAACATACCATCCCCACTGTCAAACATGGTGGTGGCAGCATCATGTTTTGGGCCTGCTTTTCATCAGCAGGGACAGGGAAGATGATTAAAATTGAGGGGAAGATGGATGGAACCAAATACTGGACCATTCTGGATGAAAACTAGAGTTGAGCGAACGTACTCGTAACAAGCACTGTACTGCTCGGATCCCCTGCGCTTGAATGGCCGCAGCCAACCGGATCCCGGATCCGGATGCCTGCAGCCATGCAAGCGCAGGGGATCCGAGCAGTACAGTGCTCGTTACGAGCACGTTCGGTCAACTCTAATGAAAACCTGTTGGAGTCTGCAGAAGACCTGAGACTAGGACGGAGATTTATCTTCCAAGACAATGATCCCAAACATAACGCAAAATCTACAATGGAATGGTTCAAAAATAAACGTATCCAGGTCTTAGAATGGCCAAGTCAAAGTCCAGACCTGAATCCAAATGAGAATATGTGGAAAGAGCTGAAAACTGCTGTTCACAAACGCTCTCCATCCAACCTCAAAGAGCTCAAGCTGTTTTGCAAGGAAGAATGGGCAAGAATTTCAGTCTCTAGATCTGCAAAACTGATAGAGACATACCCCAAGCGACTTGCAGCTGTAATCGCAGCAAAAGGTGGCGCAACAAGTATTAATGCAAGGGGGCCGAAAAATTTTGCACGCCCCACTTTTCAGTTTTATTATTACAAAAAAGTTTAAATGATCCAATAAATTTCATTCCACTTCACAATTGTGACCCACTTGTTGTTGATTCTTCACCAAAAATTTAAAATGTTATATCTTTTTGTTTGAAGCCTGAAATGTGGCAAAAGGTTGAAAAGTTCCAGGGGGCCGAATACTTTTGCAAGGCACTGTATGTCCATGCAAAGAAATTCCAACCCTGATTAAAATAATCAGCTTCTAACTGTGGCGATCAGCTCAAACGGCAACTTCAGATATAGTTCAAAACAATATTCTTTTATTTTGTCCACAGCGGGTTTAACAAAACTTGATTACTTCAGCATGTAAACATACCAAAAATACAGTCTATGTGAACTGGTTTCCACCAGTAGTTCCTGGTTTCCACCACCAGCTCAGCTTGAGGGGGAAAAGACTTTGCAATAGCAGGCTTCTCTGCTGAAACTCTCTACACAGCTGTGCTCCCAGTCTATCACACTACAGACTAGGAACCGCACCCCCAGCTCTCCTGAGCTTCCTAGCTTATATATGCCAGCCAAAACCTGGCCTGGATACGTGGGAGTCATCCCACCCTGCTCTTTGACTACTCCAATGAAACCCGGCCCGGATCAGCTGCAGCCAGCAGCTAAGCTAGTACTAACAAGTGTCAGTAACCTAGAGTTACTGACAAAACATTATCGGTTCATTTCACCGAGGCCAGGCACCTCGGTGACACGTATCTATCGTCTACTATGGCACCTTGTGCCTTCTTACATACTCTGTCCAATGCCGGGAGCTTGGGCATCTTTAGCCACCAGATTGTGTACCCTTGACAGGGCATCTGCATTCCCTTGTATCTTGCCTGGCCTATGTTCTACTGAGAAGGAGAAATCTCGAAGTGCAAGGAGCCAGCGGGTAACTCGGGCATTATTCCCCATCTTCTCTCACATCCACCTTAGTGGGGCATGGTCCGACACTAACCTGAACCTCCGTCCCAGCAGATAGTACCTGAGGGAGTCTTTGGCCCATTTTATGGCCAGACACTCCTTCTCAATGATGGCATAATTCCTTTCTGCTCGGGATAGTTTTCTACTAAGGTATATCACTGGGTGCTCTTCTCTATTCACTACCTGAGACATGACTGCCCCCAGACCAACATCGGAGGCATCGGTCTGGACCACAAACTCACAGGAGAAGTCCGGGGCTATAAACACGGGTTGCTTACACAGGGTCTGTTTAAGCTCCTGAAAGGCCCTTTCCGCTTCTGGGGACCACCTCACCATGGCCGACTTTGTGCCCTTTGACAGGTCGGTCAAGGGAACCGCTATTTCTGCAAACCTGGGGACAAACCGCCTATAGTATCCCACAATACCCAGAAACGCCTTGACCTGCTTTTTGGTTAGTGGGCGGGGCCAATTCTGAATGGCTTCTACCTTATTAAGCTGGGGTTTAATCTCCCCTCTCCCCACTACGTAGCCCAGGTATTTGGTTTCATCCATTCCTAGGGCACATTTGGCTGGGTTAATCTTAAACCCAGCCTTCCTTAAGGCATTAAGGATGGCCTGAACTTTTCTGAGATGACTGTCCCAATCGTGACTAAAGATGACAATGTCATCTAAATATGAAGCTGCATACTCCCTATGGGGGCGTAAAACTTGGTCCATGGCCCTCTGGAAGGTGGCAGGGGCCCCCTGCTATCTAAACAGCTTTCGTACATACTGAAAAGACCCCCCAGGTGTAGAGAAAGCCATCTTCTCTTTAGCCACTTTTGACAGTGGGATCTGCCAGTAACCCTTAGTGAGGTCTAAGGTGCTAATATACCTCGCCGGGTCTAGTCGTTTGACCAGCTCATCTACCCTGGGCATAGCGTAGGCATGGACACCTCATTAAGCTTGCGGTGTTAGGCCACTGAGGCACAACTAAAATAAATAAGTGACTCTGCCACTTGGCAGAGTCACTGGGGATCACTGGACCCAAACTCTGGGCAGCCAGACAATGACGATCGCTCCCAAAGGGCTAAATGATATAGGAGGCAAGATAATGAATAGTAAGGTAAACACTCGCACAAACACGTACTGCGCAGAAAGCGCTTGAGACTGGAGCCAGAGCTTTGGCTTCACAGACCTCCAGACAAGCGACGCCCACCGTGTACCCGTGCTCCAGGAGGGGGCTACGGCACGGCCGCAAGCGTGGCTTACAAACAGTCTGAGTGAATAAATAGTAAGGTAAACACTTACACAACACGTACTGCGCAGAAAGCGCTTGAGACTAGAGCCAGAGCTTTGGCTTCACAGACCTCCAGACAAGCAACGCCCACCGTGTACCCGTGCTCCAAGAGGGGGCTACGGCACGGCCGCAAGCGTGGCTTACAAACAGTCTGAGTGAATAAATAGTAAGGTAAACACTTACTCAACACGTACTGCGCAAAAGCGCTTGAGACTGGAGCCAGAGCTTTGGCTTCACAGACCTCCAGACAAGCGACGCCCACCGTGTACCCGTGCTCCAGGAGGGGGCTACGGCACGGCCGCAAGCGTGGCTTTCAAACAGTCTGAGTGATACACACACACAAAGACAGACAGAAAAGCAGGCACGTGCAACCACGCACCGGTGCAAGGGAGCACACAAACACTCAGTAACATTCAGTGTCAATAGCAATGGACAGGACCGCATAGCAGTCGCACATGTACAACAAGGCACCGGCCCTGCCCAGCAGAAGCTCAGGGTTTAAATAGTAGTGAGCTAATTGGCAGAGGCGTGGTTACTGACACTTCCTGTGAAAGCCTGGCGGAAGTGACCTCACCAGAGGTCTCAAGGGCAGGGCGTGGTGCCTGACATACTTCCTGTGAACGCCTGGCGGAAGTGACGTCACCAGAGGTCTCAAGGAGCTGGCGCATGACCACTTCCTGTGCCGGACCTTGTTCACTGCAGTAGGACTGTGGGCGCAAGGATATTGCACTGAGATTTGCCCGTGCCCCTTCACCAACACCCGCAGCCCGGGAGGGCAAGCGACCGCCTGCACGACGTCGATGCACGCGCCTTACATGCAGTAGTCATTGCAGAATCTCCACTCACCATTTGGTTTCGGCACTAGCACTATGGGGTGGGATCAGCCACTTTTAGATCTCTTAATCACCCCTAGCTCTATCATCCTATGGACCTCCTTGGAAATGACCTCCCGGCGGGCTTCAGGGATCCGATACGGTTTTACGTTCACCCTCACTTGAGGATCCGTGAGGATCTCATGTTCTATCACATTGGAATGCTCGGGGGTTTCCGTAAAGAGATCCTTATTCTTCTGCAGGAGTTCCCTACACTGTTGTTTTTGGGAGGGGGATAGGGTCTCTAAAATCTAATTAAGTCACCAGGCAAGAAGCTTCAGGTGGGTCTCTTTCCTTCCAGGGTTTGATCAAATTGACATGGTAAATCTGGAAAGGCTTCCTCTTCCCTGGCTGGTGTACCTTATAGTTGACCTCCCCCACTTTTCTACTATCTCATAGTGACCCTGCCATTTGGCTAGGAATTTGCTTTCGACCGTGGGGACTAACACTAACACACGATCTCCCAGATTAAACTGTCTCAGATGGGAAGACCTATTATAGACCCAGCCTGTGCCTCTTGTGCCTGGAGCATACACTCTTTTACAATTGGCATCACCCTCAACATTCTCTCCTGCATCTGGGCTACATGCTCTACTATGCTTTTGTAGAGCGTGGCCTCACTTTCCCATGTTTCCTTTGCCACATCCAGGAGACCCCGGGGTGCCTGCCATAAAGTAATTTGAAGGGTGAAAACCCTGTGGAGGTTTGGGGCACTTCTCTAATAGAGAACAATAGTTATTGTAGAAGACAATCCCAGTCCCACCCATCCTTCTCTACCACCTTCCTTAGCATGGCCTTTAGGGTCTTGTTAAATTGCTCCACGAGACCATCCGTCTGAGAATGGTAGACCAATGTACGCAACTGAGTGACCTTTAAAACTTTGCACAATTCCCTCATCACCTTTGACATAAACAGGGTTCCTTGGTCTGTTAGAATCTCTTTGGGAATCTCCGTTCGGGAGAAGACATAGAACAATTCCCGGGCAATATTTCTGGATGTGGGGTTTCGTAGAGGAACAGCTCGGGGTAACGGCTAGCATAATCAACGATTACGAGGATGTACTGATGCCCCCTAGCTGACTTCAACAATGGCCTTACCAGGTCAATTGCTATCCTTTCAAAGGGGATTCAATGATTGGTAATGGGACCAGAGGGCTATGGAAGTGGGCTACCGGGGAAGTGACCTGGCAAAATGGACAACATTGACAGAAATCCCTAATCTCCCGGTAACACCCGGGCCAATAAAATCGTTGTAGGACCCTCTCAAGTGTTTTGTCTGCCCCTAGGTGACTACCCAACATATGGGAGTGGGCCATATCCATAACCATATGTCTATATGGTCCCGGGACTAGTATCTGCTCTATCACTTCGTCCCGTATCTTGGTCACCTGGTATAAAAGGTCCTGATTCAGGGCAAAGTGTGGAAACCTTTCGTCGGCGCCAGGCTCCTGGGGAATCCCATTAAGGACCACCACATTGTCTAGTGCCCCTTTCAAGGTGAAGTCTCAGAGTTGGACCGTACCAAAATTTCCCCGGGACACCTTCAAGTCTGGGACATTTTCCTCTGTGGTAGCCTCTTCCTCATTGTCCCCTAGCAGGACAGTCAGAGGAAATTCTTGGGTTACCTCTGGACTCCCACCCACTGGATTACCTGAACCACCTGGGTGATTTGGCCTAGCCTTTGCCCACAGGTCCCAGAACAGGGGGCAGTCATGACCAATATTAGCATCATGCAGCAAGCGTTTCACCACCCCCATATTGTGCGTCAGTGTACCACAGCCTGTCTCCAGAGTAACCTGGGCCACTGGGTAAACTCTGGTGTCTCCCCCTAGATTTTTCCCAGGGGCCAACACATGAGGAAGAGAGGCCGATATAAAAGTGACCAAACTCCCTGAGTCCAACAGTCCTGAGACAAGAGTCCCATTGATCGTTAGTGTACACATCTGGGGTCCCTCCCCATTGGTTGGTACGGCGCTGCAAGCTGGCTGTGAGAACAGGGAACTGCGCCGGCCCACAGAACAGTCCATGGGCTCTGTGGTGAGTGGACACTGGGCTACCATGTGACCCGGGGCTCTACATCTCCAGCAAATGATATTCCGGGGAATTCCTTTTGTCACTGGTTCTGGCATCCTCCTGGCTTTGGCGCGACTCTCTGAAGTGGGCTTACACCCCAGTCTCTGACTGTCCGAGTCCTTCCGGGCCCCCCAATAGGGTGACTTTGGGTTCCCTGGACTGCCCAGGGACTTCTCCATAGCATGGAATCTCTCTACCAGTCCCACCAGGTCATCTGCCATCTGGGGGTCGCCCTGGGCAACCTAGCACTGGATCTGTTGGGGAAGTAAGTGCATGAACCGGTCCATGACCACACGCTCCACCATTTCAGCTGGGGAGCAGATCTCTGGCTGCAACCACTTCTGGACTAGATGTAACAAGTCTTGGAGGATTGTCCAGACTATATTCCCAGTAGTGTACCCTTTATGCTCGCACCGCCAAGGTGACGCCAAGCCGTGCCAGGATCTCAGCTTTTAATTTTGGCTACTCTTTAGCGTCCTGCAGGGCAAGATCATAATATGCCTATTTGGGCTCCCCAGTTAAATATGGACCCAGGACTTCGGCCCACTGATCCGGCTGTGCTGAACTCTCCCGAGAGCGAACGGCATCAGTCATGACGGCCATCTGCTGTATGAGCAGTTTGTTGGTCTCCTGCTGGGCGTGCATTGCCTCCGTATGCGGCTTCTGTTGCTGTAAGTTAACCTGCACCATGTGCTTAATCACCTCTTCCATGACGGCTGGCTTAGTCTGGCTCTGTGTTGCGGCTTTGACTCAGGACATGCAGTTCATCAGTGGATTTATGCCCGCATCCTCCACCAATTTGTGGCGATCAGCTCAAACGGCAACTTCAGATATAGTTCAAAACAATAGCGGATTTAACAAAACTTGCTTTCTTCAGCATGTAAACATACCAAAAATACAGTCATATGTGAACTGGTTTGACTCACATTCCTCTGTAGTTCCTGGTTTCCACAACCAGCTTGAGGGGGAAAAGACTTTGCAATAGCAGGCTTCTCTGCTGAAACTCTCCACACAGCTGTGCTCCCAGTCTATCACACTTCAGACTAGGAACCGCACCCCCAGCTCTCCTGAGCTTCCTAGCTTATATTATGCCAGCCAAAACCTGGCCTGGATACGTGGGAGTAGTCATCCCACCCTGCTTTTTGACTACTCCAATGAAATCCGACCTGGATCAGCTGCAGCCAGCAGCTAAGTTAGTACTAACAAGTGTCAGTAACCTAGGGTTACTGACAAAACATTATCGGTTCATTTCACCGAGGCCAGGCACCTCGGTGACACGTATCTATCGTCTACTATGGCACCTTGTGCCTTCTCACATAACCTAGAGGTAATTGGAAAGCCAGTCCTATAGAACAATACACTTAGAGCTATAATGGCACGTCATCTAATCTTTGAAGTTTGTAATTGTAGGGGAGCATTTTACGTGGGGTGCAGAGGTAGTAGTCCTTCCAGGGTGCTGGTGCCTGAGAAGACCCAAAGGCCCCTCTGCCCCATAAAAGGATATTATTAGTCTGGGATCACATTGCATTTCATCCATCTACTGGGTCTTCCATTGAGGGTGTACGTTTGAATAATTAAAAAACACTCTTCAAACATGTAGCTCGACTGGCACATTAATTTTAATGGGTTAAACAGAGTTCAAAGGATTCATTATTGGACTCTGTTTGACATACTCTTTGTTGGCTTATAGATTTTTTGTTGGATGGAATAGTGTAGTAGACCGTGGGATTCTGTCCAGCAAAAAAAAAACAGAAACTGATGGAAAGCAGGTAACATAGAGTACAAAGATGAATCATTTGAATGCTGTTTGACCCATTAAAATGAATGTAACTGTCATGTTGTTCATTTTAATACCATCTTCAGATATTCAGGTGTACATATCCTCAACGGAAAGCCCAATGAAGGGCTAAGACGCAAAGTGAACCTTCACTTAAAGGGGTTTTCTGAGACTTTTATACTGATCGACACCTGGAACCCCCGCCGATCAGATGTTTGAAAACGCATCGGCTCTCACATCTTAACCTAGGCCATGTGACGTCATGTGAATGGGGCTGAGCTGCGAAACCACGCATAACCGCTGTACAACTGTGAGCGCAGGTGCCTTCTCAAACAGCTGAAAGGCAAGGGCCCCTGGTGATCCCCACCAATCAGATACTGATGACCTATTCAGAAGATAGGTCATCTGTATAATATAAATGGAGAACCTGTTAGGTTGGAGTTACAAACATAACTTTAATGGCATTCTCATTGTAATTTGTGTTTATTTCATTTGCTGTGACCAGATGTAATTTTAAAGTCTATAGCAAAATACTGAAATATCTAAACACAGTGGCTTGGTATTTTTGTTGTGGTTTTTGAATCAGTGTTTTTTTCCCCAAAATGACATGTTCTATGTGTGGCTTTGTACCCATAGGGTTCTCTATAAGACTTCAGAAAAACGAGAAAAAAAATGTATGTGCATGTTACAGAATAAAACTACAAAGCTTGTCAAAAAATACCATTACAGGCTTGAAATGCATGTCAGTTTTACAGGAGTTTTAAAATGCTGAAAAAGTGTGTGTAGGAGCCCTTGCAGTTTTTGCATTAGGCCTGGGACTTCACATTGTGCCTCTGTTTGACTGGATGCTGTTGCTGTCTCAATAATTGAAGATAATTACAATGGGATTCCACGTGAGATACCAGTGTAATCTGTATGGGACAGGAAGACAGTTAAAAATAATCTTAAGGGCAGCCTTGACCGCAAGGCTAGAGCTACATGGCGACTTTAGCCACGCAAGTAATAAATCAGTGTGTAGCAGTCCAGCCTCATAAAATAATGGAACTGAAAGTTGCAGAGAGCGATGAGGAGAAAGCGAAGCTACTAAATATCTTTTTCTCCACTGTATTCACTGAGGAAAATTAACTGTTAGATGAAATGCAGAATAGAAAATTAAATTCCCCTTTAAAAGTGCCCTGTCTGACCCCAGAAGAAGTAGAGCTGCGTCTTAAAAAGATTAAAATAGACAAATCGCCAGGACCTGATGGCATACACCCCCGTATCCTAAGAGAATTAAGTAATGTCATCACCAGACCCTTATTTCTGATATTTAAGGACTCTATACTGACAGGGAGTGTTCCACAGGATTGTGGTGCCACTATTCAAAAAGGGTCCAAAAACAGAGCCCGGAAACTATAGGCTGGTAAGTTTAACATCTGTCGTGGGTAAACTGTTTGAGGGTTTTCTAAGAGATGCTATCTTGGAGTACCTCAATGAAAATAAGCAAATAACTCCATATCAGCATGGCTTCATGAGGGATCGGTCATGTCAAACCAATTTAATCAGTTTCTATGAGGAGGTAAGTTCTAGACTGGACTGCAGCAAATTAATGGATGTCGTATATCTGGACTTCTCCAAAGCATTTGACAAGGTTTCCACATAAAAGGTTAGTATATAAAATGAGAATGCTTGGCCTGGGAGAAAATGTCTGTATGTGGGTAAGTAACTGGCTCAGTGATAGAAAACAGAGGGTGGTTATTAACGGCACATATTCAGATTGGGTCACTGTCAATAGTGGGGTACCACAGAGGTCAGTATTGGGCCCTATTCTCTTCAATATATTTATTAATGATCTTGTAGAAAGCTTGCACAGTAAAATATCATTTTTTGCAGATGACACTAAACTGTGTAAAGTAATTAACACAGAAGAGGACAGTACACTGCTACAGATGGATCTGGATAGACTGGAGGCTTGGGCAGAGAAGTGGCAGATGAGGTTTAACACTGACAAATTTAAGGTTATGCATATGGGAAGGAATAATGCAAGTCACCAGTACATACTAAATGGTAAAATATTAGGTAACTCTGACATGGAAAAGGACCTAGGAATTTTAGTGAACAGCAAACTAAGCTGTAGAAACCAATGTCAGACAGCTGCTGCCAAGGCCAATAAGATAATGGGTTGCATCAAAAGAGGCATAGATGCCCGTGATGAGAACATAGTCCTGCCACTTTACAAATCACTAGTCAGACCACACATGAAGTACTGTGTACAGTTCTGGGCTCCTGTGAACAAGGCAGACATAGCAGAGCTGGAGAGGGTTCAGAGGAGGGCAACTAAAGTAATAACTGGAATGGGTGGACTATAGTACCCAGAAAGATTATCAAAATTAGGGTTATTCACTTTAGAAAAAAGACGACTGAGGGGAGATCTAATAACTGTGTATAAATATATCAGGGGTCAGTACAGAGATCTCTCCCATGATCTATTTATCCCCAGAACTGTTACTGTGACGAGGGGACATCCTTTGCGCCTGGAGGAAAGAAGGTTTGTGCACAAACATAGAAGAGGATTTTTTACGGTAAGAGCAGTGAAACTATGGAACTCTCTGCCTGAGGAGGTGGTGATGGTAAGTTCACTAAAAGAGGGGCCTGGATGTATTTCTGGAGTGTAATAATATTACAGGTTATAGTTACTAGAGATGGGTCGTTGATCCAGGGAGTAATTCCGATTGCCTGATTGGAGTCGGGAAAGCATTTATTCCCCTAAAGTGAGGAACATTGGCTTCTACCTCACAGGGGTTTTTTTGCCTTCCTCTGGATCAACTTGTAGGAAAACAGGCCGAACTGGATGGACAGATGTCTTTTTTCGGCCCTATAAACTATGTTACTATGTAAAGGGGTCATAGCGCAATTCATATGTTGCCACGAGCACAGCCCCAGAATTTCAAAATGTCCAACAATCCAAATTTGCCCCAGCCTTAGGCCTCATGCACACGAACGTATTTTCTTTCCGTGTCCGTTACGTTTTTTTTGCGGACCGTATACGGAACCATTCATTTCAATGGGTCTGCAAAAATAACGGAAGGTACTCCGTGTGCATTCCATTTCCGTATGTCCGTATTTCCGTTCCGCAAAAAAATAGAACATGTCCTATTATTGTCCGCATCACGGACAAGGATAATACTGTTCTATTAGGGGCCAGCTGTTCCATCCAGCTGTTCCATTCCGCAAAATACGGGATGCACACGGATGTTATCCGTATTTTTTGCGGATCCGTTTTTTGCAGACCGCAAAATACATACGGTCGTGTGCATGAGGCCTTAGGCTCCATTCACACGTCTGTATTTTTCATCCGCATCCTATCCGCGTCCGTTCCGCAATTTTGGACGTTTTTTGCGGATAGTATGCGGATCCATTCATTTCAATGGGTCCCGAAAAAATGCGGACATTGCACCGTATGTTGTCCGCATCCGTTTCTCCGTTCCGTTTTGCGGATCCGCAAACAGAAATCCTCCTGTCCTACTTTTCCTCCGATTTTGTGGTCCGTAGCCCAATACAAATCTATGGGACGTCCGTAAATGCGGAAGACGTGCGGAAAGCCATCCGCATGTCATCCGCACTTGCGGATTCTGTTCCAGGAGGGTAGAAGATTTGATTACTTCTACCCTCTATCTAGAGGGTAAAAGATTTGATTACTCCTTCCGTTTTTTTGCGGATCCGCAAAAAACGGATGACATATGGATACATCCTTTCCACTTTTTACGGAAAAACTGAACGGATGTGCTGGAAAAACTGAGTTTTTTTACGGAACAACGGATCCGCAAAAAACTGGCCGTTTTCCAGGATGTGCAAAAATACGGACATGTGAATGGGGCCTAAGGGTGATTTGACACTATCTCCTTTTTTTTTACATTTTATTTATTAAAGCATCTTTTTTTGGATAGAGTTTTTTTTAAGACAAAAACTGTGTGGTCAGATGTTACATGCTGGCCAACAAAAAATTATAAAACAACATAAAAACACAATGCTTTTTGAAGACAGTTCCTAGTGTTTTCTGCTCCTAGGTCTATAAAGTCTATAAAGTATATAGTGTATTATGCACAACATACAAAAATACGAGGGTGAGTTAAAAATTATCTGCAGTCTATTTACAAATACATTGTATTTCAACATAAACGTCCTAGTTACTGCTGCAAAAGTTTAAATGTGTTACATCAACTCATTTGTGTGTGGGGAGAAACAATGCTGGCCCACTTGTTATTTGCACAAAAGAATAGCAGGGTGCAGTGATTTATTTTTTGTGATCATTGTGGTGTGTCTGGTGGCGATATTTATTGAAAAATTTCTGCACAATGTGGAGAAAGTGTTTTGTTGAGAAGAAGTTTGCACAAGTGTCAGCCATGATGAAGGAGCTGGACACCCGTTTACTTCCATGACTGATAACAACATTGAGCACGCACATGAACTGATTGGATTGGATATACAAGTGACAGTGGATTATGTGACAAATCATTTGTAGATCAGCAGAAGATTCATGTCTGATGATGAGTTGAAGACAGAGGTGCATTCATGGCTCACAGCTCAGTCTAGAACATTTTTTAATGAGGGAATACAAAAGCTTGTTGAAAGATGGACAAATTGTATTGTATCCCCCAAACAAAAATATTTGTAAAAGTCTGAAGCAGAAGTGAAGCCTGGCAACTTTTAGGTCTGCTCTATAAAATAAGAGCTATGACAGGTGACTTTAGCTTAGCTAAACTGCTTAACCCTAATAAAGTCTAACATTGTTAAAATTGATCTTTTCTTTTTTTTCTAATGATGTCAGAGCCTCAGGCTCCATATGTTCCTTTCATTGTCCAGATTGGCTGTTCTTGTGCTTAAACACAATCCCAGTAAAAAGTCAGTACATGAAGGAAAGCTGTTTATTGCAACAAGGACAAAGCCATTATAACATACAGACAACTAAATAACCAGTGAAAAGATTACAAAGTAGCTGACACATATCCTGAGCATACTGAACCTTACTAATGGCTGGTTTACATGGGCCAACGGTCTGGGCAATTATGGGGAACCAGCATTTTTAAGAATGTTCGTTCTCGTTAATTGCCTTTGTATATGGCACCAATCACCCGATCATCTGTCCCCATACAGAGAAGATGATTGCTGCATTCAATTGAACTTTCCCCTCTCCCTCTATTTAACAGTCAAGCAAAAGATTGTGAATGAACAGCCATCATTAGGAAAGACTAGACTGAACTATATGACTAGATGCAAGTGTAATCAAGAGAATGCCTCATCCCTCATATTGTCATGTATCATCTGTGGCTTTTAGCCACTGGCTCAAACACAAAGTTCATGATCGCCAGAGTGAAACATTCTGGAAAACTATTATAAAACTTTCTGGACTCCAGACTGACACATTGTAGCAAACTTTCAAAAAAGCAAATTGGCTGCAATCCTATATTTTATTGAATGTTCATCAACCCAACATGCAATATTTCAGTAACAGATGAAACCCTTTTCAAGCAATTGCAGCAAACTATTAGTGACTAGTGTTGAGCGAGCACCTCTGTGCTCGGGTGCTCTGGCCGAGCACTAGGGGTTGCTCGAGTGCTCGGCCGAGCACCCGAGCATAATGTTAGTCAATGGGACTAAACCAGGCTCGGAAGAGGGGAGGGTGTCTGGTTAATAGAAAAAGGTCAGAATCGCAACTTCTCCTCTTTTACTCCTTTCACTTGTAAAAGTATGCTAATTAACTGAATTTGTACGCATTAGTGCACAATGCGTATGCATTAGCGTACAAAATGTGTACGCATTAGCGTACAAATTCATACGCATTAGCATACAAATTTGTACGCATTAGCATACAAATTCGTACACATTAGCGTACAAATCAACATTACGGTGCGGGGAAGAGACTCGAGCATTGTGCTCGAGTACACTCGGTGTTCGACTGAACACCGAGCGGACCCAAGCGTAGGCATGCTCGGCCGAACAGCGAGTTCGGCCGAGCATGCTCGCTCAACACTATTAGTGACATTTACGGTACATTCAAATTTAAGAACTCAAAACTGGCAGTTTTTGCATGGCCATTCTCTAGCTGTCTTGCTATTTTTAATGGCCGTTTTGCATTTGTTTTTAATAGTTGTTAAAAACGGCCATTAAAAACAGATGAATTTCATAGGCTTTCTGTTTAAAATCCCAACCCCTGCAGTGTCCTCAGTATATGTAATTCCCCTCATAGCCAATGGTCCGCATAGTGCCCCCATTATAAAGAATGCTCCCTATAGTGCCCTCCAGTATAATGAATGGCACCCTTTGTTGCTCCAGTATAAGTAATGGATCCCACTGCCCTCATTATATAGAATTTACCCTTGTTGTGCCCTCAGTAATTATAGTGTTGAACCCCTCGCTAACCCCCTGAAACCCTGGTAGTGCCAACAGTTTAAAAAAAATGCTCACCTGATTCACTTGCATGTGAAAAAACACTTGTTCTGCACTGCAGGTACCTGGACCTAACGCTCCCAGCGATGTGTGGTCACATCAGGTACGGAGCAAGTGTTCCCTTGTATGGGATGCTATGAGTATTTTTTTACTGCATTTTAAACCCTGAAATACACTTTTTTTACATAGTGGACCTGCTTTTAATAGACGGACGAACAGCCCAATTTATTTCGTTGGGGTCCGTCTGACTGTGGAAATAGTCAAAAATAGGACATGTCCTATTTTTAGATGGACACTTTTCATTGGCCCATAAAAAAGGCTATGTGACTAGCCACATAGACCTTAATTAGTTCTGAAAATGGCCGTATGATGGCCATTTTTCACTGTTGTGTGAATGAGCCTTTAGGATTGCTGCTGATATATTTAGCTCACAGTGCATTGTTTACACTGGATCCAATTGTAGTTATAACTCAACTGAGAACAGGACTAGCCACATACAAGTTTGAATCATATTAATGTAAATAAGGCTGCTTTCACATCGCCGCTATTATTTCCGTTCTTCTGCTCCGTTATAGGAACAGAAGAGCTAAAATAATGGGAAGGAACGGAGCCTAACAGATCCCATTAACTATAATGGGATTCATTAGGTTTCCATTTGGGAGAAAGTTTTTTAATGGAGAAAAAAGGCCTACCTGCAGGATTTTTCTCTCCACTATTTTTCTGTGATGGAAGCCCCTAACAGAGCCTCCAGTGTAGATGTGAAAGCTGCTTAAGATTGTACTAACTTACTGACAGGTAACAAATGTCTTGAAAATGGTGAGAAATTGAAACATGAAGTATATTAGAAGTTGTAGAACATTTGATTTTTACAGAGATTAAAGCTCTGTTTACGTCTGAAGCCATTTTCGAAGATTCCATCACATTAAGGCCTCATGCACACGGCCATTTGCGGTCCCCAATGCACGGCCAACATACGTGCGGCAGCCGGGACAGATCGAGAACCATTCAACTTGAATAGTTCTGTGATCCGTCTGCACCGTAAAAAAACAGAACATGTGAATGGGTCTGCATCCGTGATGCGGGGCGCACACGGCCTATGCCCGCATTTTGTGGACCCACTGTTTGCGGGCCGCAATACGGGCTATGGCTGGCAACGGCTGTGTTCATGAGGCCTAAATGTGCTGTATTCACATATCGGTGGACATTTATTAAGACCGGCGAGTGATACGCCGGTCCTTATCCCTATGCACTGCAGGTCGATGTGCATAAGTTATGTAGAGATGCAGGCCTATACATAATTTTGGCGCTTACTGCCACTGGCCGTGCGTCATGCCTGAATCTATGCCAGCTCCCTTGCTGGCGTAGTCTAAGCCCAATGAATGAGATGGGCTGGCCGACCTGCACACTTCCCCGCCCATGCCATGCCCCTCTTTCGACCACTTTGGGATAAAGTCACAGATTTTGTCGCAAAACACCTTTGCAACAAAATCTGCAGCCTAAATACACCAAAAAGTGGCATATAGTGCATAATACTGTCATTATACAGTCACTGTATCATGGTTATATTGGTCTTTCTATACTGATTTTTATTCAGTAACAGTATGGTGATATTATTGAGTTATGTAGAGATGCAGGCCTATACATAATTTTGACGCTTACTGCCACTGGCCGTGCATCATGCCTGAATCTATGCCAGCTCCCTTGCTGGCGTAGTTTAAGCCCAATGAATGAGATGGGCTGACCGACCTGCACACTTCCCCGCCCATGCCATGCCCCTCTTTCAAACACTTTGGGATAAAGTCACAGATTTTGTCGCAAAACACCTTTGCAACAAAATCTGCAACCTAAATACACCAAAAAGTGGCATATAGTGCATAATACTGTCATTATACAGTCACTGTATCATGGTTATATTGGTCTTTCTATACTGATTTTTATTCAGTAACAGTATGGTGATATTATTGAGTCACTATTGAGTGGTAATGGTATAATTTTCATGGTGTGACGGCATTATTTGGGCCTTGTATAGTGGAATTATTAGTAATATTGTGCATATTATAATGACTGTGAGTATAGTATATACCGTAGTGTGTGACTATGTTGTTTGTGCGATATTTCAGAATTTTGGACCTCACTATACATTTTATAATACCTGCCCTGCATGTAATCACACATAAGTCACATATACATAAAATGGGCATGTTTTATGCGCAGTTAAAAAGAGGAGAAAAAACCTATCATCTCATGAAATAATTTGTTTAGCAGTAGCTTTAAAATGTGTTCTCCACACTGCACATGCCCTTTGTGGCTGTTTAGCTCAAATGTGCCCAATGTTTAGCAACATAATGTTCATTTTTGCTTCTTCTCAGGGGAGATTTTGCTCAGATTTGGTGTTTCTTGCTGAATGATTCCAGTCATAAGCCTACACAAAAAAGGATATCATTAGTGAGCAAGGTTATTAAAATACTTTCAGTGGACTGAAAACTACACATTTCAGGATCATTTCCTACTTAGTAGAGGGACATAGAACATTTATTCCTGCAAATATAAAGTACTTGCATAGTTTCCAGCTTGTAGAGCTTACATACACTACTCACAAAAAGTTAGGGATATTTGTCTTTCAGGTGAAAATTATGGCAAACAAAAAAAGTTTACGCTACAGCAAACTTATACAGTGATATTATACCATGAAAGTAGGATATTTAAGTAGAAGCATGGTGATTTCCTCATCTCAAACAATGTATTGAAACACAAACCAACAACAGTGGTGGGTAAACCCCCACAAAAATGTCAATGTCTCAAAAACTTGCCATGTGGCCTTGAGCATCAATTACAGCTTAAAGGGAACCTGTCATCTCCAAAACACCCCGTGAACTAGAGTAAGCGGTGTATAGTGTAAGTGACGTTGAGTCCAGTTATGTAAGTTTTATCTTCATACTCACTTCCATTCTGATGTTGTGCTCCCACAAACCTGCAGTAAAATGCACTCACTGGACTCCGGTGCTCACTCACATAATGGAGACAACTCAAAGAAGAGTCCAGTGAGTGCATTTTACTGCAGGTTTGTGGGAGCACAGCGTCGGAATGGAAGTGAGTATGAAGATAAAACTTACATATTCGGATTCAGCATCACTTACACTATACACTGCTTACTCTAGTTCAGGGGGTGTTTCGGAGATGACAGGTTCCCTTTAAAGGGGTTCTGTGGTTCTTTTAAACTGATGATCTATCCTCAGTGTAGGACCCCCGCCGATCAGCTGTTTGAGAAGGCAGCGGCGCTGCAGGAGCGCCGCGGCCTTCTCTGTGTTTTCCTCAGGCCCAGTAACGTCACGACTAGTATCACTGACCTGGGCAGAGCTAAGCTCTGTTCACTTGAATGTAGCTTAGCCCCGCCCAGGCCAGTGATATGAGTCGTGACGTCACTGGGCCTGAGGAAAACACAGAGAAGGCCGTGGCTCTCCTGCAGCGCTGCTGCCTTCTCAAACAGCTGATCAGCGGGGGTCCTGGGTGTAGGACCCCCGCCGATCAGATGCTGATGATCTATCCAGAGGATAGATCATCAGTTTAAAAGAACTACAGAACCCCTTTAACAACGGCATCTCATGCTGTTCACAAGTCGACTTATTGTCTGCTGAGGCATGGCATCTCACTCTTCTTGAAGGGCAGCCCTCAGGTCATTGAGGTTTTGGGGTACAGAGTTACGAGCCTCTACATGCCGACTCAGCAGATTCCATAGCTTTTCAATAGGATTCAGGTCTGGAGAAAGTGCAGGCCACTCGATTTGAGGTACCCCAGTCTCCAGCAGCCGTTCCCTAATGATGTGACCTTGATGATCTGGCGCATTGTCGTCCATGAAGATTAAATTTGGCCTGTGTTGTTCATGCAGAGGTACAATGATGTATTAATAACATAGTAACATAGTAATATAGTTTATAAGGCCAAAAAAATGTCCATCCAGTTCGGCCTGTTTTCCTACAAGTTGATCCAGAGGAAAGCAAAAAAACCCTTTGAGGTAGAAGCCAATTTTCCCCACTTTAGGGAAAAAAATTCCTTCCCGACACCAATCAGGCAATCAGAATTACTCCCTGGATCAACGACCCATCTCTAGTAACTATAACCTGTAATATTATTACCCTCCAGAAATACATCCATGCCCCTCTTGAACTCTTTTAGTGAACTCACCATCACCACCTCCTCAGGCAGAGAGTCCCATAGTCTCACTGCTCTTACCGTAAAGAATCCTCTTCTATGTTTGTGTACAAACCTTCTTTCCTCCAGATGCAGAGGATGTCCCCTCGTCACAGTCACAGTCCTGGGGATAAATAGATCATGGGAGAGATCTCTGTACTGACCCCTGATATATTTATACATAGTTATTAGATCTCCCCTCAGTCGTCTTTTTTCTAAAGTGAATAACCCTAATTTTGATAATCTTTCTGGGTACTGTAGTCCACCCATTCCAGTTATTACTTTAGTTGCCCTCCTCTGAACCCTCTCCAGCTCTGCTATGTCTGCCTTGTTCACAGGAGCCCAGAACTGTACACAGTACTCCATGTGTGGTCTGACTAGTGATTTTTAAAGTGGCAGGACTATGTTCTCATCACGGGCATCTATGCCTCTTTTGATGCAATCTATGCCTCTTTTGGCCTTGGCAGCAGCTGTCTGACACTGGTTTCTACAGCTTAGTTTGCTGTTCACTAAAATTCCTAGGTCCTTTTCCATGTCAGAGTTACCTTATATTTTTCCATTTAGTATGTACTGGTGACTTGCATTATTCCTTCCCATATGCATAACCTTACATTTGTCAGTGTTAAACCTCATCTGCCACTTCTCTGCCCAAGTCTCCAGTCTATCCAGATCCATCTGTAGCAGTGTACTGTCCTCTTCTGTGTTAATTACTTTACACAGTTTAGTGTCATCTGCAAAAAATGATATTTTACTGTGCAAGCTTTCTACAAGATCATTAATAAATATATTGAAGAGAATAGGGCCCAATACTGACCCCTGTGGTACCCCACTAGTGACAGTGACCCAATCTGAATATGTGCCGTTAATAACAACCCTCTGTTTTCTATCACTGAGCCAGTTACTTACCCACATACAGACATTTTCTCCCAGGCCAAGCATTCTCATTTTATATACTAACCTTTTATGTGGTACCGTGTCAAATGCTTTGGAGAAGTCCAGATATACGACATCCATTGATTCGCCGTGGTCCAGTCAGGAACTTACCTCCTCATAGAAACTGATTAATTTGGTTTGACATGACCGATCCCTCATGAAGCCATGCTGATATGGAGTTATTTGCTTATTTTCATTGAGGTACTCCAAGATAGCATCCTGGGTCAGACAGGGCACTTTTAATGGGGAATTTACTTTTATATTCTGCATTTCATCTGACAGTTTATTTTCCTCAGTGAATACAGTGGAGAAAAGGATTAGTGATGTTATTCAAGTAGAATGGGCTTGTCACTGTACCATTCGCAAAGTTTAGGGCAGTTCTGTATTGACTAGGCACACCTGCCCTCACTGTAACACCACCACTACCAAAGGCTTGTCTGGTGACAACAGTGGCTGATGCATAGTGTTTTCCTTGATGTCTCCAACATCGTTGGTGGCCATCATTTCTGCTCAGTGTGAATTTACTTTCAATCAGTGAACAGCACTGAGGCCCACTGGTCCTTCGTTCAGCATAGATGCTCCCTAGCCCATGCAAGATGATGATGCCTGTGCTCAGGTACCCTTGCAGGTCGTCTAGCACCCAGACCATGCTGATGTAAATGGTTTCGAATGGTCTGATGTGACACTTGGGTGCCTCTCACCTTCCTTAAATGTGTCTGGAGTTGTGTGGCATTCATCATCCGTTTCCGCAGGGCATTGTTCACATCAGTGGGATGTGGCCAAAGGACATCCACTTCTATGCCTTTTTGTGACTCTTCCAGTCTCTCTGTATCTCTGTTGCAACCTGCAGATGACACTCTGTGACACTCTAAGCTCAGTGGTCACTTCCTGCTTGAAGCCTCCCAATGGTGAGGTACTGTTGTACTGTTGATCAATTGTTAGGTGTTGTCTTGGTCTCATGATGTCAAAATGTGAACAGCATGATGAGGATGACTGTTTAAATGCCAATTCTAATTGAACCAGGAAATTATTGGGCGATCCATGGATCAAACACCTTTAGTGAATTTTGCCGTTAAGCTCCTTGTTAGAGAACAGCAAGTTGTGCAAAACGTACTGAAACATTGAACGGTTGGACATGTGCATTCAAAAGTTTAGAGAAGGTCACATTAAGTTAATCTGTAAAGGTGTGAGTGCATTTTAGATTCATCCTGAAATTTCACCCACAAGCCAAATATCCATAAGGGTCCATTCACACGACCGTATGTTTCATTCCGCATCTTATCCGCATTTTTGCGGATAAGATGCGGAACCATACGGACCCATTCATTTTTCCATAGGAGAAAAAAAAATTGCGGAATGCACACCGTGTGCATTCCACATCCGTATATTACAAAAGTTCTCCCGCAAAAAAAATGAAACATGTCCTATACTTGGCCGCAAAATCACGTCCATAGCCCCATTAAAATCAATGGTTCCGCAAAAATGCGGAACACTACGGAAGACTTTCCGTATGTCTTCCGTTCCGTTTTTATATGGATCACGGAATACATACGGTTGTGTGAATGGGGCCTAACTTTTTGTAAGTGGTGTAAACTCCACCCAGAAGTAGGTGGTTTGGGGGATGCCCAGGCAGGGCTTGAATGCCATGAATGTATCAACAAAAATGGTGGTTAGTAGTTTGTAAAAATTAGCATGAGCATTTACAGATGAACATTGCAAATCTCCATTCTTTAAAGGTATTGTGAAGTGGCTTGTATTGATGACCTACCCTGAATTTGAAGGGTTAGCGGCACTTTTGTGAGTGCTGCTATCTTTTTAAGGTTTACCTGTACATCCTCTCCTTTGCAACTTCTCATACCATTCAAGTGAATAGGGTGTGCAATTGTAATTACACTGCATCACCAGTTCAAAGGAGATGACACACAGGTAATTTTGATGAGGAAGTAGCGCGTGCACGAACACTGCTACCCCTTCACACAGCTGATCTGCTGGAGTGCAGAGAGTTGGACTTCCATTGATCTGAAATTGATGACCTATCCTGAGGATAGATCAACAATATTACTTCACAGCACAATTCCTTTAATCCATTCTGTACTCCAATATTTTTAAATGAATTCAAAAGATCAGTTTAATAACATTATTCGCAAGTAATTTAATCCCTCCTTGCATTTGGATGTAACTGTATGTCCAGATTGCATGTAATTTCACACAATCAGGTGTACAGTTACAGTTTAAAGTATCACACTGAGAGCAGAGACATCGTAAAAGCTGGCAAGGGACCAATCAGAGTGGTCCCTTGCTGGCGATCACTGTAATTGGTTAGTCTGTGCAGACTAACCAATCTGAGCGTGGCAGTGGAAAAATGTCCATTTCAGGCACTGATCCCCACTTTGGAGAGCAGAGCCTGAAATGAGCCATGGTCCCCGATGCCCCCTGTGCCACCTCATGTCCCCTGTGCACCAGATGCTCCTGTGCCCCTACAGCCCTCCACTGCGGTCCCCTGGTATGAGAAGGCAGTGGCTGAAGAATAGAGCCGCCTCCATAAGCAGCGAGTTTCAGCTGTGAAATACAGCTGACACTGCTGCAGTGGCTGAGATCGGTGCTGGCAGTAGCCACCCGTGACATCTATGGGTTTAACAGAGGGAGGAAGCTCCCTCTCTCCCTCATCGCGCCGCGATGCTGCGATGGCAGCGGCTTGATGTTTACCATGGCAACCAGAAGCCTTAGAAAGGCATCCAGGCTAGCTATGTATCTAGTAATATGAAGTTGCCATGGTGGTATAGAGGGATGGTGAGTGCCAACTAAACAGGTCTAGACACTTGGCACTCAGCATCACTCTACACCACCATCTCTGATATACCACTGCCTCCTCCCATTGGGTTTACTCCTACCACGTTAAATCCCCAGCCATTATAATTCAATACATTACCTTACTTCCTTTATAAACTCTTCTTCATCATATCATTCCTTATTTTTTTCCATTCTTCTTTTTACACCTCCATCCTGTTACTGTATTATACATGACTAAACATTGCATACTGCTTTATTATAGATCTCTAGACCGCTGAAGAAGGTCCGGTGGGACCAAAACAACCAGTTATACAGCATCTAAGAGAGTGGCTATCCAATTGTTATAGTTTATTAATTTCTGTAACTGGATCATTAGACTTTTTGTCTAAACATATGAATAAACCACCCTAATTGCATGAACTTTCTGTGTGCCGCAACTTCGTATTACTATATAGTGACTATTCAAGTCCTTGCTGGCACCAGTTCACATTGATAGTGTGCGGTTCTCCACTCCAACATAGCCATGTATCTAAGCCTGACAGACCTTGATAGTCTGATCAGGCTTAGTGTTAGTGTAAAACTGACAATATAATACATTGCAAAAGATAACTATTAAAGTGCACTGTACAGCCCTGAGCCCCACTGGATCTTGTGTAAAAATGAAAAAGTAAAAAAAAAAAGTAAAAAATAAATAAATAAAATTTAAATAAAATAATAATAATAATAAATAAATAGCCTTTTCACATATCTGCTCATTTATAATTGATTAAAAATGAAAAAATTAAATAAACTAGACATGATTGGTATCCCCGCTATAATGTCCTGATCTATAAAAGGATCATGTTACTAATCCTGTGTGGTGAACGCTGTAAAAAAAAAAAAAAAAGTTAAAAAACAATGATGGAATTGCTGTTTTTGTCATTTCATCTCCCCCAAAAAATTTTATGAAAAGTGATCAAAAAGTCCTATGTATCCCAAAATGATTTCAATAAAAACTACATCCTGTTCTGCCAAAAACAAGCCATCACACAGCTAAAGTATTAAAACATAAAAAACTATATAAATTTGGTATCACCATAACTGTATCAACCCACAGAAAAAAATTACCATATATATACCGCAAGACGAACCCCATAAAAATAAAAAACAGACAGAATTGCAATTTTTGCCCACCTGACCTCCAAAGACATGGTATAAAAAGTGTTCATAAAGATATATGTACTCCAAAATGATACTAATAAAAACTACAGCACCTCCTGCTAAAAAAAACAGCCCTCACACAGCTACATTGGTGAAAAAATAAAAATGTTATGGCCCCTAAAAACTATTTCTGCAAATTCCATGTTAGAAAATACCAAAACTGCTCCTTCCCTTTTGAACGCTGCCGTGCCCCCAAACAGCAGTTTATAACTACATACATTTTGCCGTATTCAGGAAAAAATGTGTGACAAATTTGGGGTGCATTTTCTCCTGTTAAATGTTTCTCCTTGCGAAAATGAAAAATTTGGGGCTAAAGCAAAATTTTATTGAAATTTTCATTTTTCATTTTCACAGCCAAGCGTTTCTAAATTCTATGAATCGCTTGTTGGGCCAAAGCATTCACTTCACCCCTCAATCAATTCCTTGAGGGGTGTAGTTTCCAAAATGGGGTCACCTCAGGGTCTCTTCAAATGTGACATGGCACCCAAAAACCATTCCATCAAAATCTGCCCTCCAAAAACAATATTGCGCTCCTTTCCCTCTGCATCCCAGCCGTGTTCCCCTGAAGAGATTTATGACCATGTATGAGGTGTTTCTGTAAACTGCAGAATCAAAGTAATAAATATTGAGGTTTGTTTTGCTGTTAACTCTTGTTGTGTTACAGGAAAAATGGATTAAACGGGAAAATCTGCACAATAAAATGAAATTTCACCTCCATTTTGCTTTATTTCCTGTGGAACACCTAAGGGATTAACAAAGTCATTTTTTGGGTGGTTTCTGTTATGTAAGCCCCTTAAAGTCACTTTGGAACTGAATTGGTCCTTAAAAACACTGTTTTGAAAATTTTCTTGAAAATTTCAAAAATTGCTTCCAAAATTCTAATGGGGTCATTTATCAAACTGGTGTAAAGTAATACTGGCCTAGTTGTTCATAGCAACCCAATCAGATTCCACCATTCCTTTTTCCAAAGGAGCTGTGAAAAGTGAAAGGTGGAATCTGATTGGTTGCTATGGACAACCAAGCCAGTTCTACTTTACAGCAGTTTGATAAATGACCCCATAAGTCTTCTAACATCCTAAAAAAATAAAATAAAATTTACAAAATGATGCCAACATAAAGTAGACATATGGGGAACATTAATTAATAGCTATTTTGCGAGAAATCACTATTTGTCTTACAATCAGAGAAATTCAAACGTAGAAAATTGCTAATGTTTCCAAATTTTCAGTAAATTTTGGATTTTCTTTATACGTACGTAAAGGTAAAACATATCGACTCAAATAAACCACTAACATGAAGTATGATGTGTCACGAGAAAATAGTCTTACAATCGCTTGCATCAGTAAAAGCACTCCATAGTTATTACCAGATAAAGTGACACGTCAGATTTGAAAAATGGGGACCGAGCATTTGGTCCAAACTGGCTTTTGCTTGAAGGGATTAAATGCACAGATTATTACATACAGTGCATTTAGATTTGTGCATTTTTTTCTGATGCGATTTTTGAAGCCAAAGCCAGGAGTGGATTAAAAATAGAGATAAGGTTGTATCTGTCTTATCTATACTTACCTGGACCTTTAAATCCACACCTGGCTTTGGCTTCACAAAGTGGAACAGTGATGTGCAGGTATATGGCACGTGACCGCTGCCAGGGAGTAATTCTGATTGCTTGATTGGGGCTGGGAAGGAATTTTTTCCCCTAAAGTGAGGAAAATTGGCTTCTACCTCACAGGGGTTTTTTGCCTTCCTCTGGATCAACTTGCAGGATAACCAGGCCAAACTGGATGGACAGATGTCTTTTTTTCGGCCTTATAAACTATGTTACTATGTTACTATCAGCAGTATCCTATACTTGTACAATAGAGGTTAATAGTACTTCTTGCACCATGTGTTACATCAGTGGGACAGTGATGGTACAGTCTCAGGAGCTTATGTCTCATGTAAGCTGAGACATCCTTTGGGGATCCGAGCTATTTAACCACTTGAAAGCCAAATTATATTGTGACCACAGCAGCTAAAGGTGTAAACCAAGGAAGGAAACCTGCCATCATTAAGGCCCCATATGTGACCACCAATATCTAATCCGGCCATTAGACCTTTTTTTCCTTACAAATTTTTCCACAAAAAACTGCAAGAAAAATACTGTGGTACTGCTTATATATGAGTATATGATGCCTTGTATCAACTCCAAACCATGGCACATACCAATGAATTGGTAAATGGACAAGTGGGGACTGTATGGGTCTATATCACTCATCAAAGCAGCGTAGCTACAATCAATTGTTTCTGCTTATGGTCTTTTCTAAAATCATATAACTTATTTCTGTTTAATTGATCTTTTGACAGGAGGTCAAGGTTTAAGCGCTCTAACAGTGTGACTGCCGGAGTTCAGGCTGATTTGGAGCTTGAAGGCTTCCCTGGACTGACTGTTCCCACAGAAGACAAAGGCCTGCAGTTTGGACGCTCCTTTCAGCGACACTCCTCTGAGCCTTCAGACACCAGCCAGCAGTACTCAGTGTATAAGACAGTTCATACTCAAGGCCAATGGGCATATAGAGAGGACTATCAAATGCAGTATGATACAGGAGAAGAGTCTCGTCAGGAGTCTTGGATGGACAGAGGCACTCGGAGTCTCCCAGACTCTGGAAGAGCATCCCCATGTCACAGGGATGGAGAGTGGTTCATTAAGATGTTGCAGGCCGAGGTGGAAAGGATGGAAGGATGGTGTCAGGAGATGGAGAGAGAGGCAGAAGAATATGATCTACCAGAAGAAAGTAAGTAGTGACCTATTTTTTACCTTAAAATATTTTTGCCACAAATAGGAATAGTTATAAAGATGAGGCACTGTCAAACAACATAAGATTTATGGAAAATAATCAGTATCTCCTGGAACACAACAACGACAACTAAATGATGAAAATGGCCTACTGATGGTACACCCATTGCTCCACTTTTGTGACAAAAAAATAGTAATACATTTTGGTGCACTCCATTTCTTGGCAGAAAAGGGTGGGGTTATCTTGGAGAGGCACAGTCACCACCATTCCAAAACATTCATTATCAACTATGACAGTTCAGTTTCCGTCATTAGAACAGCCCTAAGATGCACCGGGTTTCTTTAGAGGCATCCTCCTCTTAATACATTTGGCACATCTTCCCCCAACGTACATCAGTTGAATACTGGCGTATTAAACTCCAGTCTTAATAAATCTCCTGTATTGCTTTTTCCCATTATTTGACGCCAGTCAGCCATAGCTTATTTAGTTACATATTTTAGATGGCATATGATTTCTATCTGCATCAACCTAATTATACCTCGAAAATGCTGTAATCTACCTGTCATTCACAGAATTATATGTGCCTCCAAACATGCTGCCATCTTGGCATGTAGAATAAAGAGGAGAAATGTAAATATGTGTGATGAGTAGTCTTTGGCATATACTCAAATCTGTTTCACGGAAACTCAGCTTTAGTGAACATGATTATTAGGTATGTGGCTCTTATAGCATGCCCCCATGTAAAGATTTACAGTCATATGCATTCCTATTTATTATCTTTTATTTCTATCCAAAATATCTTGAATTGGTTACATACTTTGAAGATGTTCACACTGCTGAGAAAAATTACCATGTGCAGGACTGTACTTCTGTAGCTATATATGGGACCATATGCAAATTTCTGACAGCACACAACCTTGAACGGTGAAGCTATAAGCATGGAGTCCTTGAGACATGACTCTGCACAATGAGAATAATTGGAAAGGGAACTCTTTTGTATAGTGATGGTTGCAACGGTAAACTGGAACAGACTTTTGACTTACAAGTCCTGGTAATTTTCAGTAGCTAACAAAGTATGATACCTCCTTGGAACCTTGGTACTAACGGCTATATGTCAGGTTGTATATAGCACCTACAGTAGAATCTAAGCTTTTAAAAACAAGACCAGGCTCATACATGTACAGTTTCTCTAGGTTCTACACAGCCTGAGATAAAACATGCAGACTGCTTCTCTAGCAATACCTGTTAATAACACGGTCATAATGATAACGATTACCTCTAGATTATTACTGTTTTCCTGGCTTTGTGGTTATTTGCTTCTACATTAGAGCTCACCTGTTCAAATGAGACCTTTGCATCACTTTAGCACAAATTGTACAATTAAAATGACAGGAAAACTTAGTTTTTATTAAAAATGGTTCAAAACTTAAAACATGAACAAACACCTTGTGTTAACCAACCTGTCCAATGCCTTATAATATTGCCAGCCAGAGTGCCCCCTGACTATGCCAGTTACAGTCGCTTTTCACATTACCAGCCCCAGTGCCTCATCACATTGCCAACAACAGCGCCCTATCACATTAGCAGCGATAATGCCCACTGATTATGCCAGCCACAGTGCCATATCACATTATAAGTCCTAGTGCCTCATCACATTGCCAGCCACAGTGCTTCATCACATTTCTAGCCACAGTGCCCTTTGACTATGCCAGCCACAGTGCCTCCTGACTATGATAGCCATAGTGTCTCATCACATTAGCAGCCATAATGCCTCCTGCCATACACAGATGCCTGTGACTATGCCAGCCACAGAGCGCTATCATCATTAGGGACAGCCATGCTGCCTAAGCTTACCCAGTCACAAGCTGTAGTAGGAGTCTGGAGTTACTGGGATGGATCTGTTCAGGCAAGCATTGAGGGGACATGGCTACAAAGGTTCTGGCAGGGCAGACACTGCTCATATGGACTGTGCTGTGTCTACTAACATGTGTGTTATTTGCACACTGAACAGTCACACTTCACATAAATATGTGTGTGAGATGCGACTATTCAGTGAGCAGATAAAACACAGATTATGTGATCAGAGCTTAGTACATGCTATGTCCATACAACTGCACTGTCAGGACTAGTCAGGTAGTAATGGAGCTCAGAGTCTCCTGTTTCTAATGATGGCATTTGGACTATTAGACCCACCAGAATTATTAGAACTATTAGACCCACCAGCACAAGAACAGAGGAGAAAGAGTGCATCTAATAGTTAAAAAAAATATGGCAACCTCTTGCAAAAGAACCTGATATTATAAGAAGTCTGGAGCACAAATCACTGAGCTTATAAGAGAAATCCTACACACAGTTACTGCAGGTGAGGATACACATGGACATGGTCAGGTTTGCTGTTTTTATTTGTTACACTGGAGTTACACTTTAAATGTATGATTGTCTTAGAACTCTTAGTGGATTGTGACATTCAAGAATTGCAGTAAAATTTGTTTCTTTTTATGTCACTCACTAAATTTGGAAAGTAACAAGAGAAATGACCAAGGAGATATGGGTTAGGCCAAACTTATTAAGAAAATTGAGTGAAATTAAGAAAATGTTGGTACAAATTTACATCTAATTTTTATTTTCAGATCATTCAAAATGTGACAAATTTATTAAGAGCTATGGACCATTTCATGAATTTGCCAACAGTTATTCCAGCTTTACCAGCTCATTTACTAAGTAAATGATGGCCATTAAGTTATTAAACATTTTCTAGAATTTAACAGAAACATTTACTGTGAATTCCAAATGTGATCAGTAGATGACAAGGTTGTTCTTTGATCTGAAAAGGTCACATTTGCACGTGTTCAAACATTTATTAGTCAAGCTTTTCATTTGCATATCAGAGTGCCAAGTTTTGAAAGTATTAGGAATCTCTCAGGGTTGCATTGGAAAACAGTTACCATGGATGTGCTTCTACATGACTGTGAATGCATCAGAAAGTTTGCCCTAAGCTTTTACTCCCGGTCAATTAATTAGCTGGTTGAATATTTGCAGAAATACTAATATGTTGAGAATGGAGAAATATTTTTATGACTATCCAGCATGGCATTATCATTAATTGACAGGATAAAATGAAAGGAATAATAAACTGGATCACTATGAGTAGGAAATGTTTTCCCTGTTAAACCCTTGGGGTTTTTGACATGCAGGTCCACATGCAGAAAATCCCATTCAGCGGGACTAATCCGTTTGCAGCTAACCCATCACGGAATCTACATGGAAACGACATCAAGAAATAAAATATCCCTTCTTGATGCAGATTTTAAATTTGTGAGGAAAAAACATCTACAAATTTATTAATAGCAACATAGATTCCCATTGCACACACTGGAGTTTTACTTATGGAATATGGTCTGAAATCGGCATGGAATTGCTGCCATGTGAATTTACCCTTATGGATAACTCATCTGGCTAAGAATTCAACCCTGACATAGCAGCTCTTCAGCTCTACATACAAGTGTGGTGTGGTAGGAGAAGTAAATTAGTGGCGGAGGTGCATAAAAGGAGCAGTTACAACATAACAACTAGCCAGTATGCTGTCCTATATGACAACCAAAACAGCTTGATGGCTACTAGAATGGACATTGACATTTTCTTGGCTCCAAAAGATAGACAATACATTACCATTGTATAATGGAGCTAATATACAAACCAGATGTGATGGGCAAAACTAGTGAGCACAGTAGTGCACTTTTGCACACAGAAAAACTCTAGGCCATATTTTAGGACAATTGTTGTAAGCAAAGCCCTTTTAAACTCAATAGATGCATGCATTTGCCTAAGCAATCTGCATTCCATAGGGATCTTCGAGAACCTCCTTATTGATGACATTTCTTTAGAATAGGTCATCGGTATCAGAGTGACAGGGGTCCAACTGCTTTTATTTTTTAGGACACTAGAAAAAAGTCCCCTATTTTTAAAGACTGCCCAGGAATTTGTGGGCAGTTAGCAATCCTACAGCAGACTGCCAATTGGCTGTTTTCAGGAGCTGTGGTGTTGGAACCTGGCACTAGATCATCACAACTTTGTGCACTGTATAGTGGCCATACATGGTGAGAAACAGCTGATTGGTGGTGATGTCAGGAGTCGACCTCTGACATTCTGACCCATGCAAAGGATAACTCATCAGTAAGTTCCAGAAAACTACTTTAATCTCAGTATGTGAACCACATTTTGATGTAAGAGACCATTCATACACCTAGGGCCCTATTCATATGAAGCCACTATATTTTTTACTTCTGTGAATGTCAAATTCATACTTGTATAATTTAAAGCAAACATCCTGCTGGCATTAAACTTTTCTCCAGCAGTGAATGGTTTTCATCAGCTGGATACTACTTTAAAAATGTATATGTATATAAAAGGCATTTACTAAGTCAATGGCCACTCAGCGGGCTGATAATAGGTTTTGGAAATGGTTAATTTAAGAATACAATGGAGGAGTAAAAGTTTAGACCTTTAGATGATGTTGTAGCACATCTAAAAATATATATCTTTTTTGAAGGGGAGGGGGAAACAGTTGCTATACCAAGTTTCAAATTTATTTGGTAAAAGCTACTGCAAACTGTACACAGGGCCTGGATGGAGGCACACAGAGTCTCTGTGATACCGTACTGTGAAGCTGTAGGCACTATGGGTTACAGACTGTAGTTTTAGATGCTGGTCTTGAGAAAGCCGTAAGAGGTCAGTGGACCTTCAGAACTTTAGCGGATTCTCCTCCCTTTCTAAATGTAAGACAGCTTCTTAGCTGTCATAGCTTACATTTAGACCTTTTTCTAAGCCTAAAACAGGTATAGAAAATGATAAATGAGACTGGCCTCCTGGTCCATCCCCTTTCCCCGCTCATGCCACGCCCATAATTTTAGACCTGGCGTGAGCAGGGAGAAGTCGCAGAATACAGCACATCTAACTGTTGCGCCACAATCTGCACCTGAAATACACCTAATTTAGGCTACTTTCACACTAGCGTTTTTAAATTCCGGTATTGAGTTCCGTCATAGGGGCTCAATACCGGAAAAAAACGCTTCAGTTTTGTCCCCATTCATTGTCAATGGGGACAAAACTGAAATGAAGACAACGGAATGCTCCTGAAAGCATTCCGTTCCATCTTCAGACCGGAGAACAAACCGCAGCATGCTGCGGTTTGCTCTCCGGTCCAGGCATCCGCACCAAGACGGATCCGGAATGACCCCCAATGCAAGTCAATGGGGACGGATCCGTTTGGTGTGACACACCAGTAATCCAGATCTGTCCTCCATTGACTTGCAATGGGGGGTCATTCCGGATCCGGCTACAGAGAAACATACAGACATACATACATACATAGACATACATACATACACACACATACACATACATACTCACATACTCCAGCCAGGGACACCAGCAGCATGTCTTCACGCGCCTCCTGCGCGCAGGTATGACGTGAAGACGTGCTGCCGGCGTCCCGGGCTGGAGTATGTAAGTATGTATGTGTTTGTGTGTATGTGTGTGTATGTATGTTCTCTGTGTATGTGTCAACATGTGTGGGGCCGGAGCGCTGCTCCGGCTCCACACATGTGTCAGCGGCAGTACGGATCCGTCGGCACCCTTTAGGTGCTGGATCCGTGCTGCCGCTAGTGTGAAAGTAGCCTTAGGCATATTTCAGATTGATAAATGACCCCTTATGTGTGTATATGCAGTATAGGATTTAACACTAGCTGGGATACCCAGAAGAAAATGTAGAGCTTTAATCTAAGAGTTCATCATACTTTATAAGGACATTCTATATATTTAACTGTGTCTGTGCTCATTTTGATATGTTATGGTCACAATGCCTGAATAACAGAAACAAACTGTACTGTTCCTCTCTGTGCTTATACAGAACTTTTAAACAGAAGCTTTTACAGAAAAAGATAAAGGAAAAATGCTGACATTCCTGATGATTATTTCAAGAAGCATTTTCGAAGGAATGGTAGAGTTGAAATTACCAACAGTTCTTTTAAAGGGGTTATCCAATACTATAAACTGCCCCCAATATGCTGGGCCCCTCACAGGGAATATACTACTTAACCCGGTCTCTGTTTCCTGCGCCACTCCTGGTCCCCGCACCATCGCTGCTGCTTCTCCCCGTGCGCTGATGAAAATATCCGGTGTCCGCTGGAGCAGCCAATGGTAGGCGGGGATGGGGACAAGCCTCCCTATCGTCACCCGCCATGCTAGAGAGGTTCGTCCCCATCCCTGCCTGCCATTGGCGCCAGGAGTGGCGCAGGGAGCGGGGTGAGTATATTCCCAGCATATTGAGGGGCCCGGCATATTGGCGGGCAGTTCATAGCATTGGATAAGTGTAGGTTTACTTTCTGGAAAGACTACATAGACTATTCCCAGCTGGATGTTATCTAAGAGATCTTGATGTTTGTGCTTACATATGATGCATGTTTATTTGATGATCAGTGAGTTCTACAATGGGGAGTCCTGTCACTTCATCTGATGATTACTTTGTATCATGTTGAGAAGAAAATGAATAATTAATGTTAATTCTTTTTTTCAATTCTTCTCACAGGGGTGGCCTGGGAACTTAAAGTGGCCCTGGAAAAAAAACTAAATGTGGGCCCATATTGTAGGCAAGTGCAGATTTACAGAAGTTAGGGTCAATATAAGTAGTCAGGGCCAACAATACTGTAGTAAAGCACAAAATTACGCTCCAGCAGAACCAAATACATAGTGCAGCATAAAATACTGCGGCCTCCTGAGGACAGTAATACAGGTGAATGCATGAGAGTACTTTCTTCTGCCAGCCAGCTGAATAAGTACCAGGCATCAGATCGCTATGTACCGACTGTCGGCATGAGGATGGCTTGGGTGGCCTCTCTGGGCATCGGCTCATCTGGAAATTTCCTTATACGGTCTATGGCCAGTCCGCCCCTGTCTTCTGGTATGGTATAATATTATAAATTGTTATTATATATATATATATATATATACTATATATATATACTGTATATATATATATATATATATATATATAATATTAGATCGGCCCATAAGACGTATCTAGGTTTTAGAGGAGGACAATAGACAGTAAGAAAAAAAATATTTTTCATTAGACATCTGGTCAGACCACCGATCAGACCCTCAATGTTAATCAGACTTCAGCTAACAGCCCAATAAGACCCCTAATGTTAATAAGACCCCCAATCCGACCTCAGCTCAGACCCCAATGTAAATAACCCCCAATCAGACCTCAGATAAGAGCCCCATGCCTCTCATCAGCCCCCATAATGCCACATATCAGCCTCCATATGCCTCATATCAGCCCCTCAGCCTCCTCTCTTCAGCCCCCCAGCAGCCTCTTGTCAGCCCCCATATGCCTCATATCAGCCCCCATATGCCTTATATCAGCCCCTCAGCAGCCTCATATCAGCCCCCAGCAGCCTCATAGCCCCCGAGCAGCCTCTCGTCAGCACCCAGGAGCCTCATAGCTCCCCAGCAGCCTCTCTTCAGTCCTCCTGCAGCCTCTTTTCAGCCCCCATATTGCCTCATATAGAATTAAAAAAACAAACACTTACCTCCCCTGATCCTAGACGACACCACTCACGCTCTGTCTTCATCCTCCTGCCGGCTGTGCTGTGAACTGGCGCGCACAGCGTGAGGTCCCAGAGCGCCCTCACGCTGTGCGCAGCCATGCACAGCCGACAGCCGAGCGAAGGAAGAGGAAGCAGTGAGTACAGATCATTCATCGCTTCCTGGTCCTCCAGTGCTAATGAGCGCTTCCATAATGGAAGCGCTCATTAGCATTCGCCCCATAAGACGCAGGGGCATTTTTCTCCCACTTTTGGGGGGAAAAAATGCGTCTTATGGGCGAAAAATACGGTATATATATATATCTATCACACTCGTTCACCAGGTGAAACTGTTGTTTATACAGGCACCTAAATTATCGTTTCTGGGCAGCAGTTCGTGCTCTCTAAATAGTGATCTGCTGCCCAGAAACAATGCAGGTGAATGAGGATGAGCAATTGCAATAGCAACCGCTCGTCCTCATGCTGTGGAGATGATCGCTGCATGGAAATTTAGTTCTTCACCTTCACGTAATGAGCAGGTGACTGTCTGGATGGAGCACTTTCTTCTCGACAATCTGCTGCTCGCTGGCCCATTTTAATCCACCTTAAGGATGTTCTGTTTGTAATAAAGACTCCACCTGGACCGTCTGAGAAGAGGCATAGTCGAACAACAGCAAGGAAGAAAATCAACTGGAGAGACATACAAATGGGAAAAACAATGGGAAAGGAGAGAAAAAGGGAAGGGAATATTTATCTTTTTTTTTTAATTTAGTCTTTTTTATTAACATTTTAAATTTTAAATTTTACAGCAATAAAACCCCTGGTCCCTTTCCACCCCAATCCCAAAGTCCAGAAGATGCAGTCCATCCATCCTATTCCAGCGTAGTAACACCACCAATTTAACAGAAAGACATATTTACAATGTCATTGCAACCGAAAGACATATACATTTTCAGCCCAGCCATGACCCCCATCAACATACATAAATGAGCCATATGGCTCCAATAAAGTGAGCATATTTATTGCCATGTAAATCTCTCCTATAAAGTGGAACATATACGTACTACATGGTATCCAGAGAATCGCCAACCATGATGCCAAGCATTTGTATCAGGAATCATCCTAACACCCCTCACACCAGACCCAGTCTATATCTTTTTAGTTCCCTGGATGTCAGTCCAGATGCGTCAATCCAAGGGGACCATAGTTTATCAAATTTAGACAAGGCTCCCCTCTTCCTGTACACCCCCCTCTCCAGATTAAGTAGCCAGTTAATCTTGGCTATGTATTCAGTTCTACTGGGGCTACACTCATCTAGCCAATGTTGGGCAATCAATTTATGGGCCATATATAGCATCCTAGCTATTGCTACCTTACCAGGCTCCGTAGTTGGCAGGTCCTCCATGTATCCCAATACACAGACAAATGGTGTTTCATCCAGCGTAACAGCATATAAGGAATTAACCAGTTGTATAACAGCGCACCAAAAGCCCTCCAAAGCCGAGCACGACCACAGCAGATGTAACATACCCGCGCCTTCCTCACTACACCGAGGACATTTGGAATCAGAGCAGAATCCTATTGCAAATAAAAACTGAAGGGAAATAATTCCCAAGGAGGAATTTCTCCGTTCTATAAGAGCTATAATTTTGTTCTGCTGCATGGTGCTTGTCAGGCTGCCATCATGATCAGCCTGGAAGGCATGGCGCAACTGCAGGGATCTATAAAAGTCAGAAGACGGTAGATCGAAGTCTGCCTGAAGCTGTTCATAAGTTTTGAGAACGTTATTATCCAAGAGTTGGCAAACTCTAGCAATGCCTCTGCGACGCCATCCTCCCATATCCTGCAGAGAATTTGTGGCAACCTTTGGGAGTCCCATATTGGGGTATATTGTGTGGGGCCTTTTATACCTTGTAGGTCTCTCACCTTCCACCACATCTTATGTAACAGGAGTATTGTAGGTAACACCTGACCTGATACTTTAAACTTGTCTGCCTCCAATGCTTCATATATGTTAGATACTGACATGAGTTTACCCAGTAGTTTAGTTTGAGGGTCACCCTTTCCTTCCTCACAACCCCGTATGTGCTGAAGCTGAGCGGACAGGAAGTAGACCCAAGGATTCGGAAGGGCCAATCCCCCATCCGTTTTACCCCTCTGCAATGTTTCTAGTCGCAGCCGAGCCGAGCCCCCCCACCAAATAAGTTCCCTGAACAGTCTATTAATGGAATGAAATAATCTAAGGGGTAGCCACACGGGAGAGTTATGCAGCAGATAGAGTAGCTCCGGCATCCAGATCATTTTAATAAGATTAATCCGTCCCACGACTGACAATGGCAGCTTAGACCAGGCATGAGATTTCTGTTTAAATCTACCTAAAAGGGGGGACAGATTTAGTTTCTCATACTCCGTAAGTTTCCTGGACACCACTACCCCTAAATACTTAAACTCGCTCACCACTTGTAGTCACGTCTGCGCATAGACTTCTCAGCCGTCTACGATATCCAGGGGGAGAAGGGACGATTTACTCCAATTTATAACCAGAGTAGCGCCCAAAGGTACTGATCATGTCCATAACCACCAGAAGAGAAGTCCTCGCCTCAGCCAAAAACGACAGAGCATCATCTGCGTATAGGGCTATTTTCTCCTGGGATCCTCCACGACTAAACCCAATAATCTCCTCATGACCCCTAATAATGGCTGCCAGTGGCTTAATAGCAAGAGCAAACAGTAAGGGGGAGAGCGGGCAACCCTGACGGGTACCCCTATACAATCGAAATCCGTCAGATAAACAGCCATTCACCCGCACCCTCGCTGTAGGTCTGCCATACAGTAATCTGACCCATGATATAAACCGGTCCCCTAATCCAAACCTCTCCAGTACTCCCCAGAGATACTCCCACTCAACACTATCAAACGCCTTAGCGGCGTCCAGGGAGCAGATGACCCTATCACCTGAATTGTCCACCGGAACCTGCATATTTAGATATAGGCGTCTAATATTAGTCGCAGTAGATCTATCAGGTAAGAATCCTGATTGGTCCTCATGGATAAGAGGGGAGATAACCTTTGAAAGGCGCATAGCTAGGACCTTAGCCAATATCTTAATGTCTGTAGACAACAAGGATATGGGTCGATATGAGTCTGGGAGGAGGGGGTCCTTTCTCGGTGTAGGTAAAACAATGATAATAGCTTCCTGCATAGATGCAGGGAGTGAACCTGTCTCTGAGGCTTCTTGGTAGACTGTCAGCAGCTGAGGCAACAATATGTCTCCAAATTTCTTATATATCTCCACCGGTAGCCCATCAGTTCCCGGTGCTTTATTATTTGCCATGCAAGATACTGCTTCCTCTATTTCTAACAACTGTAACGGACCATTAAGGTATTCTCTATCAGCATCTGACAGCACAGGTAGGGATATCCCCTGTATATAAGATATTACCTCATCTCTACTGCAGACAAGACGGGACTGATACAGATCAGCATAGTAGGCACTAAAGACAGACACTATTGATTGAGTGTCCGAGACTTCCACTTCATTTATCCCCTGCAAGGCAGAAACATATGCCGACGCAGATTGAGCCCTAGACACAAGAGCTAACAGGTGGCCAGCCTTCTCCCCCTCATCATAATAAGAATACTTCTGTCGCTGGAAGGATTGCTTAGTACGAGCCATTTCCACAACATGCGAATTAAATGCATCTTGTGCCTCCTTCAATACAGACAGCGACACCTGGTCATCCTTCTCCACAAAATTTGCCTCCGTCACCTCTACCCGGTCTCTAAGGAATTCCCCAAATTGCCGGCTTTTAAGTTTGGCCCTACTAATACCTTGTATAAGTGCCCCCCGAAGGCAATCCTTCATTGCGTCCCATGCCACCCCACTAGCTGCAGAGCCTGTATTCAAATTGAAGTACTCCTGTAGTGTATTACTGATGTATGGACAATCAATCACCTGTAATCAGAAGGAGTTAAATGCCCATAACCGCCCAGAAGGGGGTACCACAGGGGAGGACGACAGGCGCAAGAATAAAGGGGAATGATCAGACAAAGCACTAGGTAAATATTTCACCTCTATCACCTGTCTACTCACAAACTCAGACCCTAGAGCTAGATCAATACGAGATAAAGCCTTATGTGAACTAGTATAGCACGAAAACTGGCGCACCGCTGGGTTACGGACACGGCACAGGTCTACTAGTGATATTTCCTCCAACAATCTGCCAAAAGTAGACACAGGACTACCAGGGTCTGACCTCGTCTCCCCACACTGATCCCAGTAAGGATGGATGGTATTGTTGAAGTCTCCCACTATAATAACAGTGTCAAGGTTGGGGTACACAGAAAGGGAGATGTGATCCCTGCGCTCACCCCAACCCCTGTCCCTGCTTAATTGCCTCCGTATCCTAGGCGATACGGCGACAACCACGAGGACTGCAATTACTCTAGACTAGGTGCAGGGAAAAGGGAAGACAAACAGAGACGAACAAAACACAGAAGAATCGTCAGCTAGCCGTGTCAGAAACCAGAGATAACGCCAGTACAAAATCGGAAGACGGTAGAGTAGTCAGATACAAGCCAAGGGTCAAATCAGCAGTCAGGATACACAGTACAACGCAAGCAGGAATAGCAAGGAATTGCAAAAACCAGCAAGGAGCAGAGAGAAAGATAGGTATATAAGCAGGAAGATATCCCACCCCCAGGTTCTGAATGGACCAGACTTGACAGTACCCCCCCTCCACGAGGGGCCTCCGGACCCTTAGACCCTAAAGATGGTTTAGACGGATAGTCCCGATGAAAAGATTTAACCAATCGTGGAGCATGAACATCCCTAGCAGGGACCCAGGATCTATCCTCAGGACCGAAACCCTTCCAATGAATGAGGTATTGAAGAGAGTTCCTGACCAGTCTGGAATCGACAATCCTCTCTACCTCATACTCGAGATCACCCTCCACCACTGATGGCGAGGGAGGGTCAGGGAGGGGTACCACAGGATCCACATAGCGTTTCAACAGACTCTTGTGAAACGTATTGTGAACCCGCCAGTCAGAGGGTAACGCCACCTTGAGCGATACAGGATTAATAACATGAGTTACGGTAAACGGACCAATGAACCTAGGAGCCAATTTCAGAGACGGAACTTTCAACTTAAGGTTCTTAGTAGACAATAGGACCTTGTCACCCACAACAAAAGTTTCTGAAACAGTACGCCTACTTCTGGATGAATGGACCATTAAACTTTGTGCTCTTTTCAAGTTCTGCTGAACTTGCGACCACACTGTGCACAGTTGGTTAGTTATGGACTCAGCACGAGGGGTATCCGAAACTGACGATGACGAGAAGGAAAACCTGGGATGGAATCCATAATTACAGAAGAATCGTCAGCTAGCCGTGTCAGAAACCAGAGATAACGCCAGTACAAAATCGGAAGACGGTAGAGTAGTCAGATACAAGCCAAGGGTCAAATCAGCAGTCAGGATACACAGTACAACGCAAGCAGGAATAGCAAGGAATTGCAAAAACCAGCAAGGAGCAGAGAGAAAGATAGGTATATAAGCAGGAAGATATCCCACCCCCAGGTTCTGAATGGACCAGACTTGACAAACAGGTTCCTCAGGGTAACCATTAATAAACGTCAGAGTGCTCTGTAATGCCACACCACTGTAAGGGGGGGTATATATAGTGATATTAGCAAGTACTCCTGTGTAAAGATCGTGCAGTGTAAGCAGATAAAACGACCCTCAGGGTCCACGCTAGAGGAGTGTATCTGAAAAGGGATAGATTTATGTACTAAAATGCTGACCCCCCTAGAGTAGCTGGATAATGTTGAATGAAAGGCTTGACTCATCCAAGATCTATGAAACGCACATGCTCCCTCCTCCGTAAAGTGAGTTTCTTGCAGACACACAATAGCGGGAATTGAGGGCGTAGATAATCCAGCACGGCAAAGCGCTTTGACGGATCACCCAAGCCACGTACATTCCAACTCACAATATTAAATACACTAGCCATACTTAAATATCAAAAATATGAGCCGACTGAGGGCATGGCTGGGCATGTACATCCTAAGTAGATATGACCATATGGTGACATAATACATATAGATAAGCTTGGTGTTACATATACATTGCATCAAAAGGGACAAAACCAAAAAGTACCCCTGGAAAAAAAAACAGCAGAACCAAAAAACAAAAATTCTTGCCTGCGTAACAGCGCCTAGCAGGCCGAGGCACCAGTCCTCCTGTAAACCGGAAGTGGAAGACATCAAACAAAACAAATTATGTCATCTAAGTGAGGCCGTTGCCCGCATCAAAGAAAGGATACATTTGCTCCGTGGGCAGTTTAGTAGTAGTACCATATGAGTGACAGTGTCCCAACTAGACGCTCAGTGAAAACCGAGGGTGCAGACTTGAAACAAACGGAAGGCCATCAGCTCTCCTCTTGACGCAGTTGTCGCTCATGTTGGTCGATCCATGCGGCTGCATCTTTCGGTGCATTGAAGAAGTGAACGATCCCAACGCTGCCACACACAGTCGTGCTGGGTAAAACATCGAGTAGGACACTTGCAAGGAGCGAAGTCGTCGCTTGACAACCACAAACTGGCTCCTCTTCTTTTGGACTTCTAAAGAAAAGTCTTGAAAAAACGCAATTTTTTGCCCATTGAGAGTAACATCAGGGCGATTTCTAGTATCTAGTATCCCGGTCTTTATAATGTAGCAGCTTAAACAGGACAGGACGCGGGGATGCCCCAGGCAGCAACGGTCTAGTAGGAACCCGATGTGCCCGCTCCACAGCATACAATGGGGACAGCACGTCTGCTCCAAACACCTCTTTCAGCCAATTCTCAAAATAGGACGTAGGATCCTGTCCTTCTACTTTTTTTAGGGACCCCTAAAAGTCGTACATTGTTACGTCTAAGGCGGTTTCCTAGATCGTCGGTTTTGGCTATCAATGCTGAAATCTGCTGCTCATGGGTGCGGGATGTTCTGGTCAGAGGGGGCAGTTTATCTTCTACCTCACTGACACAGCTCTCCACCTCTACCATTCTTTCATTAACTTTCTGTATGTCATGGCGTATGAAGGAGAACTCTTGCTTCAGGGATCCCATTTGTTGCTGTATCGCTCCTCCACTCCACACTGTGTGACATCCCTGAAAACATCTTTTATTGTGGGCTCCTCACTTTGGGGTGTATCAGTACCCCCCTCCATCATAGTGGCCTCCTCTGGCCCTGCCACACCACTCTCCATACCTTGTGCCTCTCTTGTAGCTGTTTCTCCCTTCTCTCTTTCAGACTCCTCCTCAGGCATCTCATCCTCCCTGTAGAGCTGTGGTGGCCCCTGTAATTTCTATGAGGCTCTGATGCCCTCCAAGGCTCGCGCTGTTGTCTGCGAGCCTCCTGCCCTGCTGGATTTTTTCAGAGCCATGAGCGCGCCGGCGCCATCTTGTGCTCCACGCTCAATACCCCCCACCGTCTCCTTATTCTTTTTTGTGACTCCTCCGGCCATGAGACCGCTGCTGGACTACACTGGGCAGGTAAGGGGGCACTTTCAACAGGGGCACAGCTATTTATTTCTGCTGCCTATAGCCCACGGAGCAGGATACAGGGTCAGGATAGTGGGAGCTCGCGCACAAATAGCCTGTCTCCTCCTAAACCATGTGACTGATCACATGGTCATGACATCATTGAAGGTCTTTGAAAGCTATGGTGAATGGAGTGTTTCTTCTCTGCCTGGTCCTGTCAATCAACAGAGCCTCTAGGAGCAGAGGTAACGCCCTTTGCACCTAGAAGCCTTATTTGCATAAAATAAAAGTTCATTTTATATAAAAATGGGGGCACCAGTAAATAAAACAGATATATATATTTGGAATCAGGTGACATTAGCACATCTCTAATGTCAGCCTGATTCATACCGAAAAAACTGGTGACAGAAACCCTTTAAGCAATTATACATCTTGTAGCTGTAGTATTGTAGGAATGTAGGCATCTGGGCACAATATTCCTATGCTTGTAAAATTTTGTTTGTCTTTCTCCCTCAGAGAGGTTTAGAGTCCAAGAGTACCTCTCAAACCTGCAGAAAAACAGAAGGAAAGGTGTCACGAGTGGGCTTGCGTCTGGTATCAGACGTTTGGCGCGGCTTTCTAGAGTGACATAATTTGACATGCTTTTCCATTTGTTTAGTTGCTGTTTACCACACCTCTTCCCCTCAGCTGTTGTGGCTGTGGTAATTGTCTTTCCTCTATTTATTCCTTCTTCTCCCAGGATTCACTGCGGTTTATACTTTCTGCCTACTTAGTAGTGTGTGGTGTGGATCTCGGCTGAGATCCGGTTGCTGCGATATCTGCTTTAAGATAAGTGACATTTTCCCTTTTGTGGTTTTCCTTCTGGAGTCTCTGTTCGTCCTTACTCTTGGAGGAACGGGTTGACTCTTTCCTGTGTCACTAGCTGCAGGGTTCTTTAGGGTGAATTTATTATTAGGTTCCTGTGTATGAACTCTCCTACAACTAAGGTTTGTTCATACTGGTATTCAGTCAGGGCCTAGTTTCAGGGCTCCCTGCAGGAGGTGACCGTTTCCCTGGTTTTGGGTCTTTTCCCTTCCCTCGTACGCTCGATGTGGCTATTCCATCCACAACAGAGCGTGACAAAAGGGTGCTAAACATTTGCTAAGTTGCACCAGATTCCCTTCTCTCAGGGTAGCTGTCATAAGCCTATAAGGCTTCTCCCCTTTTTTAATATTTTTATAAATTCCTAGTGAAAAAGTTTGTAATGGAAGTGGGGAAATCATAAAAGTCAAGTGACAATCTCAGCCAGTTTAGTTCCCTCGACCCTTGCACAGCTTTATAGTATTTAGCTAAATCTGGTAACCTCATCCATCTTCCTCCTATTTCTTCCATAAAAAGTCTGAAATTATTTTACGTAGAAGGTGAAAAAAGGAGCCTGGGCGTGGAATTGGTAATGTTTGAAAGTAATACAACTCTTTAGGCAATTATAACTTTTAACCAAGGTTCTGCAGCTAAACCTAAAGGTGAAAGGGATTTCCCAAGAGTCTAGTAATTTTTTAGTCTAGGTTGCCAAATCTGAATCTAAATTAACTTTAAAGTATGAGCAATGCTCAAGAAGGTCAAAAACCTTTTTTATTACTGGGAAAGCCATCTGAGGATTGGTGATTATAAGTAGCATATCATCAGTAAAAGTTAAGAATTGATGGGTTCTTAATCCTACTTAAATTCCTTCCAGCCTAACCTCTTCCTGGTGGACCTGAAAAAAATATTCCATTGTTAACACAAAAAGTAGTGGGCACAGGGGGCAGTCCTGTAGAATACCATTAGAAATAGAGAAGAAGGAGGGAAGAGTGCTATTAACTTAGACCCTTCCTTAGGCAAAGAATACATGGACATGATGGTTTTGACAAAACAGGTTGGGATAACATACCTCTGCAATGTCGGGGTCCTAAATTGCCAATCCACTCTATCAAAAGCCTTCTCAGCATCAGTGCTGAGGAGAACCATCAGCAATTATTTTTCCCTAGCAAACTGAAAGAAATGTATCAAACAGGAATTATTTTTCTTCGTCTCGTGTCCCGGAACTAACCCCACCTGCTTGGAATTTATCAGAGCCAGCAGAAGGCTTTTGAGCCGATTGGCTATCATTTTGGCAAATATTTTAGATTTTTATTCAGTACGGATATAGGTTGATAGCTAGAGCACAATGTAAGATCTTTTCTGTCCTTAGGGATTATCTTAAATCTAGCATCTAATATCCTTTGCAGAAGGGGCTGTCCACTGAAAGTTTGATAACACACATTAAGGAGTCTGGGTAAAAGAGCTGTCTGGGCCTGGGCTTTTATTTAAAGGGGTTTGCTTTAAAGGACATCTGTCAGCAGATTTGTACCTATAAAACTGGCTGAACTGTTGCATGTGCACTTGACAGATGAAGGCATCTGTGTTTGTTCCATGTTCATATGTGCCTGCTTTGGACACAAACAAGATCCCGTTCAATTGTCAAGTACCTTGGGTCTCTGGAGACTGGCTAGTTTAATTTCCAGAAAGACTGGGGCATGGTCTGATATTTTGTATTGCTAACATAGTGAATATGTTATGAGGTATAAATACCGTATGTAGTCTAATCTTTGGTAAGAGTGGTGCGCCACTGAATAATAGGAGAAGTCCTTATCTGTGGGGTGTAGTGTACTCCAAACATCCATTAGCCCAGCAGCTGCCAAGTACTGGTATTTCTTTATTTTTGGAGGTAGTTTGTGGAGATGAAGGATGCACCTGTGGATTATTTTGTGATGGATTAAAAATAGAGATGAGCGAGCACTAAAATGCTCGGGTGCTCGTTATTCGAGTTGAACTTTTCCCGATGCTCGAGTGCTCGTTTCGAATAACGAACCCCATTGAAGTCAATGGGAGACTTGAGCATTTTTGCGGGGGACCAAGGCTCTGCCTAGGGAAGGCTGGCTGAAAACCTGGAAACCTCAGAAAATGATGGAAACACCACGGAAATGGACAGGAAACAGCAGGGGCAGCATGCATGGATGCCTCTGAGGCTGCTTAATCCCACCATTACCCCAAATCCTCAGGCAACAGCCTGGTGGTTACCCTCATGGCAATTGTGCTCACCCAGACCAAGAAAGGCGAGGCAAATACCCATCACATGTTAGGGAACCCAACTAGGTGCAACGAAGGTCCATCACCGCCTGCAGGTGACACCACTGCTCATGCTGGCACTGCAGCTAAAATCAAGTTTAGTATCTGTTCTTATCAGTTGCTGTGCCTGCTGGTGGTATAGTGGTGAGCATAGCTGCTTCCCAAGCAGTTGATCTGGGTTCGGTTCCCATCTATTGCAGGAGGCAATTCAGAATCAGTACAATATCTAATACGTCCCCCTACCTGGGAAAATTGTTTGGAGAGAGCGCATGGGGGGGGGAGGAGCTGCTTCCCAGCTGCATAGCTGCTTCCCAAGCAGTTGATCTGGGTTCGATTCCCGTCTATTGCAGGAGGCAATTCAGAATCAGTACAATATCTAATACGTCCCCCTACCTGGGAAAATTGTTTGGAGAGAGGGCATGTGGGGGGGGGAGGAGGTTTCGCTGGAAGAGCAAGAGGAGTCCCCCCCTGGGCTAGCGTGTGGTGGTGACAACAGCCAGATGGATTTGGGAAAACTGTTGCTTTAACCCATATGGTATCAATGGGATACGGTATAATACCGTATACGTCCACTATCTTGGGACCCTATATTTAATGGATTTTTCGAACACGGAAAACGGAAAAAGAGCTTGCTCTGGCCATGGGAGTGTCTTTCCCACTGCAGCTAAGGGGACGTGTCCATGCTCTGCCTATCACAGGTCAGGAGGCAGATAAAAGAAGAACAAAAACAAACATGAGTACAACTTCGGATACGTCCCCTATCCGGGTAAATTGTTTGTAGAGTGGGCCTGTAAGTGGGTGGCAGGCTGGGGCAAGGAGGTTTCGGTGGAAGAGCCAGAGGAGTGCCCCCTGGGCTAGCGTGTGTGGGGGTGACAACAGCCGGGTGTAGTCAGAATGACGACGCAGGACCCCAGCTTAAAAATTTAGCATCAACCGGTACAATTGTCAATTATGAGCTACATCAAGTGTGGCATGACTTTTAAATGGATATTGCATGTGGTCACGTACTCCCTGGAACCCCATAGTCACCCCTTCCCTGATGTGCTAGCCCAGAACATTCTCTGCCCCAATTCGCAAGACCTTTTGCTGTTTCCGTGTGCTGACAGTGGGGATTTACCAGTGTTGTCTGAGGAGGTGGTGGACAATGGCGAGACACAGGTGTCGGGGGGTGAAGTAGTTGTATGGGAAGCAAGTTACAGTGGGGACTCCTTGGGGGGGAATTTCTCAGGATGGGACAGATTCAACTTGGGTGGATCAGGCACAGGAACAGATGAATTTTTGGGGGGGTTTATTTAACTTTTATTTAGCAAAAATAACCACAGAGATATTTATTCGTTATCTTCTCTGCGCAGTCTGGCTTAGGGGTTCGTCACTTTGATGGCGAGCTGTGCCGCTCTCTCCACAATGGTCTGTAGGTTCTTAGATGGAGACTTTGTCGGCGATTTCAGTACAGAAGGACTTGTTGCTCATCAACAGAACCACAACCTCCTTGACATTGTGAACAAGGAATTTGAGGGTGGACCAGGAATTTGCGGAACCCTGTGGGCAGCATGTGTTTGGTCTTCTACTTGCTACCGTATCCAATGTTGGGCAATATAGATTCGCAAGTAATATTATATTTCACACCTATCCCAAAAATAAAAATGTATGCAGTTTGCGCAAATAAAACTGGAAACTGGAATTGGAGAGAGGGCCTGTAGGTGGACCTCCGGAAAAATTGTTTGGAGAGAGGGCCTGTAGGTGGACCTCCGGAAATATTGTTTGGAGAGAGGGCCTGTAGGTGGAACTCCGGAAAAATTGTTTGGAGAGAGGGCCTGTAGGTGGTACTCCGGAAAAATTGTTTGGAGAGAGGGCCTGTAGGTGGACCTCCGGAAAAATTGTTTGGACAGAGGGCCTGTAGGTGTACCTCTGGAAAAATTGTTTGGACAGAGGGCCTGTAGGTGGAACTCCGGAAAAATTGTTTGGACAGAGGGCCTGTAGGTGGACCTCCGGAAAAATTGTTTGGACAGAGGGCCTGTAGGTGGACCTCTGGAAAAATTGTTTGGAGAGAGGGCCTGTAGGTGGACCTCTGGAAAAATTGCTTGATTAAAGGGCCTGAAGGGGGCCCTCCTGAAAAATTGTGCTAAAAGAGTGCCAGTTGGACCTCTAAAAAATGGCGTTTTTTGGGTCAGCGTTAGGCAAAGACGATATGTAGGAGGAGGAGGAGTAGGAGGAGGAGTAGAGAAGAGGAATCGGATACATAAGTTATTTAAACCTTTAGCTGCTTTCCCCCGGAGGAGATTTGAATTCCGGTGAAATCCAGGCTTTGTTCATTTTAATAAGCGTCAGCCTGTTAGCGCTGTCAGTTGACAGGCGTGTACGCTTATCGGTGATGACGCCACCAGCTGCACTGAATACCCGCTCTGACAGCACGCTAGCGGCAGGGCAGGCCAGCACCTCCAAGGCGTACAGCGCCAGTTCAGGCCACGTGTCCAGCTTTGAAACCCAGTAGTTGTATGGAGCAGAGTGATCGCTACGGACGTTGGTATGGTCAGCTAGGTACTCCCTCACCATCTTTCTGTACAGCTCCCCCCTACTCTGCCTAGACTGGGGACAGGTAACAGTGTCTTGCTGGGGTGACATAAAAGTGGCAAAGGCCTTGGAGAGCGTTCCCCTGCCAGTGCTGGTCAAGCTGCCTGCTCGCCTCCTCTCCCCCGCTACTTGGCTCACAGAACTATGCCCTTTGCCGCTAGCGGCGTCAGATGGGAAGAATTGTTTCAGCTTGTGCACCAGGGCCTGTTGATATCTATTCACTCTCATACTCCTTTCCTCTGCAGGGATGAGAGTGGAAAGGTTCTGCTTGTACCGTGGGTCCAGGAGAGTGAACACCCAGTAATCGGTGTTTGAAAAGATTCTTCTAACACGAGGGTCACGGGATAGGCAGCCTAACATGAAGTCTGCCATGTGCGCCAGAGTCCCAACACGTAAGAATTCCCTCTCCTCACTGGCCTGACTCTCCATTTCCTCCTCCTCCTCCTCCAAGTCCTCCTCTTCAGCCCATACACGCTCAAGAGTTAAGGACTGAGCACTGGTACCCTCTACTGTCTCGCCGACATTCTCCTCCTCTTCCTCCTCATCCTCATCCCCCTCCTCCGATACGTGCTGAGAAACAGAACGGAAGGTGCTCTGGCTATCAAGCGACGTATCTTCCTCCACTGTCTCTTGTGACAAGCGCAAAGCATCCGACTTGATGCTGAGCAGTGAGTTTTTCAACAGGCAAAGCAGCGGGATGGTGAGGCTGATAATGGCGGCATCGCCGCTGACCATCAGTGTTGACTCCTCAAAGTTGCTCAACACCTGGCAGATATCAGACATCCACGTCCACTCCTCATTGTAGACTTGAGGAATCTGAGAGACCTGACTACCAGTTCTGGTGGAAGATGACATCTGGCAGTCTACAATCGCTCTGCGCTGCTGGTAAACTCTGGATAACATGTTTAATGTGGAATTCCATCGCGTGGGCACGTCGCACAACAGTCGGTGAGCGGGCAGTTGTAGGCAGCGCTGCACTGCCCTGAGAGTGGCAGCATCTGTGGTCGACTTGCGGAAATGCGCACAGATGCGGCGCACCTTGGTGAGCAAATCAGACAGATTGGGGTATGTCTTGAGGAACCGCTGAACTATGAGATTGAACACGTGGGCCAGGCATGGCACATGTGTTAGTCTGCCGAGTTGCAGAGCCGCCACCAGGTTACGCCCGTTGTCACACACAACCATGCCTGGCTTAAGGTTCAGCAGTGCCAGCCACAGATCGGTCTGCGCCGTGATGCCCTGTAACAGCTCTTGGGCGGTGTGCCTTTTGTCACCTAAGCTCAGGAGTTTGAGCACCGCCTGCTGGCGCTTACCCACGGCACTGCTGCTGCGCCTAGAGCTACCGACTGAAGGCGCCGTGCCCACGGATGGTAATTCGGTGGAGGAGGATGAGGGGTTGGAGGAGGAGGAGGCATAGTAGGTCTGAGAGACCGTGACCGAGGTAGGCCCCGCAATCCTTGGTGTTGGCAGTACATGAGCGGCCCCAGGGTCATTCTCGGTCCCAGCCTCCACCAAGTTAACCCAATGTGCCGTCAGTGAGATATAGTGTCCCTGCCCGGCAGCACTTGTCCACGTGTCCGTGGTTAGGTGGACCTTCTCAGAAACAGCGTTGGTCAGGGCACGGATGATGTTCTCCGACACGTGCTGGTGTAGGGCTGGGACGGCACATCGGGAAAAATAGTGGCGGCTGGGGACGGAATACCGAGGGGCAGCCACCGCCATGAGATTGCGAAAGGCCTCGGTCTCTACCAGCCTATAGGGCAGCATCTCCAGGCTAAGCAATTTGGAGATGTGGACGTTGAGGGCTTGGGCATGTGGGTGGGTGGAACTGTATTTCCTCTTGCGCTCCAGCGTCTGCTGTAAAGACAGCTGAACGCTGCGCTGGGACACGTTGGTGGACACTGTGGAGGATCGTTGAGGCGAAGGTGTGGTTTTCCGGCGGGAGGCGCTCGTGCCGGGGTCCTGGGCAGGGGGTTGACTAGCAGAGGCAGCGAGTGACGCAGGGGGTTGACTAGCAGAGGCAGCGAGTGACACAGGGGAAGGAGCAGTGGTGTGACCCGCAGGAGGTGGTGAACAGCCTTGGTTCCATTGAGTGGGGTGTTTAGCACTCATATGCCTGCGCATGCTGGTGGTGGTTAGGCTAGTAGTGGTGGCACCCCTGCTGACCCTGGTGTGGCACAGGTTGCACACCACAGTCCGTCGGTCATCCTCACTTTCTTTAAAGAACCTCCAGACTTGCGAACATCTAGGCCTCGCCACGGGAGCTTCACTACGTGAAACAGTTGCTGCTGATGCACCAGCTCTGGCCCTGCTTCTCCCTCTGGCCACACCACTGCCTCTTACAACCTGTTCTGGTGCAGCACTCGCCTCCGCCTCAGAAGCACTTCACTCGGCATATCAACCCAGCTTGGGTCAGTCACCTCATCATCCTCCGATTCCTCAGTCTGCTCCCCCCTCGGAATTCCTCCCCTAACAACAACTTCCCCACTGTCTGACAACCGTGTCTCCTCATCGTCTGACACCTCTTTACAAACTTCTTCCACTAACTCAACATTGTCATCATCATCACCCACAGACTGCGACAGTTGGAAAACTTGGGCATCGGGAACGAGGTCAGCAGCATCCTGAGAAGTGGTTTGTGACTCTGGGAAGGGTCCAGAAAACAGTTCCTGAGAGTATGCCGGATCACATTCCAAATTTTCCTGGGAGGGGGCAGACTGGGGGGAAGGAGGTTGAGGTGGAGGAGCCAGAGGAGTGCTCCCTTGGGTAACGTGGGTGGACTGCGTGGAAGACTGACTGGTGGACAAATTACTTGAAGCATTGTCCGCAATCCACGAGATCAGCTGTTCAAACTGTTGTGGTTTCAACAGTCCTCTACCACGTGTCCCTGTAAGTTGAGACATGAAGCTAGGGAGTGTAACTCTGCGGCGTTCCACAGCTCCCTCATCAGCAGGTACTGTCTCACCCTGCCCAGGACCACGGCCTCTGCCCCCTGCAGTAATTGAATGCCCACGCCCACGCCCACACCCTCGTCCTCGACTCTTAGCCCTCGGGTTCAACATTGTTTGTATATAAGTGTATGATATAAAAAAAAAATTAAACGGGCCTGGTGTACTGAAACCCACAAACTTGTTCAGTCTGGTAGAATTAAGTGACGTACAGAAAGTGTCACCTGGACAGTATATACGGATGGGAGCGAATGTGCTGAACTGTGACACACAGAAAGGTTACACGCAGCTGAGTAAAATGGATTTGTATCACTGAGCTAAAACAACTGAAATAATAATTTTTTTTTTTTATATTTTGTTTTTTTGGGAACGTGACGTGCAGGAAATATGGTAGAACTGACTGACACCCTGTTAACGGTGGCTATTTAGTCTGTGACCCAGACAAATGTCACACAGAGAATTTTCTGGATCAAGCGGTAGATGATATTGGTAGCAAATGACTTGGTTGTATTGTGTGACGTACAGAAAGTGTCACCTGGACAGTATATACGGATGGGAGCGAATGTGTTGAACTGTGACACACAGAAAGGTTACACGCAGCTGAGTAAAATGGATTTGTATCACTGAGCTAAAACAACTGAAATAATAATTTTTTTTTATATTTGTTTTTTATATTTTTTTACAATTTTGTTTTTTTGGGAACGTAACGTGCAGGAACTATGGTAGGACTGACTGACACCCTGTTAACGGTGGCTATTTAGTCTGCGACCCAGAGAAATGTCACACAGAGAGTTTTCTGGATCAAGCGGTAGATGATATTGGTAGCAAATGACTTGGTTGTATTGTGTGACGTACAGAAAGTGTCACCTGAACAGTATATACGGATGGGAGCGAATGTGCTGAACTGTGACACACAGAAAGGTTACACAAAGCTGAGTAAAATGGATTTGTATCACTGAGCTAAAACAACTGAAAAAATAATTTTTTTTTTATATTTGTTTTTTTATATTTTTTTTACAATTTTGTTTTTTTGGGAACGTAACGTGCAGGAACTATGGTAGGACTGACTGACACCCTGTTAACGGTGGCTATTTAGTCTGCGACCCAGAGAAATGTCGCACAGAGAGTTTTCTGGATCAAGCGGTAGATGATATTGGTAGCAAATGACTTGGTTGTATTGTGTGACGTACAGAAAGTGTCACCTGGACAGTATATACGGATGGGAGCGAATGTGCTGAACTGTGACACACAGAAAGGTTACACAAAGCTGAGTAAAATGGATTTGTATCACTGAGCTAAAACAACTGAAAAAATATTTTTTTTTTTATATTTGTTTTTTTATATTTTTTTTACAATTTTGTTTTTTTGGGAACGTAACGTGCAGGAACTATGGTAGGACTGACTGACACCCTGTTAACGGTGGCTATTTAGTCTGCGACCCAGAGAAATGTCGCACAGAGAGTTTTCTGGATCAAGCGGTAGATGATATTGGTAGCAAATGACTTGGTTGTATTGTGTGACGTACAGAAAGTGTCACCTGGACAGTATATACGGATGGGAGCGAATGTGCTGAACTGTGACACACAGAAAGGTTACACAAAGCTGAGTAAAATGGATTTGTATCACTGAGCTAAAACAACTGAAAAAATATTTTTTTTTATTTGTTTTTTTATATTTTTTTTACAATTTTGTTTTTTTGGGAACGTAACGTGCAGGAACTATGGTAGGACTGACTGACACCCTGTTAACGGTGGCTATTTAGTCTGCGACCCAGAGAAATGTCGCACAGAGAGTTTTCTGGATCAAGCGGTAGATGATATTGGTAGCAAATGACTTGGTTGTATTGTGTGACGTACAGAAAGTGTCACCTGGACAGTATATACGGATGGGAGCGAATGTGCTGAACTGTGACACACAGAAAGGTTACACAAAGCTGAGTAAAATGGATTTGTATCACTGAGCTAAAACAACTGAAAAAATATTTTTTTTTTATATTTGTTTTTTTATATTTTTTTTACAATTTTGTTTTTTTGGGAACGTAACGTGCAGGAACTATGGTAGGACTGACTGACACCCTGTTAACGGTGGCTATTTAGTCTGCGACCCAGAGAAATGTCGCACAGAGAGTTTTCTGGATCAAGCGTAGATGATATTGGTAGCAAATGACTTGGTTGTATTGTGTGACGTACAGAAAGTGTCACCTGGACAGTATATACGGATGGGAGCGAATGTGCTGAACTGTGACACACAGAAAGGTTCCACAAAGCTGAGTAAAATGGATTTGTATCACTGAGCTAAAACGACTGAAAAAATATATATTTTTTTTATATTTGTTTTTTTATATTTTTTTTACAATTTTGTTTTTTTGGGAACGTAACGTGCAGGAACTATGGTAGGACTGACTGACACCCTGTTAACGGTGGCTATTTAGTCTGCGACCCAGAGAAATGTCGCACAGAGAGTTTTCTGGATCAAGCGGTAGATGATATTGGTAGCAAATGACTTGGTTGTATTGTGTGACGTACAGAAAGTGTCACCTGGACAGTATATACGGATGGGAGCGAATGTGCTGAACTGTGACACACAGAAAGGTTACACAAAGCTGAGTAAAATGGATTTGTATCACTGAGCTAAAACAACTGAAAAATATATATTTTTTTTATATTTGTTTTTTTATATTTTTTTTACAATTTTGTTTTTTTGGGAACATAACGTGCAGGAACTATGGTAGGACTGACTGACACCCTGTTAACGGTGGCTATTTAGTCTGCGACCCAGAGAAATGTCGCACAGAGAGTTTTCTGGATCAAGCGGTAGATGATATTGGTAGCAAATGACTTGGTTGTATTGTGTGACGTACAGAAAGTGTCACCTGGACAGTATATACGGATGGGAGCGAATGTGCTGAACTGTGACACACAGAAAGGTTACACAAAGCTGAGTAAAATGGATTTGTATCACTGAGCTAAAACAACTGAAAAAATATATATTTTTTTTATATTTGTTTTTTATATTTTTTTTACAATTTTTTTTTTTTGGGAACGTAATGTGCAGGAACTATGGTAGGACTGACTGACACCCTGTTAACGGTGGCTATTTAGTCTGCGACCCAGAGAAATGTCGCACAGAGAGTTTTCTGGATCAAGCGGTAGATGATATTGGTAGCAAATAACTTGGTTGTATTGTGTGACGTACAGAAAGTGTCACCTGGACAATATATACGGATGGGAGCGAATGTGCTGAACTGTGACACACAGAAAGGTTACACAAAGCTGAGTAAAATAGATTTGTATCACTGAGCTAAAACAACTGAAAAAATATTTTTTTTTTTTATATTTGTTTTTTTATATTTTTTTACAATTTTGTTTTTTGGGAACGTAACGTGCAGGAACTATGGTAGGACTGACTGACACCCTGTTAACGGTGGCTATTTAGTCTGCGACCCAGAGAAATGTCGCACAGAGAGTTTTCTGGATCAAGCGGTAGATGATATTGGTAGCAAATGACTTGGTTGTATTGTGTGACGTACAGAAAGTGTCACCTGGACAGTATATACGGATGGGAGCGAATGTGCTGAACTGTGACACACAGAAAGGTTACACAAAGCTGAGTAAAATGGATTTGTATCACTGAGCTAAAACAACTGAAATAATAATTTTTTTTTTTATATTTTGTTTTTTTGGGAACGTGACGTGCAGGAAATATGGTAGAACTGACTGACACCCTGTTAACGGTGGCTATTTAGTCTGTGACCCAGACAAATGTCACACAGAGAATTTTCTGGATCAAGCGGTAGATGATATTGGTAGCAAATGACTTGGTTGTATTGTGTGACGTACAGACAGTGTCACCTGGACAGTATATACCGTTTGGAGTGAGTATGCTGAACTGCGTCACACAGAAAGGTTGCACGCAGCTCAGTAAAATGGATTTGTATCACTGAGCTAAAACAACTGAAATAATAATTTTTTTTTTTAATATTTTGTTTTTTTGGGAACGTGACGTGCAGGAAATATGGTAGAACTGACTGACACCCTGTTAACGGTGGCTATTTAGTCTGCGACCCAGACAAATGTCGCACAGAGAGTTTTCTGGATCAAGCGGTAGATGATATTGGTAGCAAATGACTTGGTTGTTATTGTGTGACGTACAGACAGTGTCACCTGGACAGTATATACCGTTTGGAGTGAGTATGCTGAACTGCGTCACACAGAAAGGTTACACGCAGCTGAGTAAAATGGGATTTGTATCACTGAGCTAAAACAACTGAAATAATAATTTTTTTTTTTATATTTTGTTTTTTTTGGGAACGTGACGTGCAGGAAATATGGTAGAACTGACTGACACCCTGTTAACGGTGGCTATTTAGTCTGCGACCCAGACAAATGTTGCACAGAGAGTTTTCTGGATCAAGCGGTAGATGATATTGGTAGCAAATGACTTGGTTGTATTGTGTGACGTACAGAAAGTGTCACCTGGACAGTATATATGGATTGGAGTGAGTCAGTGCTGAACTGTGACACACAGAATGGTTCCACAGTGCTGTGTGCAATGGTTTTGTATCACTGAGATAGAACAAAAAAAAAAAAAACAGGGTTAGATATGGCGATAGCTGCACTACTAGTGCCAGCCAGCCAAGTGACAAAAAATAAATAAATAAAATGTCTTCTAGCCCTT